>OY282559.1:73557716-74157716 GCA_958295665.1 Tipula vernalis | reverse complement strand
TTTAAGAAAGAAACATGTTATATAAAATCAAATTTCAGCAGAACTTTTCCCAGAGCTATGTCTGCCAAATTCTCATAATCATAAAAATAAGAAAATGAAGTACGTACGCTTAAAATATATGGTATACAATATCCAATTTTTGGGTGAAATCCAATTAAAAAAATTATAACAAAATTAATTTAATAACCAACGAGTATTCAATTTTTGCTTTTCATATTTATGATTTTGTGCACATATATTTAAAAACATATATAAATTAGAAGCGAATTTTAAATAAAATAAGCATTAAAATCTGTATATGTGATTATTTTTTGAGCTTTTTTACGTGCGTGTTAAAAATAATACACTTAAAAATTATCCCAAAAAAAAAAAAAAAAAAAATTGTGTTAACCAAATGCAAACATTAAAATGTGCAAGACAATAAACATTTGCTGTTGACATATTTTATACTCGTACATGGTTATTATTATAGTAATTCCTGTCATTCTAATTTATAGTCGATAGTAAAAAAAAAAATCGAATAAATTAGCGTAATTATCACGCATATCATAACAATATGATTAATTTGAATTTTTTTTTATTGTTGTGGTTTTAACACGCTGTTTATATTTTTGTTGTTGTGGTTGTTTACAACAATAAATAAATTTTATAATTATATTTATGTGCGGTCATATTAAATTAAAAAAAAAAAAAAATTCCTATGGCTTATTGGAGGCATAATAAAAGCACGCGCCTTATTTGCAAAATTCAAGTTGCAACCACATTATTTTTATGATTCGGTCTAATTACGAGACCCATAAAAAGCGGAATTAAAAAGAACTTTAAGTTTATACTTGAAATGATAAAAAAAAATCAATTACATTATATAGTCTTTGTTTGTATTTTATTTTGTATTGTCCCGAATCTCTATGCGACAAGGCAAAATGTTTTTTTCGACAATAGAAGACGAAAAATAATGAGTTTGGCAATAAAATACAGCCAAGCATTTTTATCCATCTAATGAAATCAAATTTGAAATTTAATTAAAAAGTTAAATCCTGATTGAAATTTATTAGGAACAAGAAATAAATATTTTTATTTATTTTAAGTTAATCCGTTTTTGCTTAGTTACAAAATATATTCTTAGTAATGAAATAATTAATAAGTTGCCAATTCCACGCAAAAAAAAAAAGATATTAATTAATTTTGTTTCAATTACAGAAATTGTCGAAAATGTTCGATTTTATTTTAAAATTTAGCGAAAATGGAGGTTTCCATTAAATTTAAAGTTGGAACTCCATTTTTCGTTATATTTTATAATTAAATGTCTTACAATTTCAGAAAATTATCCAGGATCGTAGAAAACCAGGGCCAGCAGATCAAAAATCTTGAGGAAGAGAATATTTCGCTGAAAAAGCAAACATCTTCCATTAACTATAAGCTAGAACTTTTTGAATACAATACCCGTAGAACGAACATATTATTTCACGGCGTACCAGTAGGAAAAGTCGAAGTCGAGATTTCTTCCTGTACAAAAAAAAGCAAAAAAGCAAACCAAGGATATTCCAAGAAGGCTGGCGATGCTATAAATCTCATAATAATAGAATGGGAAGACTTATCAACAAAACAGAAAATATTCGATGTCGTCAAATCAAAAAAGTTCAAGTTTGGGCTTTAATTCACACAGTGGCAATCTTGAGTTTTTTATCACAGATCTTTTTAACCAGTTTTTGACAAGGAAAATAAAAGAGGATGTATTGATTCAAATTGTTGGAGATCAAAATAGAGACGTTTTGTCAGAAAAGCTTCAGTATATTAAAGCTTGCACTATTTTCTGATAAAATTGATGTCAGTGGCTCCCTTGTTGCAATAAAAAAAAATATTAACTCGTTTTGCTTCCCGGTTTGGGAAATTCATGTATTAAAATCAACAACAAGAAACTTTTTTG
The DNA here is from genome assembly GCA_958295665.1 of Tipula vernalis. Taxonomy (NCBI): domain Eukaryota; kingdom Metazoa; phylum Arthropoda; class Insecta; order Diptera; family Tipulidae; genus Tipula; species Tipula vernalis. Next base: position 74,155,789 of record OY282559.1, on the reverse strand, counting down.
TTGTCATTTCGTATGTGTACCCAAATGCTTCTTAAACAGATTCAAACATGAGTTATAATGGTGTATATCCATTTTGCTTGTGTATATTTTGTCACTTATAAATTTATAATAAAACAACTTACGTTATTTTTAAATAATTTTAATTGAAAAAAAATGTTCCTTATAGTAACAATATTTAAAAAAAATTTGTTTTTTAGAAGATCGATTTCGGATTGACTCCTTCTTCGGTTTTTTTTTAACAACTATTATTTATTCTTAAAATTACACTATTTATATATGTTTTAGATGCGGTATTATTTAGCTCCTCCTACTTATAAACTATATACATTTAATTTAATTGTTTATTATTTATTCCCTTCTACTTTGTTAGTATTATATAAGATGAGGTCATAGATTTTATTGGTTTTTGTCTTGATTTTATCATTCAACAAGTTGTTGTTGTCTTTGTTTTTATATATTTCTAATTCCTCTAGCCTATTTAGTGTTTGTCCTTTTTTAATTCTATGTAATATTTTCAGGTTTGAATTGAAATCTGTATACGTATGTTTCTCTGATTTTATGTGTTGTGCGTAATTGGATTTGGGTTCTAATATCGCTAATGTGTTCTTTGGATCTCTTTTCGAATGATCGGCCAGTTTGACCAACGTAGAATTTGGGACAATTATTGCATTTAATTTTATATACCCCATTATCTGTTGGGTGTCCTTGTTTATAGTATTTTATTTTTTGTTCTATTTTATTGTTGGTTTTGTAGGCAGTCTTGTATCCTAGCCTATTATTTTGTGTATTCTGTCTTAATTTTAATTCATTTTAGCATTTTGCTCATCGCACACTGGTTTGTTGCATACCATGCATTGCTTTCGTGTGTTGCGCTGGCGTGGGCAAATATGGCATTTTCCTTGCGTTTTTATACGGCCAGATGAATCTTTTTCAGCTGCCACTGGATCGAACCTGGGCAAAGAATCAGTTAATTTGCAATTTAACATATCCTCAATGGCAGAACGAACGCCAGGTATGCGTGTTACAACCGGATCTAACGCGCGACGCGAGATGTGTGTTTGCGCCAAGTCGGAAGCTAATTTGGTGATAAATACTCGGCGCGTTGTGCGAGATGTCGTATCACGATGTGTTTCAATAAAAATGAGATAGGTTACCAAAGTCATTATATCGACCATGTTGAAAAACATAGCCAGCGGCCATCGATTGGTCTTTCTCTTGCAGGAATATGCTGTTACCTGAAAAATGAAACAAAATAGAGAGATTGATACCATTGAAACGTGTGAGATAAATGCTCACCATCTGATCCATGGTGTCCACACCCCTTTTCGTCTTGTTATAATCCAATATTATCTGCAGCTTGCCGCTTATAGCGTTGATCTTGGAATCAAAGTGCATCGATGATAAAAGGATCACATTTTTTTTGTGCTTTGCGGTATATGCGACCATTGTACAATTCTCGCGGTACGCGAAGAAAGATGTACCGGCATTATCCCCTTTCTTCCACATTAGTTCCTTGGCGATATAGCGTTTGTCCTTGCGCAATGTTCCAATGAGGGTCAATTTACGAGTTGCAAGCATTTCAGCCAGAGGCAATGTAGTGAAAAAGTTATCAGTGGTGATGTTTCGGCCACTGTTTTCATATGGTTTCACTAACTGAAGAACAACATTCTCACCGATATTACGTGCCCTATCGGCTCCGGGTTGCCGTCCCAGATAGATGATGCCGCCTAACGGATAATGTGTTTTCGCGTCGGCGGCCCAAAAAATCTTTAAACCATATTTCGCCGGTTTTGATGGTATGTATTGCTTGAAGGATACGCGGCCACGAAACGGAAATTCATCGATTGTAATCCAGGCATGTGGCTTATAATTTTTTTTGAGATTGTCGTTCATCATCAACCACAATTCTGATATAGGTGCCGCCTTATCAGTCACCTTTCTCCCTTCGCGTGTGTTCGCATCATCGAATCGAATTGTTGTCAATATGGCTTTGAAACGATCTCGGCTCATTGAGGCACGATAAATGCAGTTCGTCTGGCGCGTCCACAGCTCACTTAGAAGTTCACAATTTGATTTGTGTACACCCATGACCAGCAATATAGCTAAGAATGCGTCGAATACGATCTCATCAATATTTTGCCATTGACATTCATCGCGATGTGGATTTTTTTTATTCCATAAGGCAGCAAGTGCCTGGCCTTTGCGATTGGTATGACGAATGATTACGGTCTTCATTGGCTGTGTGAAAATGGAATAGAATATATTGACACGATTGTTCAATCGTTTGATTGTGGGGCCACCTGCGCAAATACAAGAATATCAATCTCTACATATAGATAAATGAAGAATAATGTTGAGATGAATAATATGTACATACCTAATTCACGAAGAACATTGCGAGAACTGGTTTAATAGGTTAAAAATGGTTCTTTTGCCCATGCTGTGCCATCGCGTGCTATTAATTTTTGCGACAATGGTAATTCGTTCAAGCGTGGAGCCATATAATTTGCAGTCAGTGATACATCCTCAGCAGCATCCGAATCCACATCTGCATCCTTTTCAATATTCGCGTCGTCCTCAACAGTGGCATTGTATTCTACTGCATAATCTTCAAATTCTTCATCGGATGCATGACCATTCGGCACCCAATCATCATCGTCGGTATCACTTTCAATGGTACCACCATCATCATCAACGAACAACATTTCCAAATCGTCATCAGTCAATATAGTAATCAACAAAAGTATATTGCAAAAAACATTCTAAATAAAACGAAATATAGTATACACAAACCTTATCAAATCCAATACTCCATGCCTGTTGAAAGGCAAATCCTGGCCAGATCTTGTTTCATTAATACTTACAACATTACTACCGGATGCTTCATTCACACTACTTGCTTCCATCGCCGAATGACTTCTCTTTGACATTTTTTTTTAACAAAACACCCACTATTTGTTCGATAAATGTATATGCTAATGTAAAAACTCATCCTAACTGTGCATCTCTCACGATCAAATTGAATAATGTTATGTTCGCAACGAAAGAAAACAAATCACAATCTATCATATAAACACGCACAAACATGTTTGGCTACACAATTTGCCGTTATAATACTTTTTCGTTTATAATTTTCTCCCACTCTCTTTCAGGCCATACACATTACGTGTATAAACTATAAATATCACCCGGGGGACTCTGCCGTCTGTAATGTTTTTTTATTTTGCCGTTTAGTAAGGGTTAAAAAAGGACAAACACTAAATAGGCTAGAGGAATTAGAAATATATAAAAACAAAGCCAACAACAACTTGTTGAAAGATAAAATCAACACAAAAACCAATAAAATCTATGACCTCATCTTATTTAATACTAACAAATTAGAAGAGAATTAATAATAAACAATTAAATTAAATGTATATAGTTCATAAGTAGGAGGAGCTAAATAATACCGCATCTAAAACATATATAAATAGTGTAATTTTAAGAATAAATAATAGTTGTTAAAAAAGAACCGAAGAAGGAGTCAATCCGAAATCGATCTTCTAAAAAAAAAAATTTTTTTTAAATATTGTTACTATAAGGAAAAATTTTTTTCAATTAAAATTATTTAAAAATAACGTAAGTTGTTTTATTATAAAAAAAAGATTCAAACAGTGTTTTGATAATGTTCATAAATTTATTAATATTGGTAAATCCTCATTTTTGTATTGTTGGTGATTTTAACATATTAGCATATTAGGCAAAACTTTATCGGATTATAAGCTTCGCTTAGTGGTTTAACTTAATGTGAACACATAATGTGAATGTGTATACTTGACCGATTGTCTATTACTTCAAAGTTATCTGGCTTTAGAAAGGCCAAACTTTTCTATTTTTCTATGATTCATATTTTTCTATTTTTAAATCATCAAAAATTGTGGTTATAAGCAGCATTATAAACAGAGTCTTTTCTTTGGACCTTAAATTCACTGTATATGAGATAACCTTGGGTGCTAAGGATCGAATAAAATTTTGCTTTACGCAAAAAAATTATTTTAATGGCCGTAACAGGACAGATTATAGAAGTCTATTGGCGTACAATGGCTTGTATAAGCTGAAAACAAACTGGCCATCTAAAATTTCCCTCATCATAACTAATCAGGACATACAAATAAAATGCATTTATATTAATATTTACTGCGGTTTTAAATGTCTCCCGTGGTATACGCCAAAAATTTTGTCACATTCATCCTTTATTTGATAGTTCACGTTGCCTATTCTTTGAGTGATTGTTCCCTTAATTAACAGATGTGCAAATTTTGCGCAAAATTTCTTCGCTGCGTCACTCTGTGAATGAGTATGCACAAACACTTTCTAACCAACATTATATATTATAGGTCGAGTTCTTAAATTGTATCTACCTGCGCTTTTTAACTGCTCGTGGATAATAGATAACCTGCTTGGTAAGGGAAGAGTTATTACTCCGTCCATCTACACGAAATGCTGGAAAACTGTTTGGATCAAGTAAAATTTTTGAACGTAATGCCTTGTATTCTTCGTCTTCAAACTCGGACGATGCTATTTCCATTAATGCATTAATTTTTAAGATGCTGGAAAAATGCTCTTCATTAGAATCTAATATCTGGGACAACATTTTCTTAACCATTCTGATGTTCTATTGTAAACCGGTACCCGTGTAATTTTAAGCTCTAAAGTGCGAGTCGACCACTTAAATCACGTTTTCATATCAGCCACTTCAAACTTGCATGATCTGTAATCAACGTGAACTCATGTCCCTCCACGTAAGGTCTAAATTTTTTGATCGCTAGTATAGCTGCCAAACACTATAGTGGCGGAATAGTTTTTTGTGCTTTATTTAGCTTTTGAGACATATAGGCTATGGGCCGTTCATTTTGTTCTTCGTCTCTTTGATACAAAACTGCACCCACACCTTTTGTAGTCACATCGTATAAAAAATGGTTGGTCATAAGAAGCATTCACCAATACTAGAGCTGTCGTCAAAAGTGTTTTAAACTGGCTGAAAGCATCTTGTGCCTCTTTAGTCCAAAAAAAACTTTCCCTTTTTTAAGAAGTTAGTGATAGGAACTATGCTTGAAGCGAAACTTAAGATAAACCTGCGATACCAGCCTGCCATTCCGAGCAGTTTTCTTGACTGTTTTACGTTATCAGATGCAAGTAAGTTAATTATTGCGTTTATTTTGTTCGGGTCAGGTCGCAAGCCCTCTTTGCCTACTATATATCCTAAATATCTGATTTCTCGCATAATGAAGTTGCTTTTTTCGACGTTAATAGTCAGTCTCGCCGTCCGTAATAAGTTTGCGATCAACTTTAGCCATTCAAAGTGCTCCCTCAATGTGGCAGTGATGACCAGCAAATCATCCAAATACACAAAAACTCTATCTTGAAGTTCGTGAGGAAATACTAGGTGCATCAACTGACACATTCATTGAGCTGCGTTACACAGCCCAAATGGCCTCACTCTGAATTGATAGAGTGGTCGCCCTAGTACCGTAAAGGCAGTCTTGTCACTTGATGACCCCGCAAGCGGAATCTGCCAAAAGGCGTCTTTTAAGTCAAGTCCCGTAATGTATTTTGTCTCAGAAAGTCTACCAAGGAGTACGTCAGTTATGGGGAGTGGGTACGTGTCTTTCTCTGTCACCGAGTTCAATTTTCGTGTGTCCAAACAGAGTCTTGTCTTTCCGTTCGGTTTCCGTACGAGTGTCACCGGAACTCCATGCACTTTTACTCACTTTCTTCACTCCTAAATCCAACATTCGATCGATTTCCTCGTAGAGACATTCCTGTGCGGCAGGTGATATAGGATAATATCTTTGTTTAATTGGCTTAACGCCTTTTGTTACTATTTTTTCGTGCTCGTACAGCTTTTTTTTCCGAGTCCATCTTTCGAAAATGATGGAAATAGGTTTACCACTCTATCACGTTCTTCTTGTTCCACTTTACTTAAAACATGTGTGTTACTTTCTTCAGGCTTTTGTACCTCATTTATGTTACAACTTCGAACAATCTTAAAAATCTCCCAAAAATCGATACCAAGTATCGATACCGGAAATTCTATGCTTGGTACAATACAGAACTTAATTTTCTCTGTTTTAGAGCCAAATGTTACGGGTGCATAACCTTCTATGTTGTTTCGTGCTCCGTCAGCTGTTTTAATAAAAGAATTTAGTTTGCAATATTTAACATTTAGATTATCCAGAAATTGAAGTGCATTTTTTCCTAAAACACTTACGGAAGCCCCGCTGTCTAGTAAATCATGCATGGGTTGAGAGGCAACAACAATTTCGGCATAAGGACGTGGATCATTTTTGATGAAACTGTTAGAAATAGTGGAAATACAATGTTTTATGCAAAATCTTTTATGTTTAAAATATTTTAAGGATAATAAATGTGGCTGTTTAAGAGTTTGGGTACTAGGTGAAATTATTGTGGATTTTATGAATTTGGCCTGTGTTTTAAAATTCTCATATTCATCATACTTGGAGGAGTTGGGTCTTGAGTTTTCGGGTTTTCTCCCGAGTGCGACATTCTCGACATCATCACACCCGGTTGAGGGTTTTCCGTTGCGATTCTGTGGCAATTTCGGCAGTTTGGCTTCCTTATATTTGCAGCTCCGCAGCAAATACAGGAGATATTGGTGAATTCTTGTAGACAATTCTGGTACCTGTGTTCCAAATCTTTGCAGTTCCAGCATACTAGTTGAATTGCTTGATCATTGGTGTAATATGGCGATCTGGAGGTATATGTGAAATTGCCTCGACGGAAAATCTCGGCTGATTACCAATTCCGCACAATAATCCACTGCAAACGGACTGTTTTCTTGTGCACTGACATTTATTTCACTATTGCTAACTCCCGTCTGTATTTCTTTAATTATCGTTCTTAGCCTTTCCACGTTGTCGTTGAATCGTAACCAGTCTGGTCCCACATCCTTTCATATCTCTGGCATAATGTTCGTTGTTCTTCAAATGTTGTAATGGAGTTCTGGTAAGGAAGAGTAACATTTTTTAATGCGGGATGCATATTCTGATTTAACCTGTAGATGAGTTGATTCTCGGTCAATCGCTGTTGAAGTCGGGTGTTCAGTTTCTGAATGGCTTATGCGAAATCTGAAAAACTTTCTCTTGCGTATTGGAATCGCCTCAAAATCTGCATTTTCGTTTCCTCCTCGAAATCGTAAGAACTGAAAAATGAAATGAGTGATCGTTTCATAGAAGTCCAGCTAGCATTTGGGTTTGTTGATTTAAACATCCAATACGAGTCTTCTGCCTTTTTGGAGAGGAATGGGTGTAGAATTTTTGTGAGGTAAGCTTCTGGAAATCCGTCGTCTTGCGCCATTTGTTCCAGCCGATAAAGAAATCGTGAACATTTGTAGATTCACTTCCATAATACTATCATTTTTTTTAAGGATCGAATAAAATTTTGCTTTACACCAAAAAATTGGTTTAATGGCCTTAACAGTGTTTCTATTAGAAAAAGGGAGTTGCCCTTTAAATGACCTGTAAATTTGACATGAATGTCAAACTGAAGAAATTGTGTAACTTTTGCATTTAAACTTTTTTTGATTTAATGCCTTCCCCTAAGAGTTATTTATGTGGTTCTTTTAAAATGGGCTAATCCATATAAATACATAATACCTGACCGCAGTTAGCGGCAGGTATCAGTACGAAATGTTTATGAGATTGGTTGGGAAAGCTTAAATAAAACCATTTCCATCAATGACATTGATTAGGTGACCAAATATGGACCCTTCCAGAACTGCTGGAACATTATCAACACTTAAATCAACAGTAGAATTTAATTATTAAAAAAATACTTGTGAAATAATAGAGAGTATATTACATGGATATAATCCCATTCAATAACAATTAGTAAGTCATCGACCGACAAGGGGACGGTGAATGAAACACGCAAAACGGTAAAGGCTTTTGATTTTTATTATCTGGATTCAATTCTACTACGGAAATGTATACAAATTGAAATACGGGTTTTTAACTGTTGGTCTGCCAACAGAAAATTAAAAATGAGAAAATAAAATGAAATTTTAAACGGGGGCGACAAAAGCGTCTGCTTTCATAAAATTTGGCATATGGTGTGTATAGTCTGATATACTTTGACCCAAAAATATCGCTTAAAAATTTATAAAATTTAGAGGGCAATCCTTGTGAACCGGGGTACGGTATATCCTTAGATATCAGGTAAAAACTTATTGTACTAACCTCAAAATATGAATGGTCCTGAAGTCATTTAACTTACATTAACGTACGCTATAAGTCTCTCGAATTAATAAGGTATTTTCACATAAAAATCTTATTTCTAAAGTATTTCAATATAATTATGTAGAAAGTAAAGGTGAAATTTAATGTGTAACAATTTATTTAATTTACAAGCGAAACTCATTCATATCACTGCCATATCTGAGTGCCCAGCACAATATTTTTCTTTGAATTGCTCTTGAGATGCTTACTTAAACGTCTATATTCCAATATTTCGATACAAAGTAACACCTGAAAACAATTGTTGTAAGACAACTTTTGTTTGTTTTGAGGGATCTGCGGAATCTCATGTTTGAACCTCGCACTATAATACATTCAAAAATTGGTAACAGCAATTATCGGTTTCTTTAAATGTTGGCAATCATGAAAATTTTCGACCTTGAGTTTTTTGTAGATTTACCCCTTTTGGGGTCCCCTGATACGAGTGATTATGTTTCAAAGTGGCGTCTGTCGATCGCCTTCAACAGCCAATATGGTCCAACCAATCAAACTGAAGCTTTATATTTAAGTATTTTCGTATTTTAATTGAGAGGAACCGGTGAATTTAAAAGAAAATTGGCTAAGCGAAAGTAGGAACAGAGGCCATAAAATTATTGGTGTTCATTGCAAAAATATAAGATTAACTTTGTAAGAAACTTGTTCAAATTATTTTTTTTTGCAAAATTTCCGGCGCCAACCATTTTTATTATTTAAACAACATAAAAAATATCGAAGTTAGCGGGGTAGACTTGACAGACTACGCGGCAGTAAGTGTTTTGCGTGACAACGTCTAGGTGAGAGAAATGATAGACTCTATCGGTTTTTAAAAATAATTGTATTTATTATTAGCAATATGCAAGAAGAGGGAGTTCGGCGGTGCTAAATACTTAAACATTGTGCCAGACATTGTGGTTAATGTGATGGAGGCACAGTCTAGGTTGGACGTGTCCCTTATGTACTGGAAGAATTCGGGTTGTTCAAGTTACTTCGGAGCAACAAGGGTATGTCGGAGTCCACTTATTATGTTGGTATGGGACGAGATCCTGGTACTAAATAAGAATGTGAAGTAACGCTACGCTAGTGCTATATTATGTCTTCGCTATTGGTGACTTCCAGTCGCCTCCAGGTGCCGGCATTTATTCGTGTAGCGGATGATTATTTGCGGGTGGGAATGTGCCCCTCGTTTCGAGACTAGATAAAAGTTGATATTAAAATACACAGAACCGGGTTTTCACTATTATCTCAAAAACTGCTGAATATTGAAAAAATACGGATACTAGGAAATTTCCTTTTGTGGTTCGTTTTAACAAAGAACTTTGCCTTAGCCATGTGGTAAAGCCTAAGATAAGAACTTGGGCGACTATTAGTCACCTCTTGGTTTTTAGTTAATCTCAACAACGGTTGGACGAGTCTTAAAGGGAAAAAGTAATATTCTTGGGGTCGTCTGGCTCGGTAGTTTAAGGATTTCCATTTAAATGTTACATTTGCAGCACGGCAAATGCATATTGTATAATGTGGGCGGCGATTAAAGGAGAATTGAGCATGGTCAGCATGTATGGTCACAATGATACCTGTCCTTAAGTCCGATGGCAACTCTCATACCGTACTGTTGCCTTGTCCATAGGCAAATCAATTCTTTTACCTTGTGACTTTATTTAATTAAAGTATAAATCGATAAAATTAAGTAAATTTACAGAGGAATTGAGCTTATGCCAAAAAGTGACGAAGAAAATGTGTAATACAATCTATATACCGTACATTCTATAAAAATAGATTAAAAATTGTTATACAATCAATGCAGCCACCACGGTCTGATTAAAGGATTAATCCGTTCCATAATCGAGGGCTTATCAGTGTGAAACTTATTTCATTCTCTTGCAACTGATCTTGAATAATCTACATCGAAGAATTCCGGGGTCTCAACGATATAATTTTAATCACATCGTCCGACGACGATTTATGCCAGATGTTGCAGAAGGTGCGACGGTACAGTTAAAGTAGCCGCGCAGCTTTCGTATTTATAGTGGGAGTCAAGGCGGATTCAGTGTTGCGTTCCTTCCTTCCGTCGTTCCTTATTTCGTTTTGAATCTTTTTGTTTGCGATATCATGGTTGATGAAAAAAATGCAGAACGATTTTGCTTCCATCTATAGGTAAATAATTTAAGTGATTGACATTATTCTTGATGGTTGAAATTTTTTCATGAATCGATTGTGTTTGGTGATTATTGGTGATTATATTAAGTTTTGTGCGTGTTATTAAATTTATAAAACTATTAATTGTGATTATTTGTGCTATCTGTGTTGAATATTTTGTGATATAAATTAGTTTTTAATAAATTTTCAAATATTTTTGGAATATGGATGAACAAGATTTGGCATTACTTTCGTCCAATATGATGAATGCAAGCGCCGCCATGATCATATACCACATTTTGAAAAAAAAAAATCTCGCCCAAAACGAAGTTGTAATGTCCGAGAAATACTGTCCGAGAAAGAAGGAGAATCGGGCATTACACTAATTTAATATCTGAAATGAGATTACACGATGTCGAGGGGTTCAAAAATGTTCACCGCATGACACCCCAATTGTTTGATTCTCTTTTGCATATAGTTGGATCGGCTATACAAAAGTACGAGGCGTTTACTACTAATCCTATTACTCCACGCGAAAGGCTGTCATTAACCTTACGGTAAGAAGCAAGAAAAATTGACATCGGATCCGGTAAAAATGCAAGATTTTTTATTTATTTATATTCCAGTTATTTGGTAAGCGGAGACAGCTTGGTTTCTATAGGCCCATACGGTTATCGAATAGGCCAATCAACCACATCTGGCATCATCAGGGAAACGACAGCTGCTATTTGGGAAAAATTAAAAACGGATGTTTTTCCAAATTTGTGTTCTGCGACATGGCAAAATATTGCAGCCGAATTTAATTCATGTTGGAATTTTTCTAACTGTTTAGGTGCAGTTGACGGAAAGCATGTCGTTGTTCAAGTAAATTAAACTAGTTGACAGAGATGTTTTATATATTATTCATGTCTTTTTACTTCTTTGTTTTCAGGCATTTGCTAATTCGAATAGTGTCTGCTACAATTAGAAGCATTCGCACAGCATATTATTGATGGCAGGGTGTGATGCACAATATAAATTTATATTTGTATATATTGGAGCATCTGGAATAAAGTATAATAAAAAAATGCGAGTCGTTGCAAATTCCAAATGATGCGGCATTGCCGGGCAGTACAATAATGGCACCATATTGCTTTGTTGGTAATGAAGCATTCCCATTGCTAACAAATATTATGCGCCCATATCCCGGAAGAAGAGCAACTGTTTTATCACACGACAAAAACGTTTTTAATTATCGACTATCCAGAGCCAAAAGGGTCGTCAAAAATGATTTCGGCATTCTGAGCTCAAAATGGTGAATTTTCAGGAAACCACTATTGCAAGCAGACCTACTGTGGTCAACATAATAAAATCAACAGTGTGCTTGCATAATTGGTTAAGAATGAAGACTAGTGATTCCTACCAGTATTTCGGTAATGATTTTGTGGACACGCAGCATGGCGATTTAGTATTGGGCGAATGGAGCGGTGAAGCAAACATTGATGGGTTGCGGAATGTCGGACGTATGCGGTTCTTATTAGAAATAAATTTGCCAGTTATTTCACTAATGACAACGTCTTACCATGGCAAAACACACTAATATTAAGCGAATGTTAAAATACATTTTAATTATTTTATTTTTAATAAATTTGTTTATTATTTAAAAATTATAAATTTACATTTTATATTTATTTATTCTCTCGATTTATCGGCATACATTTTTATTGTTTTCATGACACCGATCTTGGATTCTAATGAATTATTTGCCGCCATCTTAAATTATTCACCAACTGAGACAAAAAAAGTGTCAATATTCTTACACTTACAGGGTGATTGAGGCGCCCGTTGTGAAATAATTTGATTGTGGCCTTTCATAGTGTCCAGAAGATCAGTTAAAACTGAATCTGGTTTGCTGGTTCCTCTTCTTTTAGGAGCCGGGCTTGCTGCAGGTGTAGCGAATGTAGTCTCTTCGTAATCGTTAATGGCCAGGCTATCTGCCATATCATTAAGTAGCTCCTGGAAAACGGTATCGCTTGAATTAGTGTCCGGTTCAGTATTTTGCTCCAAGTGTGACTCTGTTGGGCTAAAAGTAATAAAAAATATCGTCTTAAAACATCTGTAAATATATACGTCTAAAGATTGGTTACCTGTTGTCTTGAAAATACTGTCGGAAAAAATCCATCTCCGTAACAATAAATAGGTTTTTTTTATTCAGTATTTTGGGAGCGTCTCCCCTGCGTCCTTCTTGAATTGCCGAACTATATCGTTTTTTTAAATTTCTCCACTTAGTTTAAACATCTTTAGATATACTACAATGTCATTAGATATACTACAATGTACTAGATACTAAAATACATACTTGATAAATCCAATTGTTGGGCCAAATTGTCCCACACATTTTTTCTTGCTGCGTTGTTTTTATATTGCCTGTGGTTCAAGTCGTACAATATCGGATGTCCCTTCATTAGCTCGATCAACTTTTGCTCGAAATTAAATTCTACAATAAAAATGAAATACAAAATTTTTAGAGTAAATAAAATTTGTCAATTATTTATAAAAATTTATAGTTAAGTGAGGTTATGTTCAACAAAACAAAAACATAATATATGTGAACCAACCACCTTTGAAATAAATTTTACACATAAACATAAAATTCCACTTACCCATATTTGACGATATTATACTTTATATAATTTCCGCGATATAATTTATTGTATATACTCGTATGTATACCAATTTAAAAAGTTTAAATTTTAATATTACACCAGTAACACGAACCAAGCCAAGCGCACGTGACAATATGACTAATTGATTTGACATTAGATTTGAGAGCATTTTATTTTCATTTCTTTCATTTAAATATTATGCTATCTCTTTCTCGCCATGTTCGTTCCGTCCAAAAGATAAAATTAAACCAACTTGAAGAAAAAAATTCACAAGAAAAAAAAACGTCATTTTCAACCAATGAAATTGCTTAAAAAAAAATTTGGACGGAAGGAACGAAGGAAGGAACGCAACACTAAATCGGCCTTCAAAGTCGTTTGTTACAATATCAGGGCCAACCACAAGCCGCGCTCCTGTAATGAATTCTGCATGAGGGCCTAAACTAGAAGCGTTTGTCGAAAATATTGTGAAACTTTGTTCAAAGTGTTGATAAATCCGTGAGGATGGGGCACATGCTTCTATGGTCACATGGGAAGAGACGACGGGATCATGATCAAAGATCCATATCGATTATGCCGGGCATCGCCATAGCAAGATTTACTTTATGCTGATCAATTAATATTCCAAGTCGAAGGGGATCCTTCAACTGGCCACAACATCAGTTAGCATTAATAGGGTTCCAAAGTTCATTATAAGTAACAACGGTGATTTTGTCACAAAGATGGTTTTCGCTTGGTGTAATTGACTTATGTCATCGTCTAGACATCCTAAGGGAAGATAGTTCGGGCGACAAAACTTTATCGATTATAACTGATAGATAACAAATCGAACTCTATTTCAACGTGTAACACCATTGGTTTAGTGACCAAGGTGCACGATAAAAAAAAAATTGAATTTGTTCATGGACGCGACGAGGGTTTCTTGCCAAGCTCAATCTGGTGGAGGAAGTATGCTCGTGAGAAAAAAAAACCCCCATCGCAGCTCCATCTAAATCACTTGAATCACTCTGGGATCACATCACCACGCCAATTGCTTTATACTTAATGAATCATAATCTTAAGCTACACAGGGGCCCCTGGATACATACACACAGCGTCCATCTGTACATATATGTACATATGGTATATAAGCCACCCCAAACCAATTAAAAATACAGGTATAAATATATATATATATATATATATATATATATATATATATATATATATATATATATATATATATTTATATATATATATATATATATATATATATATATATATATATATATATATATATATATATATATATATATATATATATACATATATATATATATATATATATATATATATATATATATATATATATATATATATATATATATATATATATATATATATATATATATATATATATATATATATATATATATATATATATATATATATATATATATATATATTATACATATATGAAAGAAAAAAAAAAAAAAAAAAAAAATAAAATTTGTTACCAGTTACATTTGAATCTCCTGCATTCAAGCAGGAACAACATCAACCACAAGAGAATGTCTCCAACCGATCCTTACAGGAACAACCGCTGCCACGTGTGATAATATGTACTTTACTTACTGGAACAACCGCCGCCACGTGTGATAATATGTACTGTACTTACTGGAACAACCGCCGCCACGTGTGATAATATATGCTACAGGAACAACCGCCGCCACGTGTGATAATATATGCTACAGGAACAACCGTCACTTTACTAACTATCAACAAAAATAAAACCCGCAGCACTTATAAACTGGATAATTATAGGCAAATCCCAAAAACCAATCTCAAAATATTTTTTTTTTTTATATTTACGTCCATAAATTAATGCATCAACAAAAAAAAATTAGAACTATGGCGCCTTTAAATATGGCGACCATTTCGTCTTTACTAACAACACCACATAACCTGCGTACCGATGCACTCCACAAAACCAAAACCAAATTTGAGGTTAAACTGTATTTAATTTAGATTTTTATTAAATATCAATAAAATAAATTGGTAATTTAATTTTTTTTTATAAAAACAAAACGCACTGTATATATATATGCATATTATGTATATATGTATATTTAAAAAAAAAAAACTTCGAAGCGACAAAAAAATTATCAATATATTTTTTCTTTCTTCTTTTCGAATCACCTCGTTTGTAACTCATCACCGACTGCCCCAAAAAAAAAAAATTTTTCGAACCAAACAGCGAAAACCAAAAAAAAACATCAAGAAGAAAAAATTAAAACATTTTGACCCACGTAGTACTACTACATATTCAACATATTTTTTGTTCTTTCTTTTTTGTTCGTTTCACCCACCAAGCCGTTCATAAGGAAAACACTTTTTTAGAACTAAAAATTGTTTCAAACGTTACATTCTGTTGCATATTTCTTCAACGGCATCTTCGCCCGGACAACATTCGCTTTTAATGACCAAACCAGTGGTCAGCTATCCGCCAAAATATAAGACGGTTCGATAATTATACTGTTGAATGAGGCTTCACAATGATTAGGGGCCCTATTATGAAATTTTCGATAGCGTTTTTTTCGATAATATCGAGTGTTTCGATAGCGTCAAAAATACCTATCATGAAATTTTTGATAGAGTTTTTTTCCGATAATCTCGCGAGTTTCGATGACATCGAAAATATCTATTATGAAATAATCGATATCGAAATCACTTCAATTTGAATGGGACATTATAGAGATATGTATTTACTTGGCATATATGTATGTATTCATATGTATACATAAGACATTTACTTGGCAGATATATAAATATAAGACATTTGTTTGGAATTTGGCCATTTCTTATCCGATTTTGATGAAATTCAGCATGCACGATGGAAATGGGATTCTAAAATGATTTTTAGATAAAATTCTGGAATATGGCCAATTAGGATGGAACTTGGAGATTTGTTATCCGATTTTGGTAAAATATAGCATGCACGATGGAAATGGGATTTTTAAATGATTTTTAGAGGAAGTTCTGGTATATGGCCAATTAGGAGGAAACTTGGCCATTTCTTATCCGATATTGATGAAATTCAGAATGCACGATAGAAATGGGATTCTAAAATGATTTTTAAATAAACTTCTGGAATATGGCCAATTAGGAAGGAACTTGGTAATTTTTTAACCGATATTGATGAAATTCAGCAAGCACGATTGAAATGGGATTCTAAAATGATTTTTAAATAAAGTTCTGTAATATGGCCAATTAGCAAGGAACTTGGCCATTTCTTATCCGATTTTAGTGAAATTCAGCATGTACGATGGAAATGGGATTCTAAAATGATTTTTAGATAAAATTCTGGTACATGGCCAATTAGGATGGAACTTGGAGATTTGTTATCCGATTTTGGTAAAATTCAACATGCATGATGGAAATGGGATTCTAAAATGATTTTTAGATAAAGTTCTGGAATATGGCCCATTAGGAAGGAACTTGGCCATTTCTTATCCGATTTTGGTAAAATTCAGCATGTACGATGGAAATGGGATTCTAAAATGATTTTTAGATAAAATTCTGGTACATGGCCAATTAGGATGGAACTTGGAGATTTGTTATCCGATTTTGGTAAAATTCAACATGCATGATGGAAATGGGATTCTAAAATGATTTTTAGATAAAGTTCTGGAATATGGCTACTTAGGAGGGAACTTGGCTATTTTTTATACGATATTGATGAAATTCAGCATGCAGGATGAAAATGGGATTCTTAAAGGATTTTTAGAGGAAGTTTTGGTATATGGCCAATTACTAGAAAACTTTGCCATTTCTTATCTGATATTAATAAAATTCAGAATGCACGATGGAAATGGGATTCTAAAATGATTTTTAGAGAAAGTTCTGGAATATGGCCAATTAGGAAGGAACTTAGTAATTTCTTATCTGCTATTGATGAAATTCAGCATGCACGATTGAAATGGAATTCTAAAATGACTTTTAGATGAAGTTTTGGAATATGGCCAATTAGCATGGAACTTGGCTATTCCTTAATCGGTTTTAGTGAAATTTGACACTTGCGATTGAAATGGGATTCTAACATGCTTTTTGGATGAAGTTCTGGAATATGGCCAAGTATGATGGAACTTGCCTATTCCATAAACGATTAGGATATGTGCGCTGGAAATGATATACAAAAATGATTATTTGATGTATTAAATGACTTTTCTATAAATCATTTTAAAATCCCATTTTCAACGCACATGTCGAATTTCATAATAATCGGTTGGGAAATATGTAAGTTCCGTCATACTTGGAAATATTACAGAACTTCAAACAAAAATCATTTGAGAATCCCATTTGCAACGCAAATCTCTAATTTAATCATAATCCGTTGAGAACTAGGCAAGTTCGATCATACTTGGTGAAATTCCAGAACTTCATCTACAAATCGTTTTAGAATTCCATTTGCAACGCACAAGTCGAATTACATCATATTTGGTTGAGAACTAGACAAGTTCCAATATACTTAGCCGTATTCCAGAACTTCATCCAAAAAACATTTTAGAACCCCGTTTGCATCGTACATGCTGAATTTCATCAATATCGGATAAGAAATGGCCAAGTTCCTTGCTAATTGGCCATATTCCAGAACTTTATCTAAAAATCATTTTAGAATCCCATTTCTATAGTGCATGCTGAATTTCACCAAAATCGGATGAGAAATGGCCAAGTTCCATCCTTATTGGCTATATTCCAGAACTTTATCTAAAAATCATTTTAGAATCCCATTTCTATCGTGCTTGCTGAATTTCACCGAAATCGGATAAGAAATGGCCAAGTTCCTTCCTAATTGGCCATATTCCAGAACTTTACCTAAAAATCATTTTATAATCCCATTTCTATCGTGCATGTTGAATTTCACCAAAATCAGATAAGAAATGGCCAAGTTTCCTCCTAATGGGCATATTGCAGAACTTCCTCTAAAAATCATTTTAGAATCCCATTTCCATCGTGTATGCTGAATTTAACCAAAATCGGGTAAGAAATGGCCAAGTTCCTTCCTAATTGGCCATATTCCAGAACTTCATTTTAAAATCATTTTAGAATCAAATTTCTATAGTGCGTGCTGAATTTCACCAAAATTGGATAAGAAATAAAGGCAGATCTCAGTATACTCTGGCAAATCATCATGAATAGACTCACGCTTGAAGAACGCTACGAAATTATTAAAATTTACTTTAAAAATCAGTCGTCGATTCTCGCAACTAGATGACTTCGTGATTTTTATGGCGCACATAATCGTTCATCTGAGCAAGCTATCCGTCGAACTGTGGATAGATTTCGTACCACATACTCTCTAGAGGATGCAATAACATCAACACGTCGAAGGAATGTGCGTACTGAAGAGAATATCGCCGCTGTAAACGATAGTGTGAAAGAAGATCCAAATTTAGCGATTCGTCGTCATTCGCAGGAATTGAGGCTCTGTCCGTCCACTACAAATATGGATGACATTAATCCGAACGAGATTTGGTTTCAACAGTAGGGCGCTACATGCCATACGGCGACCGCAACCATCGACTTATTAAAATCAAAATTTGGCGATAAGTTGATTTCGTGAAATGGACCTGTCAATTGGCCTCTAAGGTCGTGCGATTAGACGCCTCCCGATTATTTCCTGTGGGGCTATGTGAAGTCACTGGTTTATGTTGATAAACCAGCAACAATTGACGCCTTGGAGGCCAGCATTGTTTATGTTATTCGTGACATACGGCCAGCAGTGCTCGAAAAAGTGGCCCAAAATTGGACGTCCAGAATGCATTTTCGTCAAGAACAGCCGCGGTGCCCATATGCCCGAAATCATTTTCAAATATTAATGCCATGTACATATTGATCTTTCGAATAAAAAAAAAAATTTTCATTACAATTTAATTTTTTGTGTTATTTTTTGCAATTTCTAGTTCTATCGGGCTTAAAAAAACACTCTTTAGAATCCCAAGAAAATTTTAATAAAAAAAATCATAAATGCTCAGTTCAACACCCCATTACAATGGACAACCTTTTTGGTCCCATCGATGTCCGTTGTAGAGAGGTTTCTCTGTAATATAATATTAATATAACACAAATATAATATTAATAAAAAATAAAAATTTATTGGCAACTCACATTTTTGAAAAAAATATTTTTATTTATTAAATATTGCAATTTAATTCTATTAAACTACCTTGATGAAATAATATGGTCGTCACCTCAAGAGCAGTCGAAAATTTTCAATATTATCGAAAAAATACACTATCGATAATTTCATAATATGACCCCAGTTTTTTTAGTTCGACGATAGATAAAAAATTCAACTTCGATTCCAATTGATGAAACTCAATTAATTGTTTGAATTTTCATGTCCTTTGAAAACTGAGAAATACTATAGAATACTGTTTAGAATACAATTAAAAGCAAAAAATGTGACATTTTACAAAATATCGGTAATTATATCTCTAATAAACTGAGCAATAGTATAGCACTAGCAAGTATATTTTTAGCCTAAACAACTGATTCGGCTTGAACTATCCCCTCTTGTTATAAACAATTTTCCTACACAAATAATCTCCCTAGACATTTTCGTTTATGGTTTTACCTAAGTTACCTCAACACGTCAAAGCAGTATATACAATGATGTACAAGAAAAATAATGTCACAGCACACTACACCATTTTAACAGTAATAATTACAGCAACTGACATATTCCGCTTCATCTGCAAATCTAACCACAAAATTACTTATACCTAACATTCATGAATATAGGATCATGTATTATGAACCACAACATAGTTAAAGGTGATAAATATAACGTCTAATCAACGTTACCATTTTTTATTCCCCGTTTTATATTAGAATACATTGTATTGTATAGAACGTACAACTATATAGACTTAAGAAGTGAATTCGGTTGGTTGCCTGTTTTATTATTTTTCCTGTTAACAAACAAACTTATTCAACATACATAATATTACATACCTATATGTATGCAGAATGACATATCAAGTGAAATGTATATAAGAGTACAATGAAGACAACTCTGGTTTTCTTTTTTTTTCTTTTTACCTCCCGTACAGCAAAATCTGTATATTTTCCATTTTCTGCAAAAAAAAATATTCTTTTCCCATATAACATAAATACCAAACGAAAACGAACACAAAAATTGTAATATTTTGTTATGGGAAGACAATGAATGCGATGGGAAGATGTTTTTTTTGCAGAATGTATATATGTAGATGAATTTTGTTTTGCACTGTGTATAGCAACATCCTGTATTTGTACCTACCTTAAAGTAAAAATGACAATGTGAAGACAGTAATGATTATTGTAATAAAAATGTCTTTGTATTTGATATCAGAATTCAAAATGACGGTTATTTACATTACGGGAAATTTGAAAATAAAAAAAAAGTCTTTCGTCTCTTGTTTTGGGGAAAACCATTTCCTTTTTTTATGTCAAAGAATGGGTAAGTAAGTAGTAAAGGGGTATTTTAGACTACATATGTGCTTTAAATATATCGATTTTCAATTGTTTTTGGTTGTGAAGTGGAGTGATAGTTTCATGACATGAGGCTTATATTGTGTGAAAATTTAAAATGTATTCACGTACGGTAAGAGTTTTTTTTTGGATAGACAAGATGACGTTGAGGAAACAGTTTTATCGATTTTGTTTAAGCTGAAATTATTGTAGATGGGCTAGTTGTGGATGAATAACAATTGAATAGTTGAAACTTCATTAAGAGGGTGATTTTTTCAAATTCGCCAATTTAACATTCAAATTATTCATGGTATATAGGTTAAATCGCGTGTGAGCTAATCGAACAACAACAACGAAATTATAAATGGCTTAAACCTTACGAGATCAACAACTCAATTTAAAAATAAATCCTTAGCAGAGCTCCATATTCTATTAAACCACTTTGACCAAATCTATTACTCAACCGTTAACTCAAACTCCAACCATTCCAAAATTACTTGCGTACATGAACTAAACTCAAATCAATTCAATGTAACCTCCAAAGTAACCTCTAAATAAACTCCCAGTAGCCTTGACCGATCCCAACTCAACCTGATCATACCGCCCAAGTCATTCCTCAAATCAGCACAGTTCAAAAAGTATTTATTCCATAAACTGCTAGATCCAGCTATATCACAACCCTCAAATCAAATAATCTTTAAATTCAACAGCCAACACAATCTCTAAATCATCTCAATACGAGACTCATAAATTCGACCCCAACGATCAATTAAATCTTAATTAAAACTGCCTCTGTACTAACCCCTCCAATCAAACCTCAAATAAATCTCCAACTGAAAATCTCGCTCAACCGCAACTTAACACCTTACTCGAACACAACTGAATCCTCTAAGACCAAACGTCAACACAATCCTCAAATCCTAAATCAACACGGTTCGAAAAGTGCATGCATAAAAGAACTCAACTTCCATCTCGACACCAACACAACCATCATCTTAACCCCAAATTCAAAACCCAACTCAATTTTCAAAGAGACACTATCTGAAAAACTGCATAGGTACATGAATTCAATTTAGGCTTTCTTCCAAATCCACCTCAAATTATTACCCAACTGAATCACTGATGCAACCTCAACACAAATTAATTCATTTCAACCCAAACTCAACCTCAATTCGAACCCCACCTCACCCTTAACTAAATCCGAAACCAAACGGTTACCCAAAAACCAAATCAACATGTCTAAATAACTCCCTTCGTAACTTAACACGACTACAACTGTAACCCAGCGCAACCTACAAATCAACCTATTTTAGCTCAATCTCAAAATAAACGTCCACCTTAATCCTCAAATCAGCTAAATACGTAAACGTAAATCTAAAATCACGTGGTAAAATACAACGTATTAAACAGTATAGTATACAGGTTCCAAAATCATTTTAATTCTCCCCTTTGACCGCAAAACTTCAGGTTAGTGAACAATTTCAAACCGAACAAGCTGTTTTCGCGATGCCATGTGAGCAGAATCCAGAGGAGTCAACTATTTTTCTTTTTTCCCGTTTTGGGATTCACGCACCTTCAAAACGTCGAGAAAATCGTTCTTGGGCAATTGGTCAGTTGTAGCAGGATTTCAATAATATTTGGTCCTTGCGGGAGTTAAAAGTAGTAAGACAATATTTAGGTGATTTAAGTGTTGTACGCGAACATTAGTATTTATCTGAGAAACCGCCATGTTTACTTTGCGTTTTTGGGATCGCTAAAGCCGAATAAACCTATTGATAGAGATTTAACGGATTGTTTCATGAGGCCAAGCTTTATGTGTAGAGGAGGTATCGGGATTTTTGATGCGTTCACTAAGGATTCATAAATGGTGTTACGTGAACCCAGTGAAAACAATGATCTTATTGACCATTCTATTTCGTATAATGTTTCGCTTGATATCTGCTATCACACAAGCACAAATAACTAGGGTGTTCGGTGAATCCAAACTGTTACAAACCTGCCATTGATTGTTCCTGTACTAAATTTTTTGTAAAGGAACTTGCATATTTTCATATTTTTGCTGCATTGCAGTTGAGTGAGATAAGTGGTATTGGGATATAAAGGCTTGTATTGTTAAGTAAAGCTACCTTTAAATTTCGTTTAGATGAGCCTATAAAAAGTCGCCAATCTGTTGCTTTATACCATATATTTTTCAATCCATTAATAAGTCCTTTAATAAATGAGCCTCTAGTACGAAGAAGACTTTTTTCTTTAATGAATGAAGCTAAGTACTATGAACCATGGTTAGCCTAAATTTCGAACAAGATCATTCAATTCCGACTGTGAAACCAATGATGAAGCTCTGATGATCATAGCCTCTTTGACTATCATCGTTATTATTGCCCTTAGATTCTTATTCTTCCTTAGACCCTTTATCAAATTTAATTTTTTCAATATCTCCTACTATGTATGTAAACGAAACCAGTTTGACAATCGTTTTCCAGCTAAAATCGGAGCGGTTACTGGTTCCATGCTGATATAAACAATTTGCCCTTATGTTTAATATTAAAACATTTTATTTAATTCGGACAAAAGAAGCAATCCTTTTCTCACTTTGAGGATATTTCCAAATCTCTGGAATAAAGTACTTTATGTACTTCCTACTCTTCTCTCGCATCCAACGATATAGCATCTTTTTGCAACACAACAAGAAAGCCATGATCCAGGGGCTCAGCCGGATAATGGAATTTCTTCGTTGGCTGCCGTTAACAGGTGGTGCAGGCACAGGTAGGTAGTCTAGTGTAAAACTGATTTTTTAAATCATCTAGAACTACACATGGGTTTTAGGAGGGTTTGGCGAAAACCGATATCGACTACCGATTTGGCTTCAGCGAAACCAAAAACATATAGCACCTTTGATCTAGGTAAGGTTAGGTTAGGTTGGAGTGGCTGCTTAGGCACACTTAGACCGATGACGGTCCATTGTGATACCACAGAATATATCCCCTTTACCCCTCTTGGAACCATTTCGAGCTACTTATGTAGTGTAAGACGTCCCGCACTTTAATGTTTTCGAGATCCGAGAGGCAGTCCATCTTGAACTTACCCAAGTGTTTATGCATTCTGAATGCCAATGCTGGACAGGAGCAAAGGAAGTGGACCAACGTCTCTTCCTCCCTTCGTCCAAGTAGCTACTACATGTCTCACTTTAGCGGTGTAGAGCCAGTGTACCAGCTCCGGCTTTAGACCCCATATATGACAAATGACGTTCCTACAGGAGTACAAAGCTACAGTAGCTTTGTTTATTCTTTTCAACATATTGGGCCTCCAACTAAGCTTACTGTCTCAGATAATGCCCCGATATCTACCTCTATCAGTAAAAGAAATCACGTGCCATTTAAGGTAGGAGCGACAACTATCGGGATTGCAACTATCGAGGTGTTCACCTAGTTACGCGCCTCTTCATGGTGGAGTCCCCCAACTTCGAGCTAACAATCCTGCTTCCCAGCATATAATTGATTAACTTTCTCAGAGGAACGTCCACCTCCAAAAATGACAATCCCTCCTTGATTGCCTCCGCTTTCACATTATTAAAGGCGCCCTCTATATCCAGGAAGGCCACCAAACAGAATTCCTTCGAATTATGCTCGTGCTTCCCCAAATATTGTGATGCGCATTAGCATCAACTTCCAGTACCACACCTACCTTTGATTGTTCCGCTTCATGGATCAGCTTCTCTAGGTTATCCGGAGGAACCTCCTTCTCCCGATCCATGTAAGCTGAAACTAGCCAGAATCTACAAGTATCTACTTCCAGGCTAACTGCAGTATTGTCACCATTGCTGTATTGAGAGAGAAGGAAAACATTAATATTATTTTTCCCAAGAATACAAGATCTGTCCTTCCCAGAATTACTAAATGATATAATTTTGTACCCCTTGGTTCTGAGGCCACAGATCCTGTTGTTGTTAATCCAACGTCCTTGGATTAATAGCACATCCTCACCCGAACTAGTCAGCCTGAGGAGTAGAGCTGCCGAATCAGCCTTAGAATGGTGAAGGTTAATTTGAATTATCTTAACCATAACCTTTTAACCTTTACCTACCTCTGTGGTATATTCCTTCTACCGAAGGAATATTATTTCTCGGTATTTTGGGATGCGCCGGATTCGCCCGTCTCGCTAACCCTCATACCCTCTTCAGAGGACTTGTCAGTGCCCCCTGTCTGGCCGGGTTGCCGACATCCTCCTCCATCGGTATACCATCTCCTTCGCTTGGCCTCCCGTAGGCGCTTTCACCCCATCCTTTTTATAAACGTTGAGAGTAATTTACCTAAATGCGAAGTCAATTACTCCCTTCGTTTTGTGAAGGAGGGCCAGGGACTCCTTATTTATTAACATAATTGATAATTTCGAGCCCCCTTCGCCTCCCCTGCTTGACGATCTTCCAATTTTCGGTCGAAAGATTCGGGTTACTGGCCTGAAAAATTTTCAAACCCTCGTCAGGGCTAACCGGTTCGGATGGCAGCCAGACACGTGCCCTCGGCCAGCTTGAAATTTCCTCCAGGCTAACTGCCGCAAGCTTTGCGCCTGGCCACACCTAACCTACTTTGGCTATAGCTTTTTTTTATAGATCCACAGATTTATAAAAAAAAGCTATAGCCACACAAATTGACAAGGCACCTGCAAAGTCTATTATCGAGCAACGCCGTCACTAAGACTACCTTCAGTTTTACCACAAAAATATCGTCAAATCTACGTTTTGGAGGACAATGATGCATTGCATTATTCAATAAATGTGTCAAATTTAGCATAGGTTCTAAATTTATCCGTATGCCAAGAACATGGCTGATATTCGCCAACAACACGAGGTCGGTCAAGTCATTTAAAGTCGATCAATTTCACGAAATTTAACTAAATCGTGGCCGGTGTCGAAAACCACGTATTAGCGCAGGTATCGGTGGCTATATTACATCCACCTGCTCAAGAAAAATATGACAATTTTAAAAAATGTATTTTGGAGGTATATAGTGTCTCCGAGCAACGAAAAATGCAAAAACTTTTATCAAGTGCCGAACTGGGTGATCGGAAATCTTCACACCTTTTGAACGAGTTAATGAAGCTGGTTGGCGCAAAAATTAGTGAAGATTTTCTTCGAACCATCTGGCTGGAACGACTTCCACCACAAGAACGAGCGATTTTGTCAACGAGTGAGGTTCCACTTAAAACTTATGTCGCCAAACAGATCAAATCATGGACGCAGGTGGTTCCTCTAAACTTTTTATGGTCAATGAAGATGCGCCGCCGTCAAATGCGGCGAATCAAGTGGAAAAACTGACACAGATGGTAAGCAATATCGAGAGAAGAATCAAGATGATGGACTTACATTACCGGCAACAACGGGCCAGGTCACAAGGCCGATCGCAAAATCGTAAGCAATCGCGTAGTCAATTACGAATGCCTAGCCAGGATGAATTATGTTGGTACCATCTACGGATAAAAAGCAGCTAAATATCGAGCACCTTGTTCTAAAAGACAGGCGGCTAACGTAACAATTCCAAAAAACTAATAGGCCAGTCGCCTAATACAGGCGACGCGGGTCGTACAATAGCGCGACTTGTCGCTATTGATAATTTAACAAAGTTGAAATTCTTAGTCGACTCAAGCGCGGATGTTTCAGTGCTTCTACCTACGATCAGCGAACGGCAAAAACCTGCAACAGCGATAAAACTATTTGCAGCTTACGGTAGCGAAATTAAAACATATGGCACCAAACGTGTCTGACTCTCCCATTGGGTTTACGAAGAAGTTTCATCTGGGATTTCATTATAGCAGACGTTACTACATCGATCATCGGAGCTGATATTTTACGCCATTTCGAACTCTTAGTGGACATCAAAAACGGACAGCTGATCGACAGTCTGACCAAATTGTCAGTCAAGGCAGTTCAACAAAGTACAGGTGAGCAAACTTTGAAAACCTATCATATTAATTCTGAGTTTGCAGATTTATTGCACGAATTCCGCTACGTAACTTTCTTTACGAATACTAAGAAAGGTAAAGTTAGTACGACGACTCACCACATCACAACGACAGGTCAGCCAGCCTGTGCCAAAGCACGATAGGTGTCGCCCGAAAAACTTAGGGCTGCTCCAAATGAATTTCAATTTCTAATGGATCAGGGAATAATTCGCCCTTCCAAAAGTAGTTGGTCAAGTCCTCTGCATATGGTCCGGAAAAATAACGGCGAGTTCAGAGCTTGCGGAGATTACAGGGCGTTGATCGCGAGAACGATACGATATAACTTCCCTATAAGTTTTATATAGGATTTTACTCATTTCCTCGATGGCACCGACATTTTCACGGTACTTGACTTACAGCGTGCTTACCAACAAATCCCGATCGAGCCAAACGACATACCGAAAACGGCCATAATTACACCTTTCGGATTATACGAATATGTTTACATGACTCTTGGGTTATGTAATGCGGGCCAGACGTTTCAAAGGGTAATTCATGAAGTTTTACGAGGACTGAAGTTCGTTTTCTCGTACCTGGGCGATATTTTTATTGCTTCGAAAACACCGGCGGAGCATAGATGTCACGTCAAGATGGTACTTCAGCGAATATCAGAATATGGATTATGCATCAATACAGCGAAATGTCAGTGGGGTAAAACCGAGGTGCAGTTCCTACGACATCTGGTGACATCTAACGGCATTAAGCCATTACCAGAAAAAGTACAAGCCATTGTCAACTTTCCGAAACCGAAGACAGCGCAACAATTAAAAAGATTCTTGGCCATGATAAATTTTTATAGAAGATTTATACCACACGATTGATAGTTGGCAACAAAAAGAATGACAAGACGAGATTCCATGGATAGACGAATCAACAAGCGCATTTCAGAATTGCAAAAGCGATCTACAAAACGCAACATTATTGCTTGCACATCCGAAACCGAATTCCAAATTATCACTTTACGTTGACGCATCAGATGTGGAAGCAGTCGCTGTCCTTCATCAACAAGATGAAGCAGGAGTTATCCAACCGTTGGGTTTATACTCAAACAAGTTAACAGAGTGTCAGCAGATATATTCTACGTACGATCGTGAACTCCTAGCGATGTATTAAGCAGTAAAACACTTTCAACACATGGTTGAAGCACGAGATTTCTGCATTTATACGGACCATAAACCATTGGTTTTCATGTTTCGTCAGAAACTAGGGAGGACGTCATCGCGACAGGTCCGTCATATCGATGATTGATAATAACGATATTATCGATTTCAACGCAATAGCAGAGGAGCAAAAAGAGGATCCCGAATTAAAAACCTTATTGGCCATTCCAGGATCTAAAGAAACACTGTGCTGTGATGCAAGCCACCAGTTAATCAGACCATTTGTACCCAAAAGGTTCAGGACTCTGATACTAATCCGACTTTACGGTTTAGCACATGCAGGCATGATTTGTAAGAGCTTGCCTAGCGTGTCAGCGAGCTAAAGTTCATCGACACAACAAAACGCCAGTATTCGATTTAATCGTACCGGATAGTCGATTTCAACACGTCAATATGGATATCGTCAGCCCATTACCGATCGGTTCAGACAAGCGTTACATTTTGACATGTATCGACCGTTATACGCGATGGCCAGAGGCTTATCCGATGTCTGAAATGACAGCTGAAACAACTTCGCCATGGTTTATCTCGCTACACATCGCGCACACCATAGCTTATAATTGGTGAATTCTTCATTACTACAGCGATTTCCATAAGGAGTACTCTAAGAAACTTTAGCCTGTTTTGGGTCAGACATAGATAGGTGCAAAGAAGATGGAGTGCAATCTCTTTCTCCCCTTCAACCAAAATCTACTCGCATGCCTGGCTAAGAGACAGTGTCTTGTATTCATTCCTGCAACTATTCAAATCTGACACCGCTGAAGTGACATCAGCCGTTTACATTTCGCAATATTAAACTTTCACCAGACATGCCGTGTATAACATATGGTTCTATTTGACCCTCTTACGTGTACCATGGACTCAGAGACTAATTTACTAGGTTTTTCCTGAAGCAGTAGCTTGCATGATGCAAAAAGCATATTAATTTCCTTCTGTACTATTAAAATTCCCTAGCATGCATGTTAGATGGATGTTAAACTAATTAGGACTTCGACATAGGGCACTGTGATTAAAGCGCTATAATGGCAGCCTGATTGTTAAGTCTATAACTTCCTACTATTTAAGCGTTTTTCAAGCTTAAGTAACCGCACGTAGGGGTTACTCGGGGAGGCGGAAGGAGAGATTTATCAGGGAGACTGCTCTCTAAACTTTTTAAACAGCTTTTGATTGGCAGTTTTGTGCAGAAAAGCCACTAGACTACTACTTCATGCAAAACAATGGACCTGACTACAGCGACGTCGAGTTATGTAGTATACGATGTGGAGTTCCATTTCCGAACCTTTCTCTATTGCAGATTTCCAACAATATAACGCTACCGTAGCTTTCTTAACCCTTTTCAAAATATTAGGCTTCCAATTTTATTTGCTGGACCAAATTATACACAGATACTCGCTTTATCATCCTGTTTTTAAGAGTTCACGCACAGGAAACCACCTAAAATTCACTGCCCTTAAATGTTAGCAACAGCTCATTAATGATCAATTTCCAAATTAAGGGGTGCAGTACGATACCTGGCGGTGTGCCTCTGCTTACAAATTTTCTTGTAGAACACGCCTCTAAACTATGTCATTTATGATTCTCCTTCTTAGCATTTGAACTATCCATTCCCTAAGTGATTCATCTACTAACAGATTCCAAATTGTCCTTGTTTTAGCCCCAAGTATCACCTTACTAAGGTCCCTATATATCCAGGAATTTTATCATTGAGTAGTCCCTACGTTCGAAAAATTGTTCGGTTAAGTATATAAGAGAATGAAGAGCTGCCTCAACAAATATTCCCTTGCAAAATGCATGTTGAGATTTTGACAGTCTTTGCGGCACAACCGCACCTCTAATATTAGCTTTTATTTGTCTTTTCAGTTTTTTAAAGGGGAAGGAAGATAAACTTATAGGTCTAAGGTCTACTAGACTGCAGTTTGAGCGTTTTTCAGCATAATGTATGAAAATTTCCTTAACTTCAGTCCATTTGTTAGAAGGGTGACATAGTTCTAGGCTAATTTCTAGGTTAAATTACTTCTAACCAGGCAATTGTAAAGTCAATAGTCTATTTGAAGGATTTCCTTTTAGGAGTCCTGAGCTCTTGCATTTGTGACAATTTTGCAGAATCTGCGGTGGTACCTTACCACTTATTGGGATTTTTCTGGACATTTTGGCAGCAGAACTGAAAGTGAATTACCCGGAATAGTTCTAAAGGTATTGGAGTTCCTATAAATTTAGGAGTTTTTCCTATAAATTTAGGAGTTTGCCGACAGTCAGTTTAAATGGCTTCGTGTGCCAACGTCTATCTCGGCAAGTCCGAGAATGTCCGTGGTTTTCTAGAAGGATTTTTAGGTAGTTGATGACTACGGTCACTTCTGCTTTCCGTTAAGCAATGCCAAAAACAGCTGACCCTTGAGCACGTGATTGAAAGGCCTCATGGCAATCTTGGGGATTTCTTTCGCAGACCTAACTCTTTTTTTATCTCTCCTTCCTTCCAGTGAAATGACATTAACTGTTGCCGAAGCTCTTCAAGCTTTCCTCCTGTTATTATAACCCGATCTTCAGGCACTAGCTTCATTCGTGTTTTGGTTCTGCCGACTGTTATTAAGGGCTCGAATGATTTAGCAGATTTTTTAGGGTGCCGGACTCTTTTTGTTGCTGTTTTTGAATGATTAATGTGATGTCCCAAGAGTAGCTGGAAAAATATGTCCTTATGTGCAGAAATCCGCAGTTCGCAAATAAGGCTATTTAATCCGGAGGGCATTACTGAGTCTGATGGCACGAGTAATACGATACTCTAGCCTTTTAGCGCCGGGTTTTAGTCTAGAAATCTATAAATCAATGGTCTTGTTAACAGCGGTGAACGTATGGTGGTAACACGATCACTTGCGGAAATTGCAGTATACGGAGCTGATAGCTAACGCTGGTATCTTGAATCCCCCAAGCAACTTCACACGTTGACCATAACGACAAACTGGTCAAAAGAAATGTAATTCACACGAAGATTGACCAACAAAAAAAAAACTGATCTAGATCAAAAAAATACTCCGCTTAATCAATCAACTCTATTGTAGTAGTTTAGTTGTTTTTATTCTGGACAATTTTTTGAGGTAGAGTAGTAGGCATCGTCATTTTATGTCAAAACTTGTAATTATGTATATCAAATAAAAATTTGTTGTTTGGCCAATTCAAAATATGCTCTGGGGTCTGATCTATGGACTATTTTTGCGCTGCTTTCGTAGACAGACTAAATGGGAAAAATTAGAAAGGAGTGCCCAAAATTTGATTCGATTGGTCGAAGAGGGACAAAACTACACAAAATTATATGGTCATCCATTTTGTGATACTTTTGATTGGGTAGCGGTACCAAATAATACGCCAGTCATTTCACCATTTCGTAAGTTTCGTAGAAGAATAAGGATTCGTCAATTACCCACAATCTATTCAGCTACTACTTTAAGGGAAATGCAATCCAATATTAACAATATGGTGACGGCAAAATTAATGAATGTCAAAAGTATTATTCGGCCAAAAGGAGTAAAAAATTTCACTCCAAGTTACGAAAGTTTACAAGGCAATCATAAAATTCGTCGGCCTCGTACAATAAAAACCATGAAAAGTATCAATATTGAAATGAGATCTGCGTTTAAACATCAAATATGGCAAGATTTATTCAAAGCGAATGGAAACAGTTTAGCAATCAATGAGAGTCAGCTTAGTCTTAAACCAATGTCACTGTGGTTTAGGCACGATTTATCATCAGATTCCGATTTGGATTGAATCAACAGAGATTAATTGAGTCAAATTGTAAATTTTTATTCCAAATACCGTTTGTTAAATAAAGAAATCATAAAAAATTCAAGTATAAATCAATTTCACTAAATTCCCTTCACTAATATTAATACATAATTAAGTCATTTTCACACTCATGTAATAACATTCGGGTTTTCAAACAGTCAAGTCCAATTTTAAACAAAAATTATTTACATCAAAATTATTAGAAAGTTGTACAAATCTACAGGGTGACTAACACGAATTATTACCAAAACAAAACACCACAGAATTTTAATTTTTTTAAGAATTTTATTGAATAAAAGTAAAAAATGTTCAAAAATATTTAAATTTTCGAATTGCATTAGTAGTTTTCGATTTGGCCATCCTTAGCCGCGAATATGAACTTCAAACGGCCAACAAAGCTATTGCATGCAGCACGAAAGTGGCTCTGTGGTATTTTGGCCCATTCCCGGCGAAAAGCTTACTTGAGATATCGATACTTTGGTATTTTCTTGTCCCAACCTTGCTTTTCAAAATATCCCAAACCGAGAAATCTAGCGGATTTGCACCCGGTGAATTTGGTGGCCATTAGGCAGTGGAAATGAACCGCGGAACGTTGTTTCTCAGCCAATCTTGATTGACGCGCGTTTTATGACTCGGCTCCGAGTCCTGTTGAAATGTCCAGGCTCTGCGGCCGAAATGTTTTTGTGTCCAAGGCTTTAACGCTCCCTCCAACACATGATCCCGATAAATTTGAGCATTTATCTTGATGCCACGGTCCAAAAAAAACGAGCGGTGAACGGCTTTCGGTCGTTACGGCGGCCCAAACCATCACCATCGGCGGCGATAGTCCAAGATGATCTTTCAATATGTGCTGCATCCGTTCGAGCGAAATGTTAGCCTCACGAGCCATTATTTCTGCCGCTACGGCGCGGATTCCGAGCCAATTTGGCCTTCACCTTCCGAATGATATACGGCGATGTTGCAGTGCATTTCGGTCCACCACCATAGCGTTTTAGCGGCTCCGTGATGGTAACTCCCTATCTAGCACAATTATGCGAAGCTTTCTAGCGGCTCGGTGATGGTAACTCCCTATCGAGCACAATTATGCGAAGCCCTCTTTCGTTCTTCTTTAGTGTTTTTTATATTAATAACGTATATGTCCGATCTCTCCCAGAGAGATCGCAGATCTATGGTACTTTACTCGAAGCGAATGGGAGTCCTGGACAAGTACAACAGTATTCAAAAAGTTGCTCACCTCTTGTATTGGTGTTGGTGCTACCCCAGACTGTGTGGTGTGAATCAGCATCACAACCAATAATGAACTTCAGCCCATGAGCTGAACAGTAATTGATAAGGCTATGTACTTCTTCTGGAGGTGGGTCGTTACCGTCCTCAGGAAAATAGGCTGATGCCATATTAATTGTGACCATGCCTCCTTTGGATAGAGGTATCTCTAATGAGACTGCAGTTATGTCTTTGGAAGTAAATTGGTTAATTGAGAAGATATTTTGCGACGAACGACAAGAATCGCTGTCCTCGTCCTTTCTACTCGTACTTCTGTGTTGTAAATTAGCTTACCTGTCTTACTTGGCAAACCTTTAATTCTTTTATTGTTGGTCCACGGCTCTTGGATAAACGCTATGTCCCAGTTGTTTGTGTTGAAAAGGCGACTCAGCATAGATGTGGCGGCCTTGGATCTATGTAGGTTGATTTGTAAGCATCTTACAAACGTGTGCATAGATCTCTAAGTTTTCGGGCCCTCAAATGCCGCCCTCTGTGCTGCTACTACTGGCATGTGGTTTAGTGGAGCTCTGTAACTTTAACTCACGTTTCTTATCAGGCTTGTTCTCTTTCCAGGTATGCATCCTCCTCGTTCAGTGCCTGAGGTTCCTGGCTTGTTTGGTTCATCTTTGTTCCCGAGGTCTTTCTAGCTGGGGTAACCAGCCGCTCATTCCACGGAGCGATTTAATTCAGCCTTCCCTGCGGTTTGTGCCTGCGTCCTCTCAGCCCTGTTACTCATCTCACCATTCTTTTTGGGGCGAAAGTACACGGCTCCAAACAGCCAGTTAACTTTATAGTTGAAGGCCTTTAAAATCTCCGCCGTCCTATGCGACACCGCGACAAGGTTAGTTGGAGGAGATCATTCTCTCTGTCTTTCCTTGCAAGAATTTTCCACTCCGCGTTCCTGAGATCCTTATTCTGGGCTCCCAAGTGGTAATTCGTCCTCCCCGACTGCTCTTAAGTTGACATTTTCATATGGCTTTAGGGTCGGCACAGTGACAGTAAGCCACTCCGCCGTGTCCTTGTCAGCATAGTTGACGGTCAACCATCCATTCCTCGGTTGGCATCCTAAAAATGTCGGGTTAATGCCGTCCATTGGTTGTTCCTACAGTGTATCCATGATGCTATCTTGTGCAGCCAGGATCTGGCTGATACCTAGTTTGATTTCTGGGAAGCCTTAGTCGGTTATTTCCAATGTGATAGCCTTCAATGCATCCTTGTATGTTAGCTTTACATCGTCCGAGCTGCCACCATCTCCTAGCTTCGGACCTATCATATCTTGTTTCCCTCGGTTGGCAAAGGTTGATTTTTTTTCTCCCTTTTTGCTGGGGTGTTTTTTGGGGTCGTGTCGTCTGACCGAGCGGTAGTGACCGTTCGATCTTTTATTTTAATTTGGCACTGTGCCAGGGTTACCTCGTGAGGAATGCCCGCCAATTTAAGATGGGCAAGGCGCTTCTTCGCAGCTCCGCAGAGTCTCTTTTTTTTCTCGCTATCCTCGAGTTCCAAGTTCTCGAGGCTGCTTTTAATTTCGGCGGTTGTAGACACTGATACGGTGTCCGAGAATGATGGCACTTGTGCACCTTGTACTCGGTTACTGACAATGTTATCCGTGCTTGAGTGTTCACTGCTATCATCAGATAGCGTGGTTTCAATATTAAAATGCTCAGAGGTAGGTAATTGTTGGACCTTGTCATCCTCTGAGATTGGTGCGTTTAGAGAAGCAACTCCCTCATATTTTTTTATTTCTGAAATATCCATGCAGTTTGGGATTTGTTCAGAGGTAAAGAAGGTCCACTACAGCAGCCCCTCTTACTGTGGGAAGGCTAATTGTAACCGGAGGTCACCAGGTATCCGGAGTCTCGTGCTAGATACCAAATAACACATGGCCATTCATCCTTCGGCGCACGTGTCTCACCTTGGATTTATGGTTTTTTGTCAAGGATATTCCATCCTTTAGCGTCGTAAAACGATCAGTTACCGGTGGTCACCATGTGAAGATAGCACGTACACTTGCGAACCACGATTAGTTATCACTCACGCGGTCGTAAGCCCCAGAGAGGACTGCCTTAAACATGACCAGAACAGCCAGTTGTAGCTCCCTCTACTAAAGGTTACGGAGCTGGTGATTACTACACAGCTTTGTTCCCCCCCCCCTCAATAGACGCCCAGACCACCATCCACTCCAATTACTTACTGAATCTCACTGACTTGAGACTAATAAATCGTTTGCATAGATCGTATCTAAAATACTTCACCTTTGATTCGTCAATTGAAAGATCCTTGTGAACAAAAAACCTACTCGAAAACCTGTTTCCTAGGCATATTTCTATAAGCGGTCTTACTTTGAACATACGATATTTTGAAATTCCAATTTCATTATTTTTGGCGAAATGCCTTTCATTATTTTTGGCGAAATATCTTTTGATTTCAAGGTAACGATCTCTTGACATGGCTTTATAAATTCATAGAACTCCGAAATCATCATCCCGTGACCAGTATATGATCATCATCATAGTAATAGTATAACGAGGTTCATACAGGTTAAACAATAACATTTAGGTTATTCCGCAATGTAATCACACAAGTAATTGAGAAAGAAAAAAATTGCTAATCTGTTAGATTTGAAGAATTTACGTATAAGACCTAAGAGGAGTAAAAGTAGAATTTAAAACTATAATTGGCCACATATTTTGATCTAAGATTTGAAAGCAAAATGTTTCTCTGAAATCAGTTTACATCAAATCGTACAATGTAGTTCAGTATAGTGGGTGACCTGTTTTCCATTTATTTAACGTCTGCTTTATGTTTTCAAATGCAAACTGAGAACAAATTAATTGTTTTGCTAAAACGGTCCAACAGCCGCCGTTTATTTCTGGTTTGGCTACTGTGAAAATAAGAACGTTAAAACCAAACTGTGAAAAAGTTTATCGAAAGTGTACCGAAACTAAAAGCTAGGCTCTTTGCAATAATATTCGAAAGAAGTTAATTATTTGCATATTTTGAAAACGTAGAGTATTCACAAAACACCTAATGACTCTATAAACTAAATTTATAATGGGTCACATCCTTCTAACTATAGAAAATAGACAACATTTTATATTTTTCACAATACAAAAAACCGTAAAACCGTTTTTTTTCATTACAAGAACATACAAACTATACATAAATTCATTGTTGAACAGATATTTTTAGTGGATTCAACTTAATTAAAATCATTTCCATGATTCAATTTTATTTTAATTTTAATTTGTGCTGAAATCCCATAGCTACACAATTTAATTTCATTTCGCCTATCCAAGAGTTTACATAAGTACGTATGTATGTATTAAATAATACTAGGAGTTTTGAATACCTACATAATTTCACATTATTTACGTTACGTGTACGATTTACATTTTTTACTATGTTTTCTAATGTAATAAACGACAGTCAGATGGTTATGTTCTATTTTTAATACTAAAAAAGCAAAGTATTTTATATCTAATTTAAATTATCATTAAAATATTGTGAAATATTCCCTCTATATACGTATATGCATTACATTTTGAGTTAGTGAAGAATTTGGGGTTTCATCGCGCCATTATAATTTGTACCCAGTTTTAATAATTTAGAACGAAAATATTTAATATGGCATAAATTTAATTAATTCCGCTTATTTTGTTACAGGAAAGAACTTAAATTAAAAGATGAATGAATGTGTCTTCAGAAGTATATTATTCGTCTAAAAGGTCCTTATGTCTAGTAAGATGTAAACGTGTATAGTATCTGGATTTTTAATAATGAAACGATAAAATCTAATTGGATTACTGGTAATTGGTACAAGTAAATAGAACTAACGTTGTTAACAGAAAATCATCGTTATGTTGGTGTTCTAAGCGCAGAACATTTTACACATATCGATTATTCTTTGTTATTAAATAATTTATCGCGTTTCGGGTATCATCCAAAATGAAGTCGACCCCTCACATAAAACGTCATATTAAAAACCTAAGAATTATACCTTAATAAAACAATTTAAAAACAGATTGTATCAAACTTAAATTACCGTTGTTTATCATGTATACAGTTCCATTTTGCACTAAAAAGCTGTGTAAACAACATTTTTGTAGAGTCGAACATTACATTTATGGTATATCCGTTTAAGTTTATCATTTTTCTTTTATTGTTATTGCAACAATTTTTTGTTTTCTAATTTTATTGATCAATTTCAATTTAATAATAAAACTGTTTGTTCTTATTCTTCATTTATGTATAGTGTATAATATTATATACCATATACATATATTTTGTCTACGAAATATTTATCTATACACATGTTTATTTGTGTATGTGTTGAAGTGGGAATGCTTCTTCTCTAAATATAAATATATCGAGATGTATAGATAAGCGATTTTATCATCTAAAAAATCAACAATAAGAAATTTTGAAGTATCATTGCTTTTGAGAATATTCAATTTATCTAAAAGTAAATCGATAAACTAGATAATGTTACTGTAGAAAGAAAGAATCTATACAATATATTTACAAATTTATGTTTTGTAAATTGCTATTTTTCAAGATAATTTCATTTAATTTTATTTAGGTAGATAATTCATGAAATATTTTCAAATGTAATGTAGCCCAAAACGGATCGTCCTTTATTTCTCCAATTGCTTTTGTAGGACATTAGGCCTTTAGTTTCGAGTTTTATTATCTGGTTGTTTAAGGCGGTTTTATATTTACAACGGTAGAAATGTAAATAAAAAAAGTTGAGAAAATTTCAAATTTTAAACTGTAAAGAATTTATGTTAACTAAGAATTTTAATCGCGCAAAACAGTTGTTAACGGTTATAACAAATAAATCCTAAATTTAATTTAAATAAAAATTAATAAGATTGATGTATTTAATTAATAAATATATATATATATATATATATATATATATATATATATATATATATATATATATATATATAGATATATATATATATATATATAAATATATATATATATATATGTATATATATATATATATATCATTAAAGATTTTTTAGCGAAAAAAAGATGGTTAAATTAAAACAAACTGCGTTAAATTGTTAATTAAAAAATAAAGTTTATTAATTCATATCACAAAAGAAAGGAACTTTTAATTCATCTAAAAAATGTAAATGTATACATTATTATTCAATTATGTACATACATATGTACTTTCTTTTTGAAAATAATTGCTTATTTTAAGTTGCTTCATAGAATTACGCTTAGTGTAAATACTTAAAAATTTGAACTTAATATTGCACAACTCCTTAAATAGATCAGTTTCACCCATATGTATAGTCGAGTTTTCTAAAATTTTTAATCTTTTAAAAACTTCTTCTTTTATAGGTGGGTCTTTCTCGACGTCTTCTACTTCTAAATTTTCGCCACCATCCAAATCGATTATAATTTCTTCAAGTGAATTGTCTGGATTAATATCATCTACTTCGGTAATTGCACTAGAGTCAACGTTAATATAATCTGCTGCGGATTATGCATGGTCGCTATATATTGCCCCAATCATATTTTGTAATTCTACCACACCATTTTCATTCTCCGTGTATCATAGTTTTTCAAATTAAACCCACAATGCTGAAAGCACTTCACCGCTGTCGTCTTTAAGACTTTGTTGATTGATTCTTGCAATATCATGATAGAATCTAGTATAGTAATGGATTTGTATCCATCAGTTCTATCAATTTCCAACAAGTGCTTCTGTAGAATCAGTTTTCGATAATTTAATTTTATGTTTTGGATAATTCCACTATCTAACGGTTGCAGCTTCGATGTGGTGTTTGGCGGATAATATTGCACCTTAATGATAGATAACTGGATACGTGGATGGCATGTGGCGTTATCCATAAACAGAAAAATACGTCTGTTTTGATCTTTCATCCGTTTATTTAAATCCCGAAAATTTTTTAAAAAGGTCTCACTGGTCATCCATGCTTTTGAATTTGAATAATAATGCACAAGCAATTAAGCTGGAAGCATCGTGGTTTTTGGCTTTTTCCTATAACTATCGGTTTATCAAAAGTGCAGTCCACAAATGTGAGTAAAAATAAGGTCAATCGATCTTTCGAAAATTTACCACGTAAGAATTTTTGACCTTTCATATGTAAAGTTTGGTTTGGTAACGCTAGGCAATATAGAGCCGTTTCGTCACAGTTGGCTACATTGCATTGATCATAACCCACTGTTATTTCGGCAAGCTTTTTTTTCAATCTTGTAGCGTCTTAGGGTTAACTTCGTTTTCCTCTCCTGACGCAGTATTAAAAGTTATACTGTACTTATTGCGAAAGCATCGAAGCCAACCATTTGAAGCTTGAAAACTATCATTTGCCAATTTTAAGGCTAGTTTTTTGGAAGTTTCCTGTAAAATAGGCCCGGATTTTGGGTAACCTTTAGTTCGTGCTGCACAGAACCATTCGTAAACTAGTTCATTGATTTAATTGTTAGCTGACAACCTTGATTTCTTTTGGTTCAGATCATTTTCACGCGCTGATAAATAACGAAGTTTGATGTCTTCTTCATTTTTTAAACATTTTTTAAAACATTTTTTAAATTATTTAAAATAACACTACGTCATAATTCATCGTACGGTCTCCTAAACTAGCGAAACTATAAGATCCTGCAGCTAATGATATGTCAACGTTCATAAATATGAAAGGCGATTAAAAATAAAGATTATCCATATAGAATTTATTATTATATATTTTGTTTCAAAAAAAAAAAAAAAATAAAAATATAATTTTCCTCCTCCACCAACTGACACAATTCATCGTACTCAACCTTTAAATTCAATTTATTGCAGCTTTAGTACCTGGTTGGGCCACCTTTAGCATCTATAACACACTGCAGTCAAGTTTTCATAGAAAACACCAGTTTTTCTGTAAACTCGACAGGAACCTTGCTCCATTCATCCTTAATTGCTTACTCCAAAGATGCCTTCGAACTTATTTCGTGCTTATGCAGCTGCTTTTCAACATAATCTCAAACGTGCTCGATTGGATTACAGTCCGGGCTTTGCGGTGGAGAATGTAATTGTTTCGGAGTGTTGTAAAGAAGCCATTCTCGTACTATATGCGCCGTATGGTTAGGGTCGTTATCCTGTTGGAAGACCCAATTTCCGTTTATCAATCCTAATTTTTCGGCAGATGCGGCCAAATTGCATCGCAAAATATCTAGGTATTTGTGTCAATCCATGTTGCCATTTATAACGACCAAATTACCAACACCTGCCGCCGACATACACCCCCAGACCATCACACTTCCATCGCCATGTTTTACGGTACTCCGCAGATTTTTAATTTGCATCGCTTCGCCTTTTCTTCGCCACACTTTTGCGGGTCCGTCGTGCCCAAAAACATTATATTTACTTTCGTCTGTAAACATAATACTTTTCCAGAATGAATTATCTTGGTTCAGATGTGTATTGGCGAATTGAACCCTCTTTAATTTATTCACATCGCTGATTAAAGGCTTTCTTCTGGCCGTTCTCGAAAAATATCCTTTCCGATTTAGTAACCTTTAAATGGTTCGAACACAGACATGTTTTCTGCAACTGCTGGCAACCATTCGTTGAACAGTCGAACTGGAAGTGCGTGGATTTTTCCGTATAATTTGAATAACAGCGCGTTCGTCCCTTTCATTCAAAATACGTTTCCTCCCCGGCCTTGTTGAATATTGCACACTGCCTGTTTTTTTATATACGCTTACGATATGTTGAATCGTTGATTTAGCTTTGCTAACGATTTTAGCAATTTCGCCCAGCGAACGGTGCTCCAAATGGAGTTTTATCACAACCTCGCGAAAATCAGGACTTGTTTGTTTCCTTGATATTTTAAATTTGTTTTATAATAAAAATCATGTGACCTGGGCACTCTTTTACAATGATTGATTGAATTATAAACAAAATTTTGAAGTTATTATATACAGATGTAACGGTAATTAAAAGTTAAAAGCAATCGTACGATCAATTCTGTCTAGACAAAATAATGACAAACACTTTATTTTTTTTTCTATTGTAATAAAGAAAAAGCAATAAAACAATTTGCAATTATTGCTACTATATTATAGCTTTTTTTATTTGAATGCAAGTGTTTCAGGTATTAACCAGTTTAATACAGGGTAAATCATTTTTTTCGTACCGTACGATGAATTATGCCGTAGTATATATGTATATATATATATATGTATATATATATATATATATATATATATATATATATATATATATATATATATATATATATATATATATATATATATATATATTTATATATACATATATATATATATATATATATATATATATATATATATACATATATATATATATATATATATATATATATATATTTATATATGGTGAAAAATACGTCAAATCACAAATTTGGTATTTGGGACCGGAAGTCGTGTATAAATTTTTTATGTTTTATGTTTTCAATTGGTAGTAGGTACTAGTTAAAAAAAGCAATTTCTACAAAATGTTTTTTTTAACTAGTACTACCAATTGAAAACATAAAAAAATAAAAATTCAAACACGATTTTCGGTCCCATATACCAAATTTGTGATTGGACGTATTTTCACCATATATGGTATATATATATATATATATATATATATATATATATATATATATATATATATATATATATATATTTATATATATATATATATATATATATATATATATATATATATATATATATATATATATATATATATATATATATATTTCTATAAATATATATATATATATATATATATATATATATATATATATATATATATATATATATATATATATATATATATATATATATATATATATATATATATATATATATATATATATATATATATATATATATATATATATATATATAGATATATGGGCATTCCCTGTCAAATCCGCCAACCCTCCCATTTCATTTTTTGAGATAAATAAAAAATTTTTGGGCTGAAAATTTTCGTTGGCGTATCTAATTTGTTTAATGACGTATGGCGTTTGGAAATGGCAGACCAGCAAAGGCGAAAAAAAAAACAAAGTATCTGAATGAAAATCTTTATAAAAACGTCTGTTAATTTACTCAAAAGGGTTTTGGAGTCACTGTTTACTAGTGTTTTATTGGTTTTTTAAAATTACAAGATGGCGGATCCAAGATGGCGCCAAACGTGGCGAATTTTTCCACTTTCACTAACATCTATAGAAATATGTTCTGGGAGGTTATCGGGGTCGCTGATCACGAATGTGAGATCAGAATTCCAAAATTCTAGATGGCGAATCAAATATGGCCGATAAAAATAAATAAATCGCCATTCATAGAAATCAAAAAAATATCATCAAGGGGGCTTTCGTGGTTGCTGGTCACGAATTTAGTGACAGAATTTTAAAATTCAAGACGAGGACCTAAGATGGCTGCCATAAATGGTAATTTTTTTGACGTTCATAAAGGTTTTTGGGGTCGCTGAGTACAAAATTGAGCTT
This sequence comes from Tipula vernalis, assembly GCA_958295665.1. Lineage (NCBI taxonomy): Eukaryota > Metazoa > Arthropoda > Insecta > Diptera > Tipulidae > Tipula > Tipula vernalis. Next base: position 74,113,547 of record OY282559.1, on the reverse strand, counting down.
AAAATTCAAAAATTGTTTTTAAAATGTAACCATATTTGCTACAAAATGTATAATTTATGGACATTTTTATCGCAGAAATAAGTGGCAAGTCACAAAAACTTCCTTTTAAGGGGGTGGGGGGAAGAACTCAAAAGCCTTGTCTATTGAATAAAACGAACCCTCCAACTCTCAGAGAAGAAGGAACCAATTTTGGACGGTTCTTGATCATTGAATGTTTCAAACTTTTTAGTCTAAATCATCCCGGAATCTGTCCTGCAAGGTGTGGGGTATAGACATCGAGACCGAAACTGGGCGGTATTCGATGGACTTTTCATAGAAAATTATAATATGTTATTGTTTTCAAAAATAATGGTTCACAAGCGAGAAAAGGATCCCAAGAACCACTTTCCAAGGAGTGAGGAATTAACTTCGAGACCTGTCCCATTTGTAATGACATATTACATTTCTCATATAGTAAACAAACAAACGCATTCCAATCGTTTGTAAATGGAAATATAAATAGTATATTATTTGTTAGTGTAATTAGTGATAGTAAAATATGAATCAGCAATGTTGAAATATAATCATACATTTCATTTCAATAAGCGCGTGTACAAAGAAGTTATTGTTGTAATCAATGTAATAAAATTAAACGCGTGCAAATACAATTGTTAGTGTAATAAATTGTAAATGCGCTGATTGATTATTTTAATATTGAATATAAATTTTGTCAATTAAACAAATTAATAAGTAAAGTAAATTTCAATCAGAGAATAAATTACACATTAAATTTAAGTATATAAACTGTAAAATTTTGTAAACAAAAAAAGAATAAATTTGAATCTAGTTGAGTGATCAACTAAATTAATTAGTTTGTTCTTAAAACAAGGAGCCACCCCGCTGAAACCAAGTTGCAATTAACTTTGCAATATAAGGTGGGTAAATGGCGAGGGCCAAAAGGGCGCTTTAGTCGACGCAAGAAATTGCGTTAAGAAGCGTAGGCCACTCTTCACCCTTGGCACTTCTTCACATAATAATAATTAATTAATCAACTACAAATAGTCAATATCGAATTTAAATAAATATATCATTTAATGGCGATCATGCCAATCATTTCATTGTAATAATATATATAATATTTCACATTGATTGAAACCGTTACTAGGATCAGCGATAGTCAAATAAAATTAAACTCCGTCTTGAATAATATAATTTCACTGAGGAATACTGTTGCTTTCAAGAATTTTGAACTAAAATCAAAGGAATCCAAAAAACAACCCACTTAATGCATGTTTACTAAACTAGAGATTAGAGACCATCGATAGAGACAGATTTTACCCTGTGTTTATTTTAAGAGCCCTAATGCTTCCGCCATTTTTTTAACGTGCGTTCGATAAGACTTGTAAATTTTTTTTAAGTTTCATATAAACCAGTGTTAAGACTTTTTAAATTTATATTTTCTTTCTTCTCTCTACCATTGGTGCATCAACGATGTTCATTAATATCATATTCTGAAATCTTTAGATGCTATTTACATTATTCTGTTTGGTACAACCCCAAAGCTGAATACCAATATTTACTTATAAAGTGGAAGCTAATTGTATGTTGATAACGAAGAGTTCCTTCCCGTCAGCCAATTCATTTTTCTGTATTTAAATCCTAATTCCTCTCTTTTCTTCTTAACGTATGCTTTCCATCGTAGTTTAGCATTCAGGGCCACGCCGAGATATTTATCTGTATTGTTTCCTACATTAAGTGAAAGAACTTCAGAAAAAGTATCATCTAACTTAATCCTGACAACCTCTCTTTCAAGTAAGATTCCAGTATTTTAGCAAATTGCATTGGTAGAATATTTCTTAACTTGTGGTTAAGTTTTTCATGCCACACTCTGCCTTAGCTCCTCTAGTGCTTTCTCAATTTTACTGGTTATTCTGTGTACTTGATCAATTGTTGAGTGTTGGAAACGAAAAACGAATTGATGATTTGTATCAGAAACTTTTCAAATGATTTAGACATGACTTGCAATAGCGAAATTGGCCTATAAGGCGAGGTTATGAGTGGTGGTGTAATTTGTCACAAGCTTGATACACATTTGATACTAAATGCGTAATTTATACGATTGGTGGGCTTCACCAGCGCTTGCCTTGGCAGTTCTTTAAAGATTTCTCGAGTAATAAGATTGTACCCAGGGACGGTTTACGTACTTATTTTAGCTTTTATCTCTTACGCATGATTTCTTTCGGTGTTCCCGGTAGAATTTCTTTACTTTCTTGCCAATTTTGTTCAATTAATAGCTCGGCTTCAACGTTTGGTCTTCCTTTGGTCGAAGTATTTTTCGAGGGGTGTAGCAAGTTCTCGAGCCTTATCTTCATTATTTTGGCCTATTTCTCACCTGCTATTCTTATTGGAGGAATCTGCATTTCTGGTATTTTGTTTCATTTGGTTGTTTTCCAAAGAGAATAATCAGTACTGCTATCATTAGTTAATTTTCTTAAATAGTTGCTGATTAATTTATCTTCCAATTTTTGGATCTCTTTTCTTAAGTGAGATTATTGAAGGAAGTGTTATCCTGAGGGCCCTTGTTTGTTGCCACACTCTTCTAGCTCTTCTTTTTTCTGCGAGGAGTTCCTTAATTTTCATATGCTAGTTGTTTCCATTGATTTTCTTTTTAATTTCAGGGGTATTTTACCAAGCTGATTGCTGTATATCGTTTACAAATTTGTGAACTTCTTTGTATAATTGCTCTTCGTTCTTTAATGGCATCAATAAGTTCATTTTTTTTTTAGCGATTTAGAATCTAGAGTCTAAATCATTCCCAATTAGTGTGATTATTCACTAGAATTGGGTTTCTTTCTTTCGAAATGATTTTTTCACTTAGTGTTTGTTAAATATGACAAGAGATTTTGTGAACTGATTAAGACTATATATTGTGATTTATACATTATGTTGTTTGTTGAAATTTTCTGGAAGTTACGACCACCGCAATACAAAAGTGCTTGAGGAATTCAGGAAAATATTAATGAAAAATCAAATAGATACAATCCTCCAAAGCCTGATGGTTATTGAAAATTATCACCCAACAAAATTATTTCCCGTTCTATAATGCGTTTTTCGTATTAAACGATGGATCGCTGAACCATTTTGTGGAAACACACATTCACACCAATAAAATAAACACCAATACACATAATATACTGGCTCCGATATTTCGGTGACATTTTGATTCTGTATAAAGAGACACACAGATAGCTTGAAAATTTACACAATTAAATAAATAGCATTCCCAGATTCACTTTAGAATATACGAAGATAATGGAATAAAACCATCATGTTTCATACGCGTGTGAAGTTTGTCCTAAAATTAAACATTTGTCCTATAAATTGATTTTCGTGTGAATGGATTAGTAAGAATAATTAATCTCTCGTTATTATGAAGTTGTACGTAAACAATTATATAACTTATCTAATTTAAATTTAAAAAAAACTTTTAAATAAACTTAAGTCCTTATCTAAATTTTCCAAAAAAAAAAAAAAAAAACAATTTAAAAATCAAAGTTCAGTAGAAAAATGATATATCAAAATTATTTAATCTGGTCCAAAAGGTCTTAACTTACGAGTAGTTAAAAAAAACAAATCAAAAATCTACAAGATAAATGACTTAGGCAGACATTTTGCTTCCCTATATGAAAATTTTTATAAAGAAATTAAGTAGTATATATGTATATATATATATATTAGCATAATGTTGGATACTCAAAAATGACTCCGTCTGGCCCAAAGATCGTACCCAAGTGCACATATATCAATAAGGGTAAAAGGCAATCCCCTCTATCTCAGAAATATTACATCTTTCACAAATCTACAAGATAAGTGACTTAGGACAGACGTGTTGCTGCCTAAATATCACTTTTTATCAATTTTAAGATCGCACTCAAGCGCACATATATTAATAAGGATAAAGGGCAATCCCCTCTATCTTAGAAATATTAAAATATAGAAGATAAGTCACTTAGGACAGACGTGTTGCGGCCCTATACTATATGTAAGTTTGTATAAAGTTGGATATTAAAAAAAAAATTTAATCTGGCCCCAAGATCGTACCCAAGTGGACACAGACGTGTTGCGGCCCCAATATCCTAAATGACGCCTTTATAATTGTTTTAGGATAGAGGGGTTCTCCGACTGTCTGTAAAACTTGTGTCCACTTAGTTACGATCTTTTGGACAAGATTGAGTAATTTTGAGTAGATTGAGTAAGTGATATATACTTCTCAAATGAACTTTGATTTTTTAAATTGTTTTTTTGGACAATTTAAATTAAGACTTAAGTTTAGTTAGAAGTTTTTTTGTAAATTTAAATTACATAAGTAAAATAATTGTTTACGTACAAATTCATAATAACGAGAGATTTATTATTCTTACTAATACATTCACAGGAAAATCAATTTTTAGGACAAACTTCACAAATTTGTACAGTCGCGTGAAGTTTGTCCTAAATTTTGTTTTTGAAAGTTTAGAACAAATATAGGACAGACTTCACGCGAATTGTTTCATTGCCAAGGATTTTATCACTTTTAACTCATAAACTCACAAGTTTCTAGTTTAAGAACACTAGTTTCGGATAATTCATCCTTCATAAATTCTTATCTTTTTACTACTTACGAAATTTTTTTTCGTTAATTAAATATAAGAATTGCGTCGCGTACTGTATATAATTATATCATAAAATTGTTTATCACTTTAGAAATCGAAATACACAAAACCATCAAGTTTTATGATTTGGCAATCCAAAACATAAATGAAATACACAATTTGAAAATATTCCGAGATGGAACACAAATAAACCACACAATACACAATACATCTTATCATCGCTTTCAGCAAAAAATAGAAGCATGCCATTACATGGTATACAGACTCATCGATAGATTCCAATAAATAACGATATCTATCTAGATGAACTCACACAATCATCAACATACACACGGATTTGGTACAAATTTAATATATCGACCTAATCGCAAAATTAAAAGTCAAAATACAACAACAACAAGTTAACCACACTACACATTGATGAACCCAATAGTGAACAATATATAACAATAGATTACAACGACAATACCAGCAACAAAATACAAAAAGATTTGGGTTTCATGGTACACAACAAAACACCGGGAGCAACAAATTTTACATCGGCCAATCATGGCGAACATTCATTCAGAGATTAATAACACAAAACCACATGTTGGGCCATGATTCAATTTAGATAAATAAAACAAACCACTAGAATTAGTCCGACTAATTATTAATACATGTATTTCTGATTCAAAGCCACTAAACATAAAATGGACTCAAAACGCACTGCACAGTATTTTAAACATTATACACAGAAGATTGGTTCCATTCAATCATGACAACGCAGATGTATCTACAATAAATATAATAATTAGATAATGATTGCATTAATTTTAAGATTAAGAATTATATTTTTTATTTAAATTTCTTATTGATTTCTGGAATTGTATGTTGTTATTATTTATTAGTCAAGCTGTCAGTAGTCGTGTTTTCCATGAGAACTGCACTAGAACTCGATAAATTTTAAATTCCTTTTATTCTATGTAAACAGGAAAAAAAATTAAATTCATAAAGTGATAATGTGTAGTGCATTTCACATAAATACATATTTTAAGTTGTTACAGCAATAAATAATGACAATTATAGCTTATTTTTTAGTTACACTGGATAAACCCATGAATTTATCGAGTGTAGTTGCGTGTAATGACGTCAGCAAGAAATAAGAAAATATTGATGAAATAACTGAAGGGGGAAATTTTTAAACTCAAAATATGTAATTATATCAAGTACACTACACATTCGCGCTTTATGAATTTATTTTTTTTCGTTTTACATAGAATAAAAGGAATTTAAAGTTTATCGAGTTCTAGTGCAGTTCTCATGGAAAACACGGCAAGTGTCATTTGATGACATACACATACGTTTAGTACATTTTGTATTACCAATTTTTGGGGCAAATTCACATGTACAGAAATTATTTAATAGCACAATTTTTATTCTGTTTAAGTCTCTTTAATCGTTTGTGACAGCAACACATAAAAAATTATGGAAATTCAATAAAAACCTATTAATGAATAAAATCAACAACAGCCGACATTTTTTTAATTTCGTGTATTTGTTTTTCTGTGAGAAAGCGAACCAGCTTGAATTTCCTCAGTGTGTGCTGTACATAAAAAATTGGTCCTTCTAGCCGGATATATTGGCGATGTGAAAATAATTATAATTGTCCACGATGTGTCTGAACCACTTTTAAATGGCTCGGAAAACCACGTCTCTATTTTTTTAAGGATCGGAAGTTCCATGTTTGAGAAGTCCAAAAAACAAAAATTAGCAAAATCCCCGGAGCAATTTCAAAATTTTTTTGGTGACGATACGGAAATTTACGACTTTTTTGCAACTTTTTGTTCTCTCTAGTAGAAAGAAGAATCGAGAATAGAAAGTTTTAATATTTTCAACAAAGATCAACTTTTCCAAACCAAATCAGTAATATTGGACGAAATCTACCAAATTAAGTAATGCAACTTTATTTGAAAAATTACAAAAATCAAGATTATTGAATGAAATACATGGAGACATCAAAATGAAAAGGCAAAATTTATTTATAGGCTGCCCAAATCATAATATAGTCCTTATACGAAAAAATGTCTTCTCTTGACTGTCATTGTTTATTCAAGGCTGTGGAACAAAAGTCAGAAACACCTTGAACCTTAAACATGGCGAGAATTATATTCTTGTATAGCTCTTAGAAGTCTGGAGCTATAATCTGGATGTGTATGGTGGACTTTATAATTCATCCAGGTATTTTTGAAGTCATGGTGAACTGACTCCATAGCTTGCTCACTGTAGTTCCCGAGTCCTTTCTCAATTTTGCGGCAAAAATGAGGAACGTGGAAAAAGACAGCATGAACTTTTGGCGTTATTGGTATTGCTAGGTCCAAATAACTTCTTTGAAATTTTGAAATATACACCTCAAATTTTTCGTCAAGACTACTTGAGAAACATGAATTGACGACACTTGAAAAATCATTAAAACATCTGATATATTTTAAACAATAAACACTACATTTTGCCCGAAGCAGATCTATCTTGTTAAACAAATTTTTGCATGCATTGCCTGGGAAACCAGGAGATCCATGGACAAATTCTCTGCTTACATTGCACGATTTTGCCCATTTCTCAGTATCGTCTTCGCATTCCCTCAGCATGTGCCCATACAACGTGTTTACTACCCCGAGCATTAGATGCAGTTCAGGTGGAGGTAATATATCGATGATTTCTGTCTCTGGATGCCCTGTAAAAATAGGTTGAGATACGTGACTGTAAAAATTCTTGGCATTAATTTTTTTACTGCCACTATTCTTGAAGGCGTCTGAATTTTCACGGCAACTACCAACGGTTCTATAACTTCCACACTTACTCAAGAGATCTTTTGATGCAGTACACCACGTACACGGGTAATGAGAAGAATGAGCCATGACCCCAGTTATTTTATTGGCCATTTTTAGGTCTGTGGCAATGGTCATGACTTTTAAGTCATTCAAATTTAGAGAGGACCACAGAGTGCAAACATTCACATAATTTTCTTGTGTATCCGAAATGATACCAAGGATGAATAACTTTTTCACACCCGTGTCCTTAAATTTATTGGCATGTACTCCATCATTATAATGCTGCCTGGCCCCTTTGAAATGTGGATAATTATCGGCTCCTTCGAATCTTGATTGAATGGATAAGCAAATCTTCAAAAACCCTTCACCACCGTCAAGCCAATTTTCAAATCTAATTCTTGCAAACCTCTTTTTTCTCAAATATATGTAACTAAACCTTGTACATTATTACAACAAACAAAGCATCCGAATGTCTGTACACAGACAGATATGGTGATGTATTTATTTTTCAAGCATTTCAGCATATCTCTTGGCTACACCTACAGAATTATGAAAAAAAATCGTGAATTTTCGTATCGTCGCAGAAAAAAAGTGAAATTGCGTTTTTTCAAAACGGCTCTGGGGATTTTGCTAATTTTTGTTTTTTTGGACTTCTCAAACATGGAACTTCTGATCCTTGAAGAAAATAGAGACGTGATTTTCCGAGCCATTTAAAAGTGGTTCAGGCACACCGTGTATCATTAGTGTCGTATAGTAATTTATTGTAATTTAATTCGACACAATATTGCGGTCGTATTGGTGAAAACGTGATCAGCACACCATTTTTTGAAAAGCGCATTTTTGAGGTAAAGATTAATTCGACGCCATTTTGCACTAAGGAAGTGGCGTGGTCACGGCATCATTTTGATTACTGAGGTTTACCGGTACTTAAAAATAATATTTAAATATTAACAACGCAATTGCTGAGGGCTACTTCAGCAATTGGTTGCAACGAGGGAGTGACACGTTCAGAGCAGAACAACGTAATTACTTAGGGCTACTTCAAAAATTGGTTGCAGCAAGGGGATCGGAACATACACACATTAAGAGTAACCCATTTAAAGCTGAATTTCTAAGCGGCAAAGAACTGGAGCGGTTAGTTGCAATAAACTGGTAACAGGGCTTTATTCTGTGTAAGTGATGAGTTGTATAGCAAGGTAGGTGCGGGTGTCGTAGTCATTACAGTAGAATCGTGATTGATTTTGAAAAGTTGGTTGTTAGAAATCATGTGTAATCAGAAAGAGTACATGGCAAGAAGAGGTGTAGCAAAGGGTAGCATACCTAGGTTGGTAAAGTATGCTGATAGCATTTCCGATAAAACATCGTATATGGACATTAAGTCCAGGCTATAGTTGTTAGAGCGATCGTTTATTGAATTCACATAGTGCGAAATAAAGTTAGCAATTCTGGACGTTCCCTCTGAGATGGAAGAATACGAAACAAAGTAACGAACAGCTCGAGAGGAAACTAGTCAAGTCGAAAAAATGATGTCTCGCATATTAAAGAATCAAAATGAATTTTTGACCAGCTTGTCGTCCACCTTTACTAGTTCCCTAAATCAGACGATCAACCAATGATGTGAAGAACCTCATTGTTCTGCCAGGTTACCATGGCTAAACATCCCAACGTTTAGTGGGGATTACAAGGATTATTCTTGCTTTAAGGATTTGTATACAGCATCTGTACACAGCAAATTGGCATTAATCGATGTGGAGAAATTCCAATACTTGAAGGGTTATCTGCGTGGCGAGGCAGCAGATTTAATCAAGCATATCACGGTTTCAGAAGTAAATTATATACAAGCATGGACGAAATTATGTGAGCGTTACGATAAAAAACGGTGCATATTGAATAATTTAATTCAATTATTCCTGGAACAGCCGACTACTCAGCACAGAGTTCAGCAAAAAGTTTACGTCAACTGTACAATGTATCGGATGAAGTCATCAGAGGACTAGAAGCATTAGGCGATGAAGCAAATAAAAGGGATGCGTGGCTCATTTATTTATTGTTGCGAAAAACAGATAGAGAAACTCAACAAGCATGGGCACACAAGACTCACTCGAATAATTTGAAAAATTAATTAGTGAGAGAGCCGATCCGCTTGAAGCCTGTGAGCCAACTAACGCAGAGAACACCAAATCAAGTACAAGCAAGGTTTACCAAATCAAAATGAGCGAACCGTCAAGACCGATTATTTCTAAGTGTTTGGTTTGTGGGGATTCACACCGAGTCTATTCATGTCCTAAGTTCAAGAGCATAGACATAGCACAACGAAGAGAAAAGGCAGCAAAGGTTCGCATGTGTTTTAACTGTCTATCAGGAAACCATCGAGCCAACCAATGTTAAAGTCAGGCCAGTTGTATGAAGTGTGGACAACAACGTCATACACTACTCCATGATGATGTAGCTACTCCACCATCAAATACATTGTCGAATACATCAACAGTAGTTGATGCGAATGTTATACCACTTTCAGATAATGCGCAAATTCTAACAGAGTCCCAAACAACGCACGCACTAAATGAAGTAACTCCTTGTGTAACAACAGCCGAACAAACCGTTAATTAAAACGTCTCAGGGGAAGAAAGCACATTGCTGCCGACTGCAGCCGTAGAGTTAAAAAATCAACATGGCCAGTTTATTTGCTGCAAGTTACTAATGGACTCGGGATCTCAAACATCGTTCATTTTTGAGAAATGTGTGCGTAAATTCGGAATTTTAAGACAGCAGGGAAAAGTGCGAGTGGAAGGACTCGCAACATCTAACGTGTCCACAATGGGACGTGCGGTATTCACGATTTATTCGAGATTGGATCCTACGAAATGCTTAACAGTAAACGCATATATTCTGCTAATAATTACGACATTAAGTAGTGCCACGAACAGTTGTTGTAATATTCAAGGATATAAGATTAGGGAGTTACCGTTAGCTGATCCATATTTCGACAAAAAAACAGGAAATCGACATCCTTTTGGGTGCGGATTACTTTTTCTATGTACTAGCTGCTAATCAAATTTCACTATCATCTAACATAGTAGCTCAGGAAACCTTGTTCTGTTATATTGTTGCCGGTAGGGTAGAGGATATGACGAATGAGGAAGGTAATTGGAAGCCGTATCATAATTTCAACACCATTGTTGCGGAAGATCAAAGTTTAGAGACATTACTTCGGAAATTTTGGGAGCAGGAAACGATGTTAGAAAAAACGCCTAGAACAACGGCAGAACAACTACAAAAAACGCGGATGGAAGATTTGTTGTTCAACAGCCCTTAAAATTCACGGCAAACCCCTTAGGAGATTCGTACAAGGTAGCTTTACAGAGGTTATTATCAATGGAACGGAAAATGAGTCGAAATTCCGATTTCAAGAGAATGTACATCGAATTCATGAAGGAATATGAAAGTCTTGGGTACATGAGATTGTTGCAACTAGAAGAAATTAAGGTCAAGGATAAGGAAGTGTATTACTTTCCCCATCATGGTGTTTTGCGAGAGAATAGCTTAACGACAAAATTGCGCGTCGCTTTCGACGGGTCGGCTAGTTCATCCAACGGTACGAGTTTAAACGACAACTTATTTATCGGTTCGAGGCTGCAAGACATATTATGGGCCATTTTGTTAAGATTTAGATCGTTCAAGATTGCCATATGTGCCGTCTTCTAAACCTATTGATCATTACGAATTATTAACCGTCACTAATGGAACATTTTTGGCACCATTTTTAGCAGTGAAGTTGTTGTTTCAAATTGCCGATGACTGTGAATTAGAATATCCTCGAGTATCAAAAATCATTAGAAAAAAACTTTTACGTCGACGATGTATTAACAGGCGCAGACGATGAGGAAGAAGCACTGAAGTTAAAAAATCAGTTGCTGCCGGTGTTTGACGAATGTTGATTCTCGCTTACGAAGTGGCGGTCGAACATCACAAAATTAAGAGATGGTAACGGATTGACTCAAATAACTGAGGAAGGTCGAGTGTCACAAGTATTAGAGTTGTATTGGGAACCTCAAAATGATTATTTCTCTTTCAAAAGTTTGAAGTTAGAAGATAGTATATATACAAAAAGAGGAGTGTTATCAGTTGCGTCCCGAATTTTTGACCCTTTGGGGTGGTTGACTCCTTTCACTGTATTGATCAAAGTTTTTATGCAAGGTCTTTGGCTAAAAAAGTTTTCATGGGATGAAAGGTTACCTCAAGAACTTCAAAATGCTTGGACAAACATTAAAATTCAATTTAAATTATTAAATAAAATAGAAATTCCCAGATATGTTTCCAATTTCCAGCCGAATTACCAAATCCACGGATTTAGCGATGCAAGTGAAGTGGCCTATTCTGCAGCCGTTTATGTTCGTGTACAAAAGGGTAATCACTTCTCAACAAAATTACTGACATCGAAAAGCAAGGTTGCTCCTATCCAGCCTAAAAAAAACTAGTAGATCGAGTAAAGAAGGCGCTTGAGGTTTAAAATATTAAGGTGTATATGTGAAGTGATCCGATAGTAGCCCTATCTTGGCTATCAAACCATCCTCGCAAATAGAAAACGTATGTAGCGAATCGTGTGGCTTTAATCCATCAACTTCTTCCTGAGTCGTTATGGAGACACGTAAAGGGCAGAGACAATCTTGCTGATTTAGCGACTCGAGGAATTTCCGTCGAAAAATTAGTTTCGAATGATTTGTGGTGGAATGGACCAAGTTGGCTGTCAAAGGCGGAAGATCAGTGGCCAATAAACCCGACAATTGGAGAAACACTTCAAGAACTTCCTTTGGGGAGCGGGACGAAATTCCTTCACACGAATATAAAGACAGATGAACTTCATCAAATTTGTATGTTATTTGAAACAATGTCAAGTTGGGCCAAAATAGTGCGTATGATGGCTTATATCCTGAGGTTTTTACAAATTGTGAAGAATAAAAATAAACCCTCCAGATTCATTAACGTAACGGAGTTAGAAAATGCGGAAATCAAAATAATTCAGTCTGTTCAGTATACAGAATTCGCAGCAGATATTCAGTCACTCACAAAATGGAGCCAATTACCATCAAATTCGAAACTAAGGGCATTAGTACCATTTATTGATGCATTCGGAACGCTACGAGTAGGTGGTCGGCTGCAAAATTTAAAATGTACTTATAATATAAAGCCAAAGAGACATGTGATCGGAAAACTGATCTTAAATTATTTACACCACACATATACACTCAAAAAAATTTATTCGTTACCACAAACAATTTTTACAGCTAACACTTAAATCTTCCATATCGGGTTTGGGTGAAATTCTAAAATATATTTGGAATAAACAATTTGTTTACTGGCAGCAAATACTTTTATGTTTGTACCAAACCGCATGTGTTTTTGACAAACAAGAGAATATTTGATCGAATCACGAAATCTGTTTGCATCAAGCATTTTCAGCTTAAACCAAATAATAATAATGGTATGACCAAACAAGAATCGTTTAACTCAAATTTTTCAATTATTTACTATAAACAACTGACGTGTTATTTACAAACAAAACATATGTTTATATCAAATAACTGTGCGTGTTTCGGAAAATGATATTTATTTGTGGGATTAATTGGGAAACCTGTAATAAAATCAATACTTTTACAATCAGAAAAAATATTCTAACACTTTCGAGAAACCTTGCTCTTACAATTTTTTTTTCTGAATGTAAGGATTATTCATATTCCTACTGGTCTTTCTATTAATTCTTATACTAATCAACACAATTTTCCGGATAGGCGCGCCAATAATGAAATTTAACAGAAGCTTTGAATATTTTTCTAATAAAAATAAAATTTTCATTTTCGTAACTCAATTTTTATTTTATATATTGTTTACAGATAAATTATTATTAAAATTAATTAAATTATAAACTTTTTTATTTATAAGTTCTTTGAAAAACAAAGATTGAAATTCATTGCTTTTCCTCACCAAAAACATTTGTAAATGTGGGTCATATGTAACGGTATCAAGGGCTTGACAACAGAAAATAAACTCTGTTTCAATTTGGACAATATATTCAATGAGCAAAAAAAAGGGAATCTCATCTTCATAATACTGATTAGTTATAACTAATCCACATTTGTAAGTTACACCTTTAAATTCCATACTACTAATAATTTTAAAAGAATTATCTGGCAGTTTATATTTATCTTTAAAATTGGAAACAGTATTTGCAAACTTCGTTGGTTTTGCGATTGGCTTACTGTATTTATCACTAATTTCATTGTAATTGAAAAGTAAATAACTAAATTTGAGTTGGTTTTTGAGACAAAGTGTGTATAGCAATTTTTTTCTAGATTTTGTCGATCTACCAATTTCTTTGAATTGCTGATGTTTGGCTTCAAACCTCATTGAACTAATATTTTGCAAAGGACCAATTTTATTCATAATGTATGGATAATGTACTGTGAAATGGAACTTCGGTCTTAAATCTTTGGCAAACACCTTTATAAATTGATCATGGTGATCTGAAATTATATTTTCTAAAAGTTTACTTGTACTTTCATCTGCTTTTCTTGTAACCAGGATTAACAGAATTTCTCTTAGGATCAAATATAAATTCCAGTGTTTATTTGCTCGTGGAATCATATTTCCAATTTAAACAATTGAGATGAAATACCAAAACGCTCATTTCATTAGCCGAGTATCTTAATTTTGTTCCAGAAAGCAATGTTTCTTCTTTAATTGCGGGTGGTTTGTTGGATGAAGTTGTAAGGTCCAAAAAATTAATTCTGCTATTCAAAAAATTTATATCGAAAAATTTATCAATGTAAATAAATTGTTTTAAAATTCTCATAAGATCATACCCTTCCAAAATGTCATGCATAATATCTACACTAAAATTATCGGTAACATGAAAGTTTTTTATATCATTGAATATACATGCTTCTTTAATTCCTGTCATTTTTACATTACAAAGATTAACATCTTGATTATAATTTATTTTATTTCGGATAAATTCATCGTTTTGTAAACGCATATCACGTGTAGTGTTTTTATTGCATCTGCAAAATCTACAGTAAATATTTGAATTAAAACTCTCTGCAAATCCTAAAATTTGATTGAGGCCTAAGTTATCGCCAAGGATCAAAGCGGTTACTATCAAAACTTTATTATACTGTGGATGACTTATTAATAATCCTACGTCTTGTAAATTATTTAATTGTTTTATTGATGGTGTAAAAATTCTGCAGTTACAATTTGGGTATAACTTTTTTTTATCTGCAGTAAAAAATAACATTGCCAAATAAATTTGACAAAGCTGTGATTGCAAATAATCTGGCATACAAGGTAACATAACATAAAGAGCACCAATTTTTTTTTTATATCTGCTTGATCCTTAAGGATTGTTGGGTTCAAATTCGTCAAAATAGAGGAAAAGGGGTAAAACTAAAGTTTTGTCATCGGGACTGATTTCTTTTAATTTCGTATTCCAACTATTACTTTGTATGTAATTAATAATAAATTTATCTGTCGTGCTTTTGAGTTCTTCGATGTTATTAATAATACACCGAGAGAAATTCTTACATGGTATTAACGAAGGCACATTCCTTAAAAAAATGTTAAATAAATTCATTATATTTAAGAATAAAGTTTTAAAATAAAGATTTTTTTTTAATATACTATAATTTTCTTTAAAATGTTGATCAGTTTTTCATGTACTGTACATTCACACAACACAATCAAATTAATTAAATTTAGTTGATATCTTTAATGAACTATGACGTTGTATCTATGGTTATTCTTAAAATGTAATAATATTCATGAAAATTATTTTTAATATATAAGTATTTTTCGTTAATTGAATTAATATATTTCAAGCAATAAAATTAGAGCTTTAAGAATGTAAAATATTACATATCATCAATGAACTTGTTTTTATATTTTTTTTTTTTTTTTTTTTTTTTTTAATAATTTTATTTATGATAACAATAAAATTTTTTACAAAGTAACTAGTCATTTTTGACTAACAGCGTTTGACTCTGACAATATAATAATAAAGCACTCATATGTGTTCTTTACATAAAGTGTTGTTTTGGTTGATGTTGCATTGTGCGGACTATTCAGGCAACTCAAAAGGTTTTAGTCTTTTGAGTCTTCTTATTATACCCTCTTGATGAAGTAGTCTTGCAGCTTCGATGTTAGGGTGATGATGGAGCCTCTCCTGGTGTTTTTGAGCACATTTCTTTATTTCACTTGCGACTGTGTCTATTCCGAGATCTCTATGAAGGTCACTATTACGAGTGTACCAAGGGGCATTTACAATTCCTCTGAGGACTTTATTTTGAAATCGTTGAACTATCTGTTGATTGCTGATTTTGGTGCATCCCCATAACCCAGTTTTTATATAAATGAAATTTATTTGATACATTGAATTTATAACAACGAATAAAAAATATCGTCCATTGATTAAATTTCCTAGAAAACACATTTTGAAATTCGTTCGTTCAAATTAAAAACAAAATAAAAAGAGAACGATCAGTTTTACGTTAAACATAAAATTATTATTGATTTTAATTTTTTGAGTTTGCGATAGTAGCCTGAAAAGTTAGATTTTTTGGACAGTATTAATATTGCAGCAATGCTGTTGCTCGACAGAAAAAAAGCAGGGCGACAACGATCTTATTCGTCTTAAGCGATAAATAACCTGAAAAACAAAAAGAAAAACTACATTTCAGTTGTTCGCAATGATTTATGAATTTTCGCATTTTAGCTAGAACCTTCTGGAACTTAGTCGTCTGTATCATACAATACTATTTTTAATTTAAAAATTCCAAAAAAAATGATTTTTTAAAGTAGATATTTTCAGTATTTTTCAGATCGAAAGTAGTAGTTTACATGCTCCTTCTATAAAATCTGTTTTATGCCGATGACATTAATTATTTTGCTAACTAAAAAAATAAATTAGGCTGAAACTAGTATTTTACAATTTTCGTTGTGAGAAACTATGACCGGCAGTGGATCTAAGTTGTTTTTATTTCTTATAAAATATCGTATATACACCTTCCCCGTTAAGGCATATCGTCTAGGAAAATGTCATTTTCCGGACTCAATTTGTAATATACTATTAGTTGGTTAAAGAAATAGAATTCTATTTTTTGCAGTCAGAAAACCAATTTATAGTACATAAGAAATTAAATTTGCATTTTCAAAGCAATTATAAGTTATTTGGAATTTTTTAAATTAAAAGCAGTATTTTATAATATATACGATCAAGTTCCAGAAGGTTTTAGTTAAAATAATGCAAACATTTAGGAATTGTGTAATAGGTTTCAAACTATTCAACTACCCAAACCATCCGTATCGCGGTGTCATACTATTATAACAATACGCTTTTCTATGACAATAAAAATTAGTTTATATAGACCCACTGTAATGTAATGTACATAAGTATATTCATTTTCCGGTTTTAAGAGTAGCTATCTGTTCAATTAATTTGTATATATCCATATTATATGTATTTCAAAATTAGTATAAGAATTATTTTACTTCGTCTAAAAAGTTTCTCAGCGACCAGGAGGTTTTAACTTACTGTACACTCAATATGTAAACCATAAAGCGCCGTTACAGTAATTGCGAACAAACAATTTAAAGATGCACTATGATGTTTAGAGCAAATGACGTTATTATTTTCTAGTTTGTTTAATATTAAACTTCATCATAATAATTATATTTCTTAAAATCTTTCTTTATTAATATTCTTTATATTAATTAAAAATAATATATTTAAAAAAAATTAATAGAATTTATTAAAATTCGTCATATAATCATACACTTAATATATAAATATTAATTGTTTTAAGAAATATTCTTTAGATAAATTAAAATTCTTTACATTAAACAACTATATTCTTTAACAGATGAAATTTTTGGCTTGGTTTTTAGTCGAATATTTCAAAAGCGTCCCAAATGTCTAATTGTGAAGTTGATGTTGAAATAAACTATACATTCAAAATTGTGTTTTTTATAAATAATTATTGTTCTTGTGATTGCTAAATGGATTCGTCTAAAATTGTAAGTGATATTTTACAAGAGTGGAATGTTACGGAAACAATTTTTCAAAAATTTGTAGGTAAGTACAATCTTTATTATGAAAAATCTGAAGAAATGCACGTGGTTATATTCCAAACAAAGCTTGTCTGTTTCTGTACTCTAAACAAGAGAATTTTAAACAAATAGTGTAACGAAGTAGTCAGAAAATTGCCTTAAATTTCATAATAAAATAAAGTTTTAGATTTATTTAAAAACGATAAGTGTTTTATATTTATTTTTTAGTTTTAATTTTCCGTGAACCAAATTGAAATAACTACTACAAATGCGACGAAAAGCCAAAATTATGAGAGATTAAAGTGATACAATATACAGGAAATCCCGTTATAACAAACACTAAAGGGACTGCGGTAAAGTACGCTATACATGCATATGCTTGCTGTTAATAAAACTTCGTTTACGCTAAACTAATTTCTTATAATCGGAGATTTTAAATTTCCTCACTAAAATAGTTTGCTATATTGTTATAACCGAAGTTTGTTTAATCCGGAGACTTGTAAAAGAGTTTGTAATAACAGATGTTTTTTATAAAAGTTCTTTGTTATACCGGGATTTCACTGTATATGAGTACACCGAAAAAATGCTCCACTCATTATTTTGAACCAAACAAAGAAAAAAAGAAATAAAATAAATTTTATTTCCGTTATTTTTTCGCTTTGATTGGTTCAAACCACTTCAAATAATAAGCAGTGAAATAATTTTACTACCGAGCCGAAGGCTAATAAGCCAACCGATGAAATCTTGGAAATATTATTATCATGGAATTTACCACAACTATTTTTAACATTACAAAGTAAGATATGTAAATCAATGCCTATCTATCTAACATTTATTCATATATCAATGTGTCATAAGCCAAACCACATTACACCAATTTTTGAAATTTTGTTCATTTCATTATATTAGCTTAACACCACTTTTAAACTCTTCGAAATTTTAATGATTTTGGAGGTAAGTGGATTGGCTTCTGATATATATATATATATATATATATATATATATATATATATATATATATATATATATATATATATATATATATTTATATATATATATATATATATATATATATATATATATATATATATATATATATATATATATATATATATATATAACATAGATTTAGATATTTAGATAATTTTGATAATTTTGCAAACATCAGAAAATTTTATTGTTTCATATCCTTTAGAAAATGAAATTGACGTGGAAGTTCTGAACGGAATGAAGGAATACCACATTATAGAACTTCTTAAAGACGAATCATTAGGTGTACGGATAAAATTTACGGAAAACATAAATAAGTTGCAAAAAATACAGATAATTATAATAGTTTTTTGAAATAAAATATTCTTAAAGCATTTTATTTATCACAGGGTCACCTAGCAGTCACTACCTGTACTAAGGCCGATTCAACAAACATGGAATTTCAGACTCCTTCCTCTACACAACACAAACATCTTCTTCTTAAAGAAATTCCCAAAAACACCAATCCGGGCAGATCTTTGTTGTTGATTTCAGAAAGTCAACTTTACCTTTCTGACGTTAATAGGTCGATTTTGATTGATGAAATAGTCACTTAACTACATAAATAATAATATTTTAATGGGTGTTGCTCAATGCGATGATATGTCAAAACAAATTGAGCGCTATTTTCCGAATGAAACTGCGGTAAAAAGAAAAATAAACTACATATTAATACAAAATAGCTATACGGATATTTCCTACTTGGCTTGTGAATTTGTTATTTATTATGTATTAAAAATGCGTTCTTAAGCCACTAAACCGATTTTAAATATTGAGACGAATTGACAATTTTTTTAACTTCGCCAGTCTAAAAATATTTTATAAAATTTATAAAATTTAACAAATTTAATACCATAAACCAGAACAACTTAGCGTTATAATTATACATGAATTTTTCGTGTAACGTAAATTTTTCAAACTATCGACGAAAGGAAAGTTCAGAAACAGTACAGTGACGTTTTATATTTTGTACAGAAACAATTTTTCCTGATCAATAATTAATACTACAATAAAACAGCCCAAACAAATCGTTTATGTGTTGCAACATGCTTGAATAAACATTTTTTGGGTTTACTGTGATATACAAAACACTATGACATTTTATCGTTGAATTTCAGGCATGATGATGAAAATTCTCTGAGACAAAGTATTTGGAAAATTTACATTACACGAAAAATTCATGTTTAATTATAACGGTAAGTTATTCTAATTTCTAGAAATAAAATTGCTATATTTCGTAGATCCATTTATTTATAAATTTTATAAAATATTTTTAGACAGAGGAAGGCAATAAAATTGTTAAAACGTCTCAATAATTAAAATCGTTTTATTGGGTTGAAAACCTGTATATAAATATTTATTTTAGTTCTCCTATAACTTTATTTTAGATGGTGTACTTTCAAAGGCGGCCAAAAATAAAATCTAAAGGACAACTTTATGACAAGTACAACAATAAAATGTCAAAACTAAGAAATTCATCATTATTGCCCAAACCTAAACGTTTCAAGCAATCAGAAGAACCCTTAATCGAAAACAACTTAAACTGTAAGCTTGTTTCACATATAGTAAATTTTTATAGTAATACTTAGCAATATTGTTTTATTATTAAGTATCGAATACCATAGATGAGGAAGCAGCATGCGAGTTATGCCAAAATTTAAAATATAATAGGAACGACAACAATCTAGAAGATATTTTAAACAAATGGGCATCGTCATCTAAATTTAAATTGGAGTGGATAAAGCATACGAGTGGCAAAAATATTAGCCCGATTATTAATGAATGGCCAGCTTATGCACAATCATATGGTCCTCGCCTTATAGATATAGATTTTATTCAAACGTATCCAAATTCTGGAAATATTTTCCTACAGTTTGAACGGTTCTGCCATGACATAATTTTAATAATGGATACTAGAATTTTAGAACAACTTTCGAAGAAGATGTATAGTGAATTTAAACAACAGAAAAATGTTTCACTAGGTAATCATAATACTAGATTGGTTTGTGTATACAATTTATTTATTTTTTTTATTCAATTTCAGAGGCCCGATCATGTGTGATTTTGTTGTTGTTACATGCACTCATCAAACATACGGCAAAAAAGAAGACGTTGAATAATCAGTATAGGAAATTCACAATTAAAAATGCTCAAAACTCATTTTTGATACTCTTGCCAACAACGCAGAACGTCGACAAACATATTGAAACACAAATTTCACTTAAATCTAAGATTCAACCATTTTTATTTGTAATTGGCGAAAACTTATACACTAAAAATCAATACTTCATATACTGTGATTCAATACAAATGCTTAAGTCCGTTAATGGCTTTGGACTGCGTATTTAAACTTTTTCAAGTATTTGACTTAGAATACCCACCTCAATCAAAAGCAGTCTGGCAATTTATCCAAAAATACTTCTATAATTTAGAGACCAGGTAAATCAATAAGTTAAGAAAT
Source organism: Tipula vernalis (assembly GCA_958295665.1). NCBI lineage: Eukaryota > Metazoa > Arthropoda > Insecta > Diptera > Tipulidae > Tipula > Tipula vernalis. Next base: position 74,092,515 of record OY282559.1, on the reverse strand, counting down.
AATATTAATTAACTATTTTTAATGGTGTTTACATTAATGTTTATTTTTTTAATTTAGTTTTATTTGAATTTAACATTTTTATTTAATTTATTTTTATAATGAAAATGTGCATATATATTTGTTATGTATGTACAAATATATTTGTTATTTATTTTTTGCCAAGAAATATTATAAACTTTTGTAAAGTTATTTTTAAAAAAATTGTTATTGTTGAAATATAAAACTTTATTTTGAATTCTAAATAAGTATTTTATTTTCAAACATTAAATACTTTGAATAATAAATCACAGATGGCAGTGGACAGCTAAAATAAGCATAAAAATAGGAAAATTCTTTAATTCAGATTTGTATGTTTAATTACTTTAGTTAATTAACTTTATTAAAATTAACTAACGTTAATTTTTATTCCCCAAGAAAAAATAATTACATTTATTATATTTCGTTGAATAATTAATTCAAACTTAAGTAACTTTTCATTATTATAACGAACGCCCCTCAAGTATAATTCATTAATGGAATGTAAGTTACTAAAGCACCAAAAAATGTGTTAAAGAAACGTTTTAAATTAATTAAATTTTATCAAACTATAATTTATGACCTTATTAACTTTGTTTTATTATAAAGAATATTAATCCTCTTTAATCAAATAATAAAATCCAATTTAAATAATATTCGTTAAAGTAAAACTAAGTTCATAAATTAAAAATTGATGAAAATTAATTTTATTTAACACTATTTAACACTTTTTTTGATGTTTTAGTTGATTACATTTCATTAATGAATTATTCATGAGCTAAATACGAAATAATGTTTCTTTCCGTTAATGCAAGGATTCCTTAATAATATACAATTATTTTTCTCGGTGTATCATTGAGCATATTTGTGCTATTAAAAAGCCTGCTAAATAAATCAATTAGATCTATTATTTGGGTTAGCCCCATAATCTTGCAATACATAATCTTGCAATACAAAATCTTACATTACAAAATCTTGCATTATAAAATCTTGCATTACAAAATCTTGCATTACAAAATCTTGCATTACATAATCTTGCACCAAAAATCTTGCATATAAGAATTTCCCCTACATTTATAGAATCGCGCGCGCGATTCTATAAATGTACGGGAAATTCTTATATGCAAGATTTAAAACTACACTGTGTTATGATATGAATATAATTTAATCTAATCAAAGTTGCATTTTCCACCTCATAAACATATATAAAAACAAAAGTGGGTCAAAAGCTACACGTACAAGAAGCTGGAGTTTATAAGATTATAAAAAAGTTGTCAGATGAACTTATTGTAGCAAAAGCTCAAACCGAAAAAGTGAAATCCGGAGAACGCCTTCCAAAGAAAAGAAAAACAATAATTAAAAATAAAAAAATTAAACGGATTCTTAAAAAAAGGGAAAAAATCTGTAAGACTGATTTTTTAAAGAGAATCGCGCACAACATGATACTTTTTTAAATTGCCATATAATTTATTTTATGTTATGTTTCTTTATTTTTAATGTTGCCTATTAATTTATAATTTTATTTTATTTTTAATAGCCATGTATGTGTTTTTAATTGATGAAATTAAAATAAATAAATACTCGAAAATCACTTAAGTGTGTATTTAAATTTATAATTGAGAATTTATAAACTTTTAGGAACAAGATTATGTTGAAATTAATAATTAAAACTGCAAGATTTTGTAAAGCAAGATTTTGAATTTGCAAGATTTTGGATTTGCAAGATTTTGGATTTGCAAGATTTTGTAATGCAAGATTTTTATTAAATGCAAGATTTTGTACTTGCATGATTTTGTAATGCAAGATTTCGGGGCGCTCCCCTATTATTTCTATGGTGATTTTCTTATGTTTGGTGATTATTTCACAATTTTTGTTCTACAATTGAATATTAGATTTTATTACATGCGTTACGGGATACGTTAGGTAACCAGCGTCATGTAATTCTTTGAATAGAACATATTCTGAACCAATTGTACAACTGTCATGAAATATTTGTAAATATTGTGAAATTTCATAGTTAGAACTATTTGTTTTAAGAAAAATATAGTTTATATGATATTTGAAAGTAGAGAAATTGAGATTTAATATTTCTAAAATCTTTTTCCTTGATATAGAATTTTCGTTATACACGTTAACTAAAAGTTTAAGAATGTCGTTTTTAACAATTTTTTCAAAATCATCGGTATTTTCTACTGAATGATCAATATTAGAATTGCAACTGTTTGATATTGATAAATCCGTGACTGAAAAATTGGTTGTAACAAAGTCTAAAGTTTGTGAACTTGAAACAACCGACATCTCCGTGTGAAGTCTAAGTAAATGGCTTTTATAAGATTCCAGGTAACTGAACTTTCTTGCACAATCTAACACACTACACAAGTAACTATTTAGATTATGCTTATTCAAATGATTTATGTAAAGAGAAGTACTTTGAAATTCTTCTTGACATATCCGGCACGAAATCATGATTTAAAAATTTATATGAAAATTCTTTTTTTTTTTTTTTTTTTTTTTTATTTATTTATCAATATATGACATTTTTATTTTTTTGGTTTTAATTAATTAAATTAAATAATAGTAAGTTTTACTTAAGTTTATCTAAATGCTAATGTTATCTTTAATGAATATATTTAACAAATTTAGAAAATTCTCGTACTTTAATTCTCTTAATTCACCTAAAGTATAAAAATTACTTAGTGAATTATATAGCTTAACTCCATTGTAGGCTAATGATCGTTGGCAAAATGATTTACTATATAGCGGCAATCGAAAATGAGTGTTTCTTGTATTATAGTTGTGAACTTCTCTATTAGTGCAGAGCATTGAATCTAAGTAATTTGGAAGTACTCCGTTTTCAAGGCGAAACAACAATTTCAGAACGTTAAAGTTAATCCTCTGCTTTATGGACTTCCACTCCAACACTTCAAGCATTTCTCGTATATGGGTTCTACTTTCTGCCCTTAAAATAGCTCGCATAAATCTATTTTGTATCTTTTGGAGACGATATATTTGTGTTTGGTTCATTATAAAAAATACTGATGAACAATAGTCAATATGTGGGGCAACAATTGATTCGTAGAATATAATCTTTGTTTCAAGCGGCAGTTTGTCCTTAATTCTATTAAAAAGTCCCAATTTTTTATTCATTTTTTTAGCAATATAGTCCAAATGATCGTTGAAATTTAAATTTTCATCAATAACAACACCCAGGTATTTATATTTTTTTACACGATCTATGATTTGGTTATCTACTTTTATATTTTCATCACATTCTATTGTAGTCCTTATTGACATTACCATATACTTAGTTTTTGAAATATTAAGTGATAGTTTGTGGAGCATTAACCATTTCCTTAAATTCTCTAAATCTTGGTTTATTTTTTGTACAGCTTCTATAAGGGTTGGTGCAGAAGTTGTAATTAGCGTATCATCTGCAAACATATTCACTTTACAATCTTTTATGACTGTGACTATATCATTAATATATAGGATGAAAAGCAATGGTCCTAATATAGATCCCTGGGGAACTCCTAGATTGTTTGGTGTCAATTTAGAGACACAGTTATCTATCTTTGTGTATTGTTGCCTTCCTTCGAGATAATTAGTGAACCATTCAAGTTTTTTCCCTTGTACTCCATATTTAATGAGCTTTTTAAGCAAAATTTTTCTATCGATTGTTTCAAAAGCGCGTTTAAAATCCAGGAAAACTGAAACCACAACTTTATTATCATTTATTTCTGCCTTCCAGTTATCTAGCATTAGATTTAATGCTGTTTCGCATGAGTGCAGCCCTCGAAATCCGGATTGTTGGTCGACTAGTATATTATTTTTGTTAATGTGGTTGATTAATTGATTTTTAATTACACGTTCCATTATCGCTTCATACGGTGGCAACATATTGATTGGGCGTAATTCTTCTGGTGTCATCGGTTTAGTAGTTTTGGGAATTGGTATTACTGTTGATATTTTCAATGATTCAGGTACTTTAGCTTGATTTAAACTTTGATTAATTAACTCTGTGAAATTTTTTGAGAATATTTGATTTTTCATCGCATCCATCATGACAGTTCGATTTATTCCATCTATTCCTGCATTAGAATTCATGCTACTTATAATTTTGGATAAATCCTGATGAGTTACATTTTGAAAACAGAATTTTTCTGAGCATTTATCCACATCCGAAAAATCCCAATCCTTTACTTCAGGAATACTATTGTGAATATTAATCACACTGGATACAAATGACTGATTTAGAGCCTCAGCTAATTCGTGCTTCTCAGTTATTATTTTATTGTTAAATTGAATATTCCACTGTGTTTTATTTTTAGTTTTATACATCGATTTTAACGTTTTCCAAAGTTCTTTTGGTTTATTTTTGATTTCGATGAATTTACTTTTGAAATAAATTGATTGCTCTTTCCTCAGTGATTGTTTATACAAATTTCTGGATTTTTTATAATTATCCCAGTTATCCTTTGAATTAAAAATTTTTAAAACGCCATAGTTACGTAATTTATCTTGTTTCAACGACATTAAGTTTTGAGAGAACCATGGTATTTTATTCTCTCTTCGAATTGTTGCCATATGTGTCAATTCATTCACACAGGTTTTTAACTTTAATACTAAAACTTCAGCTTTTTGGTTTATTTCTGCACCTCCTTGAAATCCCAGTAGTTTTTGATTTAAAGAGTTGTTTAGTGATTCAGAAGAGTAATTTTTCCATGATCTTATTTCTACTGCTGCAACTTCTTCTGCTGGCATTTTCGTTTTATTATTTATACTAACAGCTAACATGTAATGATCGCTAATTTGTTGTTCTTTGACTACTTCATATCGAATATTCTGTGAATTAGTAATTAATATATCTATTAAGCTCTTGCTGTTATATGTAACTCTAGTATGATCATTTACTATCTGAATCAATCTATTATCTGTGATCAACTTTTTCAATTTAACACTGTAAAATTCATTGGATTTAACATCAATATTGCAATCACCGAAAATAAAATTATTTTTGTTGTGGTTTATGACATTTTCTAACCATTCATCGAAGTGACTTAAGAATACTGCATTCGTTGTTTGAAATGATCGATAAACTACTCCAAATATGCCAGTTGTATGATATCCTTTAATAATTTGAATTGCTAGAAACCAAGCGTGGTCTTTCTCACACTTGGAAATTATTTTAAAATTTATGTTTTCGTGAATATACATAGCAACACCACCCGTATGTCGACTATCCGAATCGCAACGAATAAAGTTGTAATTATTAATATGAAATTCTGCATCGTACATTTCTGGAACTGTTCTGGTTTCACTGAGTAACACTATGGCTGGTTTAAAATCTAACATTATCTGTTCAAGCTCCAAAAAATTTGAATACAAACTTCGAATGTTTGTATATAGTACGTCTTGTGTACTGAACTGCTATTGGTAATTAATTTGGTTCTTAAGTGATCTTAACTTGCGTTGAAACACTGTACAACACTGTGCTCTTACAATCACTAAATTTGTGGTTTCCGCTACATTTCGGGCATGTTAGCTTGCTCGTGCACTTCGTACCGTGATGTGAATATCCGTTACAATTATAACACCTAGTTATCCCCAACGTCTCTACAACATGGCATCTATCAAAATTGATATTCAGTTTCTCCGCTGCTATTATCTTTTTAAAGTTATCGGCATCAACTTCAATTTTTGTACCGACCTTCTGTGTATTTCTTCTATTGTAAGTTGTAACTACCTTAATTTCATCCTCAGATAAAAATGGGTTCTGCTGCTTCAAAGCTGAGATAATTTCAGCGCTTTCTAACTTCTCGGACATGCCTAGAATTTTAACTCTTTGATTTAGCTCCGTTAGTAGTTTAATTTCGTAGTCTGCTCCTAACTTATCTGTAGCAATTTGTGTCAACTTATCCTTTGCTTCATTTGAATCACATTGTAATATAATTCCTCCATTAGAGACATTTCGGCACCCCATTACTGGTATACTTTTAGGATCAATTAGGCTGACTATGTCTTGTCTTTTTTTTTTACTCTCTTGTGATTTCTTTGGTTGCAACAGTACTAGCTTAGTTGGATTAGATTTCAATACCGATGCAAAAGATGTTGTTGGTTTTTGAATTTCAATTCAATCCAAATTTATTTTAAAAAAAATTAAGCTAAAGATTTAATCAATAAATCTACTGAATGAAACTTGTTTTGAGTGATATTCAATTTAAAAAAAATATTTTGATAAAAACCCATACGTGTTTACATTTTTCGGGATACTTAATAATAATCCCACAAAAATAATGAAAGCAATATTCCAATGCTTTAATTGGGTCGTCAAAATAAATTTTTTTATCAGAAACGGTAATAAAAACTTTTGCACGGCATATATCTCCGACTAATATGATTCTCGGCTGCTTAAAATTTGGAATGGTTATATCAGCTTCTGCTTCAGTCTGAAAAAAGGAAAGGCGGTGATAAACTCTATAGAAACCATTATTTAATTTTATATCTACCTGAAAATGATCCAGAAAGCTCTCCTGGACTTCAAGTTTACTCGGCTTTACCTTTCCGGTAATGAAAGTGGTTGGTAGAATATGCGGCAACAGCAATAAACCTACGATATTTTTTGTTTCCTGGCATGAATCTAAATCATATAAAAAAGAGTTGTTTGTTTTAAATTTACACAAGTTGCTGTAGGTTTGTGATGTTGATAAACCTAACCATTGTCTGACGCAATCTTAAGAAATTTAAGTACTGTTGAGCTTTTAAATTGTTTGGCCCTCTTTATAAGCGTATTGCACACTGTAACTACTTCCTCTGGCCATATATTTTGTATGGATGGATATAGATATTTTGTGTCTATAGCGACCTAAATTCATATGTAAATTTTACTTAGCTAACAGATTCCTTATATAATATGATTCCTTGTATGAAATTGTACATAATATGTACATATACTTACAAGATCAAAACTGTTGGGCTCAGTTAAACAAGCAAATTTTTCCAAATAATCTTTCGTGCTGATATCTGTTTCCAAGATCTGCTTTCGCTTATGGAAGGTTTTTTCCCAGCTTTCGACGACTTTTTCCCAAGGTACTATATTTTTGGTTAAAAAATCTATATGTGACTGAATATCTAAATCATGTTCATCCGGCAATTGCTTGTTAGCTACGTGGATTTTTGTAATGTTACTCGACAGTTTTAGTCGTGTGATAACACCAGCCTGTGATAAACTGGTTTTTTTATTGAAGTACGCGTTAAATAGTTTACCTTTCGCTGGGTGGCCGAACTCTGCTGGAGAGTAGTAGACACTGGCAGATTCGGTATCTTTATTGAAAATTGTTATGATTATTTCAGATAATTTTATGAAATCAGCTCTTTTCAATCTGCAATAAGAAAATACAAAGGGAACATGCGATTTGGTTTTAATATAAGAAATACTTACACCAATTCAGGACAGCTATCCAAGATTCCATTAATTATGGTTTTCGAAATATTGATTCTATCTGTATTTGTTAAAGACGCCGGATTCGTTTGATATTTTGATAGAATTTCTTTGGTAGACTTACAAAGAAGTTTTCGAATGTTCTATAAATAATACAAAAAAATAATTAATTATAATAAACATTTAAAGATGTTCACTGATACAGTAAGATAGATATGTGAAAGGCCATTCATATAAAATCAAAATTTACGACCATTGATAATTTATATAATAATAATAATAATATTAAACGGTCTTACAGGCCATTGCTGGCCTACAACGTTTGAAAATACACTATTTTAAAAGGATAAAATTTAGTTGAATACTCGTACATTAATATTGATTTGAAAAATGGAATGATGGTTTTCGTTTCGCTGATCAAAATGTTGAAATTCTTCTTCACCTAAGCACGATATTGTTCGTCTCAGTTTACTCGAACGAGGATGAGATTCGTCGTCTAAACCATTACTACTATTATTTTGAGCTGTTTGATTATTCAGATCGATGATATTTCCATCAGTTTGATTTTGGTGATCAATTATTTCGAACTGAAAAATGTTAGGAGTAATATTTTGTGGGATATCTGTATTGTCGATATTACATGACATAACATTCTCATTCCCAGCTCCACTAGTGCAGATCATATTTTTATTATCCGTTGGTGTTACTGATTTCACAGATTCATTAAAATCGGCCTCTTTATCAAGAGTTTCAGAAACAATATTTATATAATTGAGCGCTTCAAACAACTCTTCGACAACTAAAATCAAATTGTGGCCGTATGTTTCTATATACGGTAAAAAAAATCCTTCTTAATTTCAGATCCACTTTGCTCATGAAGAAACTTAAAATTAATTTTTATAGAAAAATGTGATGCCACTAAGGAAAAATATTTAGGAGAAGATTGTAGAAAATATATTGAAATTTAACAAATTAATAAAATAAATACTGTACCAGCTTGATGAAATATTTCATATGTGAAAATTCCCTCACCCATCACTGCAAACAATTTCGGTTAAATTCATATATTTAACAGGTAGGGCTTTAAAATACTTATTCATTTTGCTAATAGTATGACTGTAACAAATTGTACTTAAATAATTCAAACTTCACTTAAAACTTTATTCACTGGAAGCATTAGAAAAATCACATGTTACGTACGTATCAACAATAACTTTAATCTCTTATATGTACAATCGTCGAGATTTTGTATGAATTCATAACACAAATATAACCGTTTTAAAATATTAATAACTTACCAAAACTATATTTTATGTAAAACACTTTAAACACTTTAAAATTAATCTTTTCTTAACAAAAAGTAATTTTATTTGAAATTTTCACTACAACACAAAATACCGCTTTAATATAAATGATGCTAGAAATGTGTTCTAACGGAATTTTTATTTCACAAGCATTAATTCTTTTCACCAAACATTCATTCTTTTCCACAAACACAAATTGTTTGAGAGAAAGAATTTTCGTGTTTAGATAAAATACTTAAATGAGAAACAATAAATGTTTCTCACTAACATTTATAGTATGTAACTAAAATAATTAAACGTTTCTTGTAAATACTAAAATTTTGAATTATTTATTATAAATGCTTATTTATGACAAATATTTCAGCGAATTTCTTAATAGTTGCATTAAAAATTGATAGTTTGAAATAAATTAAAATTGTTTATTACAAATACTAGAACGGTTCTCGTAAATAATTCCAAATACTCTTTTTTTCAGTGTATAGGTAAGGCCGACCCAAACCTAAAGATTATACACAGATTGTCTAAGGGTAGCAGAAAGGATCGATTGAAAGAGTTCGAAATGTATAAACATAGAAATAATTCGTTATTGCTGAATAACAACATAAATTCTAAAATAAATAGAATTTATGGTATTATCATTTCAAACAAGATGTCGCAGTGTATAAGATGCAGTGTATATGATGAAGGATTAAAGATCCGTAACCGGTCTCTGAAATAAAATTAAATTAGAATATGATAAAAAGAAAGTTTCTACAAATAATTATTATTTGTTTATTTATTTCGTAAATGCAATTATTTTAATATAAAAGATAAATTTAAATTAGTTTTTTTAAATTATGCTATATTCATTGCAAATTGTGGTGTCAATCGCCCCTCCCAGCAAAACCGGCCTTAAATATATGATTTATTTGTGTTCGGATTTTTCTGCGTCAGTTAAACAAAAATCGGCACGACCAAACAAATCAAATGGTTTCCTTTTCAAATAGTAAATTTTTGGTTCTATTGCTGGAAATAAAATGGGACTGATAACTTACTGGGATAAAGCGAAACAATTTAAAAAAAAAAAAATTTAAGAAATGAAACTAAAAAGTTCTAATATTATTTTAATGAATTTCTTATTTTATAATTTTCCACATTCGATACCCCTAATTAAAATTTAAAATTATCAAATAATCTAATAACGAAATTTGTGAAACTTTTTGTAACTTAATATAAAAGCGCTAATTTGCATGTAGTTAAAACAAACATGTAGCCGCTATAAAAAGATTAAAAATTAAATTAACTATATTTTGCGACCCACAACGATAACAGGTAGCAAAATAACCTTTCCTCTATCTCTCTCTCAAGTTGATTTATTTTTTTAAACGCAAGCAAGCCAGCAACCCAAATAGCTATAATAATTTCTACAAATAACAACTCTTGCTTATAATAAAAGCACGATGTTGTATAGCACCAAAAAGAATTACTGCTTTTACACGTGTCTATAAATTAATTAACCATTTTAACTTTCTTTTATATTATTTAGAAGTTAAAAACAAGATAACAAAACCTAATCCTTTAAGAATTTATCTATTGTTTTGGATGTGAATAAAGTGTAAATGTATAAAAATAAAATATAATTAAATTAAATATAAAGCGACGTTTTATAATTTTTATTTTATTTTCATTTGGCTTAATTAAATTAACATTTTTTTTTTTTTTTTTGTATTGTGTCTTCAAACACCGAAATAATTATAATTAACTGACAACAATATAAATGTAGGTGTATTGAAGATGCTGTACATAGAACATAAATTAAATAAATTAAAGTTTTTTGCTTGGTATAAAAATAACAAAAAAAATTTGTCTAGAAAAATTATAATTATCAATCCCTCAGGGATACTAGAATAAGAAAATGCGAAATTATTTTAGTGTGACATAATTTACCTGTTCGAAATAAATAATTTATATAATTATAATCAAACACTCTCTAGCACTGTGTAAGTAAGCACCATACCTAGTCTCCCCTACAAGATTAATTATATTATTAAAGAATTTCCAGTTCAAAAGCAAAACAAAAAAAAAAAGTCGTAATAACAATGATAATTATAGTAATAATAGTAAACTAAACTTTGGTCATATATCAAAGCTGCTGCTGTATATATTCATATATTTATGTATGTACAGTGGAAACTCAACACAACAACAATAATATAACACAGGGAATAATAGCGTCGTTTTATGAAAACAAAATTAAAGTATCTCAATTATCATTTACTTTATTATATTTCCTTTTTCTCGGCAGATATATTTCCTTGATTTTCTTTTGTTTTTACACAGCCTTGCCTTACGTTTAAAATTTTAAGAGCATTTATATGCCATTTTATTATTAAAAAGGACATGTTGTGAATATAAAAAATCGTTTTATATGGTTAAGTAATTTTTATGTTGAGAACATAATTTATTGCTACATATCCGTATGTAAATATGTTTGTATAATGTGCTTTTTATATACTTTTGGTTAATCACAAGAAAGTGACCTACATATACATAGGTAAGTCCATTTTTATTATTTTCATTTTACCAAAACCACTTTGCTACCGCCCAAAATGATTTTATGGTATTTTTTCATATGTACATAAATCGATGAGGTATGGAGTTGGGATACAATTCTTAAAAAATCGAATTCATTTGGTCTAAATACTTTTGGTGAGCCACAACAAGACATAATTTTTGTTGGCAGATATCTGATATTGTTGTTATGAAATTGTATATGGTTCCTTTAAGTAAAAAATCTATACCCAGAGATCGAATATAAATATACCAAATTTATTTTATTTTTATTTTTGTGAGTAAACATGTTTATTTTTCTATCAGGTTTGCCAACAATTTTTTTTTCTGTTTTGTGTTTAATATTTGATTTCTTGCTATAAACCTATATCGACATATCAATGAAGCTGGCTCTCAAACTTGATACATCTTATTGTATTTAGTTGATATAGTACTGTGTATTATTTTCATTTATACTTTACAGTATCTTTCTATTCAGGAGCTTTTTCTGACACAAATATTCAACGATTTCTATGTCATATATTTTCATCCAACGTATGACTGCAACGAACATACCAATATATAACTAAAAACAATACTGTTAAAGTTAGCTGAAAGTTGCAAGCCGAAAGTGAAAAGTCGATAATGCAGGATGTGTTAGTCGACCGAATGTAAAAAGTCGTTAATGCAGATTATGCTATTAACATTCCAGCCGAAAATAAAAATTTAGGACCTATCAGCTGAAAGTAAATAGGAAACTTGGATTTAAATAAAAATATTTTACAGAACGGAAAATCAGAAGAATCCACAAAATTGGAATAAAATCAACCTCTAGAATGTATATCTGCAGTTAAATCGTTTTAACGTGATTTGTCAATTGCTATCGAATAAAAAAATTCTGTTCAAGTTTCCCGTGGGAAATCTCGGAAAATTCGATTTTCCAAAATTGTTAGAAAATTTGTATAAAATCAGCCTCTAGAGTGTTATGTCTGGAGATAGAGAGTTTTATGAGATTTCCCATGGGAAACTTAAACTGAATTTTTTTCCTGCAATAGCTATTGACAAGTCAAATCAATGCAATCCATCTCCAGGCATAACCACTCTAGAGGCTGATTTTATTCATCCACTTCTTACTTTCGGCTGCAAACTTTTTAAATTTTCCGAGATTTCGCAATAACTTTTTTTGTTTTTCTTAGACATTAATTTAGTTTATTTTTTTAATAAGAAAGAATGTACCAAAAACTTGGAACAGCTGATTATAGTGAGACAAACGGAGAGTAATGGTTTAACAGGAAAATAATATTTTGGGCATCACCTGAGTCTGTTATTTGAAATAGTTTTAACTTATAATTAATTATAATTCTAAAGTAATTTTCTAAGTATACCATTTAAGAAACCGTTTTTAAGTACAACAATTATGTGTCAAGCTATTTGTTTGAGATACAAATCTTGTGTTATACGTTTAATATTATTTATTAGACGAGCGCGCGTGCGCTCAATATGTAATCCGAGACGAGACTGTCTTGTTGTGTTTTTTTTTTGTTATTTCGTTTTCGTTGTGTTTTGTATTTTTGTTTTGTTTTGTGTAGTTGTACGCCTGCGCCTGAAGATGACAGACAGTGCGCGTTGTTTTCGACTTGTGGAGATGAACGCATGTATAAATGCGTGCCCGCCACAGCGTACAATCCTACGGCAGTAATTAGGGTGAAAGATGCATTAGGAAATCTGCGTGTCTGTAGGCCACTATTCGACAGTGGATCACGAGCGTCATTCATCGGTTCAACGTTCTTCAATGACTTGAAAATTCCTAAAAGAGGTGCTCGAATAGCAGTTTCAGGATTGGCAACTTCCAACATGGTGACTGAAGGTGTAGCAACGATTGAGTTCATGCCCAGACAGAAGGATGAAACGATAAAAGCTGACTTCTTAATCCTAAAAAAATTACCACTGATCCTACCTGCAGTACCAATAAAAACAAGTAACAACTTAGCTGACCCCAAGTTTTGTGAACCCGGAAAAATTTGCATCCTAATTGGAGCAGACCTATTTTTCAAGTGGCTAAGAAATGGAAAAAGCTGTAAATCATCATTGATTGCGCAGAATACAGTTTTGGGTTATATAATTTCGGAAAGTTCCCAAAATAGTTGCAGCGTCATCAATCTAAATTTGGAATGCAATTTGGATGCTACTTTGGAAAATTTTGAGGGCAAGAGGAAATATCAAGCGACCAAGTAAACAATTTCTGGTGAATCTTAAATTGAACAGCACATTCAACAGCAATTAAAACGAGATGTAGATGGACGATTTGTTGTTAAACTTCCTTTTAAGATGAATTCGAACGCACTTTGTAATTCTACATCTAATGTAGCTATGAAGCGGAAATTGGCATCAAATATTGAGCTTGGGCGTGAGTATAGAAAGTTTATGGAGAAATACGAGAGAATGGGTCATATGAGAGAAGTTTCTAAAATTAAAATTATGATGGATGAAACCAATGCATTTTATGTATCGCACCACGCGGTTATCAAACAAGAAAGCGTTACAACCAAGGTTCTGGTTGTATCCGAAGGTTCCTGCCAAACAACAAGCGGAGTCTCGTTAAATGATATTTTGTTGGTAGTTTCGCACATTTCGAGAAACATACAATTACATGCATTTGCAGACGCAAGCGAAAGAGCTTATGCAGCTGTAATTTACTGCAGAAGTGAGACGAACAATGGATATGTACATGTTTCTCTAGTAACAGCGAAGATGAAGGTTAGCCCAATTAAAAGTACGCATGGAATGATTACCCAAATAGATGAAAGCAATATGTGGGTAATAGAACGGCTGAAATCCTTAAACTTTGTCCTCGAGAACATTGGGCACACATAAAATCAAACGACAATCCTGCCGATGTGGCTAGTCGTGGCATAGTTCCAGCTCAGTTGTGTACATTACACAGTTGGTGAAGGGCATCCTAGTAATTTGTCTGGGAACATTAATGTTAATTTTCAAGACAATACCACAATATGGGCCGAAGCAAAACGGAATGATGTCACAACATTACAGATTAATCAATATCATGTTTTGGCAACATTGGTGACGAGAGTTTCGTAATACTCAAGGTTGTTGCGTGTGGTAGTGTATGTTCGGCGGTGGTTCCAGAGGGGTACATTCAAGGCAGATGTTCAAAAAAATTTCAATTTTCTAACAACACTAGAACTCAAGAAGGCAGAAAAGGTTTGCATCAAGTGGATACAAAAATTAGAGCTCGGCGAAGACATCCAACAATTAACACAGTCAAGGGAAATTTTAAGAAGCAGTTCACTAAAGGCACTTAACCCCTTTTCAGATGAAGCTAACATTTTAAAAGTAGGAAGAAGATTAGAGAACGCACATATACCATATGCCACACGTCATCCCATAATTTTGCCGAAAAATACACTAATGACGAAAATGATTGTGTTATATACATACAAAAAATATGTTCATCCTGTTAAGTCTTAAACAATTTTTCTTTATAGGCAAAAGTATTGGATTCTAAGGGGGCGCATCTTAGTCAATCAGGTGGTTAGAGAATGTGTGACATGTACCAGATCAAATGGTCAATCACCACAACAAATAATGGGACAATTGTCTTCATTTCGAGTTGAACCAGACATAGCGTTTACAAACACTATGGCGTTGATTTTTCCGGAGGGATTTCACTTGCAACCAAAAGAGGTCATGGAGCAAAAATTGTTAAAGGCTACATCGCGGTATTTGTTTGTCTTACAACCAAGGCGATACATCTGGAGGTGGAATCTGATTATACGGCTGACGCATTCATTGCGACACTCCGACGATTTATTTCCAGGCGATGTTTACCGTCCAAAATATTTAGTGATAACCGGACGAATTTTGAGGGCGCTGATAGAAAATTACGAGAAATGGAAATTTCGGCACAGCGATGTACAAATCAATTGCAAATACACAGGCTCAACAGAATTCAACGAAGAAGTTGGCAGCTACTTGGCACAGAATTATATTGAGTGGCATTACATTCCTCCACTGGCACCATACTTTGGAAGAATTTGGGAGGCATCAGTAAAAATTGTGAAAAAACATTTAAGCAAAGCAACGCAAGGCTTAAATTTAACTTTCGAAGAAATGATGACACTTCTTTGTAACATAGAGGCGATAATTATTTTCCGTCCGCTCACCGTTAGTTCATCCGAAGACATAAATATCAAAATGTTATTACCTGGGCATTTTTTAATGCTCCACTAGAGCCATATGTAGACTTCAACATCACTTTATCCAAAATTTAGCCTGCAATTTAACAGCGGACTCTGACTTTCTGGCGAAAATTTCGTGTTAAATACCTGAATAACTTACAAAAGCGACAAAAATGGTAAGATGCGAAGGACAATATTAAAATTGATGATCTTGTATTGTTAAAGGAGAAGTATTTACCGCCATGTAAATAGGTGTTGGGAAAAATAAATTGAAGTATTTAAAAATGGTGGTAATGGTGACGACGACAAACAATACCTACACGCGACCACTAAATAAAATTGTCCCTATTCCAGTTCATCATGATTAAGGAGAAGATCACGTTAAGGCCGGGAGTATGTTCCTGAAAATAACATCTTATGTTTAGTATTTTATTTCATTAAAATTAATCGTTGTTTTGTTAGAAAACACTTATTTTTTTAATGTTTACAATATTGTCAAAATATGTCCAAGATGGCAGTCAAAAGCTTTGTAGCAAATTAATTATGTAGATTGTAATTTTAAGGTAGATAGAATTATAGGTAATTAGTTTAATCTATTAACTAAAAGAGGTCACTAGCGTTGAATTAAAAGTAAAAATAGAATATTCAAGAAAGAATCAAAGGATACTAATAAGTTTTTTGGACAAACATTTTTACTTGAGATTTTGGCGAGCGAACATAATTGGAATTCTAAAATTAATAAATTATTGTGAAATATATATATCAAATTAATTATAAAAATAAACTTGAAAGGTGGTTTTTATTTGCGAGTAATCAACTTCAGCTTATTGGAATATATTAATTTAGACAAAATTTTAAAATGAAGCTAAATGCATTATAATTATGTATATTAACATTAAATATTAATGAAGACGATCAAGTGCCAAAATCAACAAAACCAAATAAAAGTTGAATTGAAATGGAACAGGATGACAAAATGTAGGAATCAAATTATCTGAATATTGGCGAGCCTTTTGGAACGGATTTACCTAGTGGCACTTTATTAGCAGATGGCAATGTAGGATGATTAGTTGACGATGCTGTACAAGTTGAAATATTCGATCATACCTGGGCGGACTTTAATATACATTTGACGAAATAGGACCAAATTCAATGGAGACATCGTCCAGAATTTGTTAAATGTGGAACACCTTTTGAATTTTCCAGAATCAGTGAACCAGAGGATGTTGATATCAAAATGCCCATGTTTCGCCTTAAAAAATATTACACCGACGATTTATTTGAATTGATTTCCAAGGATACAGATGTACTAGAGTCACTTTCTTGGTATGACACACGTAATGAAAGCAATGGCTCGTGACAGATTGTATCAATTACGAACAAATTTACGTTGTGTAAGTAATTTAGAAATACCTCCGATAATTTGTTGATATATATGAATATGGGTAATCCATATAAAAAAACCAAATTTTTTTTCTATAATGATTAACATAATTTTTAGGTGAGACCCATTGTGAATGCCGTACGGCACCGATGCTTACAACTTGAGCTTGACGAGAACCTAAGTATCGATGAACAAATAATACCTTTCAAAGGCCGACTATAAGGTTAAACAATACATAAAAAATAAACCTAGTAAATGGGGAATTAATTTGTTTGCCTTGTGTGGTAGCAGTGGTCAGCCTTATGGCTTTTTTATACAGCAGCTTTTTTATCTTCTGTGATTTCGAAATACAAAAAAAAAATCTTTTGGTTTTGGCGCAGCTGTCGTGCTACAGTTGGCGCCACGAATAAATCGATCATGTCATCAACTATTTTTAGACAATTACGTTACATCCTATACGCTGCTTAAAATACTCAAGAAAAAAGGCATTAACGCTGCAGGCACAGCTAGGATAAACCGTTTTTTAAACCTCCTTTTCAAAATGAAAAACCATTCCGAAAACCGCGATCGAAATGTTGTGCTAATTTAATGGTTAGATAACAAATCGGTGCACATTGCATCAAATTTTGTGGGAAAAGGTGAGCTAGCTCTTGCTTAGCCATGGGATAATAATTTAAAACGGCACATTGAAATTCCCCAACCAGAGATAGTAACAATATATAACAAAAACATGGGGGGAGTTGATATCCTTTATTAGAGCTTGTTTTACAACAGAGCGTTCATAAAATCTAAAAAATGGAATTTTCGTGTAATTATGCACTTTTTAGATTTAGCAATTTCATCCAGCTGGATGGAATTACACGAAGGGAATGTTGCGACAAGAAGTTCCAACTAAAAAAGACTTGTTACACTTCCTAATGGAAATTGCATACTATCTTCTATGTAAAGCGGAAAATAACAGAAAACGTGGCCGACCCATGAATGAAGACTTACCAGTTGTGCCTAGTACTAGACGAAGTAAATAAATACGCCCTATTATTGATGTTCAATTAAATAACATAGCACATTTGCCAGATGTTGACAGCAAGAAAGAATCTACATGCTGTAAATTGTTTGGTTGTAAGGGTCGTGCTAAAATGGAATTTTCCATGATAAAAATTGTTACGTAACGTTTCTGCGCTATTCTATCTGGAAAAGTTAAGAGCTTTCTAGAAGTTTGGTTTGTGTATATAAAAAAGAGAACGAGGTCAAATTGGATTAGTAATAGCTA
Organism: Tipula vernalis; assembly: GCA_958295665.1. Classification (NCBI taxonomy): domain Eukaryota; kingdom Metazoa; phylum Arthropoda; class Insecta; order Diptera; family Tipulidae; genus Tipula; species Tipula vernalis. The sequence continues at coordinate 74,074,376 of OY282559.1, read as the reverse complement.
ATAGGTAAGCGATAGAGTAAAGATTAAAAAGGAATTAAAAAGTGAAATTAAAAATGTTTTTGTGGAAATAAAAGTTATTAGTGTACCACAATAAAGAATTTTAGTTTTTTACTTGGTGATTTCCAGTAAAAATCAATTTCTCATTAAATGGCAGGAAATTAAAGATCGATCTGAACGTTACAATACCGAATGACCAAAACAACGAATTATAGTTTTTTACTCCAAAAATTCATGGTCCAAAGCCTTGGTGATTTCCAGTAAAAGTCAATTTCCCATTAAATGGCTGGAAATTAAAGATCGATCTGAACGTTACAATAACGAATGACCAAAATAACGAATTTTAGTTTTTTACTATAAAAATGTATGGCCTAAAGCCTTGGTGATTTCCAGTAAAAGTCAATTTCCCATTAAATGACTGAAAATTATAGATCGATCTTAACCTTGGTAAGCCTAACAATTGCGAGTGAAACACCTATCATTTGGGCTATCTGTCGGACCACAATAACGAATTTTATTTTTTTGCTCCAAAAATTCATGGCCTAAAAGCTTTGGTGACTTCCAGTAAAAATCAATTTTTTATTAAATAGCTTGAAATTATTGATCGATCTGAACGTTACAATGACGAATGACCACAACAACGAATTTTAGTTTTTTACTGCAAAAATTCATGGGCTAGCCTTGGTGATTTCCAGTAAAAATCAATTTCCCATTAAATGTTTGGAAATTATAGATCGATCTTAACGTTGGTAAGCCTAACAATAGCGACTAAAACACCTATCATTTGGGCTATCTATCGGACCACAATAACGAATTTTAATTTTTTGCTCCAAAAATTCATGGCCTAAAGCCTTGGTGATTTCCAGTAAAAGTCAATTTCCCATTAAATGTCTGGAATATATAGATCGATATTAACGTTGGTAAGCCTAACAATTGCGAGTAAAACACCTATCATTTGGGCTGTCTATCGGACCACAATAACGATTCTAATTTTTTGCTCGAAAAATTCATGGCCTAAAACCTTGGTTATTTCCAGCAATAACGAATTTTTTTTTTTACTCCAATAATTCATGGCCTAAAGCCTTGGTGATTTCCAGTAAAAATCAATTTTCCAATAAATGGCTTGAAATTATGGATCGATTTAAAAGTCGGTAAGGCTAGCAATTGCGAGTAAAACACCTATCATTTGCGCTATCTATCGGACAACAATAACGAATTTTAATTTTTTGCTCCAAAAATTCATGGCCTAAAGCCTTGGTGATTTCCAGTAAAAGACAATTTCCCATTAAATGTCTGAAAATTATAGATCGATTTTAACGTTGGAAAGCCTAACAATTGGAATTAAACACCTATCATTTGGGCCATCTATCGGATCACAATAACGAATTTTAATTTTTTGCTCCAAAAATTCATGGCCTAAAGCCTTGGTGATTTCCAGTAAAAGTCAATTTCCCATTAAATGGCTGGAAATTATTGATCAGTCCTAACGTTGGTAAGCCTAACAATTGCGACTAAAACACCTGTCATTTGGGCTATCTATCGGACCACAATAACTAATTTTAATTTTTTGCTCCAAAAATTCATGGCCTGAAGCCTGGGTGATTTCCAGTAAAAATCAATTTCCCATTAAATAGCTGGAAATTATAGATCGATCTTAACGTTGGAAAGCCTAACAATTGCGTTTATAACACCTATAATTTGGGCTATCTATCGGACCACAATAACGAATTTTAATTTTTTGCTCCAAAAATTCAAGGCCTAAAGCCTCCGTGATTTCCAGTAAAAGACAATTTCCCATTAAATGTCTGGAAATTATAGATCGATCTTAACGTTGGAAAGCCTAACAATTGCGAGTAAAACACCTATCATTTGGGATATCTATCGGACCACAATAACGAATTTTAATTTTTTGCTCCAAAAATTCAGGGCCTAAAGCCTTGGTGATTTCCAGTAAAATTCAATTTCCCATTAAATGGCTGGAAATTATAGATCGATCTTCACGTTAGTAAGCCTAACAATTGCGAGTTAAACATCTATCATTTAGCCTATCTATCGGACCACAATAACGAATTTTAATTGTTTACTCCAAAAATTCATGGCTTAAAGCCTTTGTGATTTCCAGTAAAAATCAATATCCCATTAAATGGTTGGAAATTTTAGATCGATATTAACGTTGGTAATCCTAACTATTGCAAGTAAAACTGCAGCACATCGGATAATAACGGAAGGACTTTAATGGTAAAGCACTGCATTGATATTGGAGCAGAGATGCAAATTCTTCAATTACCCAGGAGATTACCATTGGCAAAACAACAAGACGTCGACCGGATTGTAACAGAAATGCAAACGGCAGGAGAAATCGAACCATCTAACAGCTCATGGAGCTTACCGGTAGTATTGGTCGAGAAGAAGGAATGTAGACCGGTATTATTGGTCGAGAAGAAGGATTACCGAAATCTCGATGCTGTGACGAAAAAAAATAGCTACCCACTGCCAAGGATCGATGACACGTTATACACGTTATCGGGTGCTCGAATATTTTCGACATTAGATTTACAAAGCGGCTATTGGCAGGTGGAAGTCCAAGAGGAAGATCGCGAGAAAACAACGTTCAGTGTGAGTAATCGGCTTTGGCAATTTAATGTTACGCCGTTCGGATTAGGTAATCCCTCTGCGACTTTTAAACGATTAATGGAGCGCGTGTTAAGGGGATTACATTGGAAAACTTGCCTAATATATCTGGAATACATTATCGTTATTGGTAAAGATTTTGGCGAGCATCTAAGGAACTTGGCAAAAGTTTTGGATCGGATACAGGCCGCCAGATTCAAGTTAAGTCCAAGGAAGTGTAAGCTGTTCAGAACTGAAGTCAAATATTTGGGTTATCTCGAAACGACTAATGGAATTCACACCGACGTAGAAAAGATCGCAGCGGTAAAGAACTGGCCAAGACCTAAAAACTTACACGAATTACGAAGCTTTTTTGGATTGTGCACCTATTATAAACGCTTCGTGCCAGGATACGAAAACATCGCCAAGATTTTACACGAGTTGACCAGGAAGAACATGGCATTCGAATGGAAGAATGACCAGGAGGAAGCATTCGTGGAACTAAGGAGACGGTTATGTGTCGCGCCAATTCTCGCGTACCCTATACCCAACGTGGAAATTATTTTGGACACCGATGCAAGTCATGACGGTATAGGAGGTGTGTTATCACAGGTAACCAATGGCCAACAACGAGTAATTGCGTACTGCTCTAAAACATTATCAAAACCGGAGCGTAATTACTGAGTGACACGAAAAGAATTCTTGGCTATAATGGAGTGTGTCAAGCATTTCCATAAGTATCTTTATGGCCGAAAATTGCATTTACGGACAGATCACGCCGCTTAACGGTGGCTGTTACAATTCAAAAATCCAGAGGGACAAGTAGCACGCTGGATCGAACGTCTTTAAAGCTACGATTTCCAAATCAAACAACGGAAGGAAAGTGCACACAGAAATGCCGACGCATTATCAAGACGGCCGTGTCCAGTAGAATGAAAACATTGTGGCCATGTTGAAGCAAAGGAAAGCATCATCCCCATTGTCAAGACTTATTGGGCTCAATGGGATAGCCTTCGTCTTGAGAATGGGTGTTTGAAACGATTGTGGGAAAGCACGGATGGCAAAGTGAAGCAATTGTTGCTGGTGATACCAAAGTGCCGGATTGCGGAAATGTGAAACGAGTATCATGGAGGACCAAGTGGGGGCCACCTAGGAATTAATAAAACACTAGCAAAGATACGTCAACGATTCTACTGGTCAGGATGTAGGCAGTCAGTGATAGAATGGTGCTAAAAGGCTGACCAATGTGCGGCGGTGAAGGGGCCCGCACGCAAAAGTCGTGGAACCATGAAACAATATAACGTTGGTGCACCACTCGAAAAAATTACAATGGATGTAGCGGGGGCCATTTCCCACCACTGAGATCGGCTTTAAATATGTGCTAGTAATCATGGATTATTTCAGCAAATGGCCGGAGGTATACCCCATTTCCAATCAGGAGAAAACAGCAATAGCTGATACCGTGGTAAACAACTGGATTAGCAGATTTGGAGTGCCAATGGAGATTCATACCGCTCAAGGAAGGAATTTTGAATCAGTGGTATTTCAAGAAATATGCCAGATGCTCGGTATAAATAAAACGAGAACAATGCCTTTGCATCTACAGTCTGATGGTATGGTGGAAAGATTCAATGGTACATTGGAGGAATATCTAGCAAAGGTCGTTGAGAAAAACCAACGCAACTGGGATCGACATATACCGATGTTTCTGATGGCCTATCGATCAGCTATACATGACACAACCGGAATGACACCAGCTAAAACGTTATTTGGAGATAATCTACGGTTACCTGGAAATCTAAAGTTTGGGGCTGTACCATTATCGGCTTTATGTGGATAGGATTACGTAGACCGAATGAAAGAGGAACTTAATAAGATTCCTCAATTTGTACGGAAGAAAATAAGAATGTCAAGTGACCGGATGAAAGCTCGATATGTCATACGAGCAAATAACCAGGGCTTCCAGGAAGGGCAATTAGTATGGCTTCACAATTTGCAACGGAAAAAGGGATTATCACCGAAGCTGCTACCAACTTGGAAAGGACCTTATACTGTCATCACAAGGATGAACGACGTGGTTTATCGGATACGGAAGGGCCATCGAGGTAAACCAAAGGTGGTGCATTTGGAGAGGCCCTATACAAAGGGGGTGATTTGGGTTCTGTTCGGGACGAACAGGCTTAGGTGGGGGTAGTGTGACAATGACACCTAGTGTGTAATAGAAGAAGTTAAATTAATAGCTAAATGTTTAACTGTGGTAAAATGGAATTTTCCATGATAAAATTGTTCTACACTATTGTAACTAGAAAAATCATAAGCTTTGTAGAAGTTTGGTTTGTGCATGTAGAAAGACGAACGAAGTCGAATTGTATTAGTAATATTTGGTAAGCGATAGAGTAAAGATTGAAACGAAATTAAAAAGTGAATTAAAAAGTGTTTTTGTGGAAATAAAAATTATAAGTGTTCAGAATCAAAAATTTGAGAATAATTTATATAAAGTGATTTTGTGAATTTTTATTAATAAACTTTTAATAATTTAACGTTGTAATAATTCTTGTTAGAAATAAATAAATTCGTTGGTGATAAATTAAATTGGTTTGGTATTATTCACAATCCACTGGTACGAACCTTGATTGACAAGGCAAAAGCAATAAAAAACAAACAAGAAAATTTTGTTACGGTGACACCTAGGGTGTAATAGAATAATTTAAATTAATAGCTCAATGTTATAGTGTACTAAAATGGAATTTTCCTTTATAAAACTGTTCTACATCTTTCTACATTATTCTTACTCGAAAAGTCACGAACTTTCTAGAAGTTTGACTTTTGTGTATAAAAAGTGAATTAAAAAGTGAGTTAAAAAGTGATTTAAAAAGTCGTTTAGTGCGATAAATAAATTCCTAAGTGATCAATTAAATTATGTGAAAATTGTAAAAAGTGATTTTATGAATTATCGCTAGTAAATTGTGTTGAAATAATTTTTGTGTGAAACAACTAAATACATTTGTGTTAAACTGAAGAGTTTTGTTTTATTCACAATCTACTGGTACGAACCTTGATTGACAAGGCGAAAACGTAACAATATTATATGGTGAGCATTAAATTATTCATATTTATAAAAAATTCATAAACATAATCTTGAATATGTGAGTAGTTGTAAAGTGTGATGTTTATCATGTTGTTGGTCTTGTTCGATCAATCATACCAGCGATTTTTAAACCTAAAATGGCAAAAGAAATCAATTAATTATTGAGGCTGGATTTGCCCCATACAATTTAGGAAGATATAAACAAACACAAGAAACGGTAATTTGCTAAGGCTATTATTAACAATGACTCTTTATCTTTATAAACCTATCTCTATACAAAGTCACTCGATAAAAATTGGTATTATGTAGAAATTTAGATTGCTTTAAATTTTTTTATATATTTTCAATTAACATACATTTTTTAATCCTAGTCATTATTAAACAAGCCTCATTTAATCAAAATAAAATCTATATAACCTTGTGTTTAACATATATGTATTTGGAAAATATTTGACTACATACGATGAGTGACAAAAAACATGAATAATACAAAAGGACTACACATAAATTATTTTATAATCCCTTTCACTTGATACAATATTTTCGATTAAACTGTAACATGTATCAACTTAATTATAAAAAAAAAAAAAAAATATTATGACATAAACCATGTTTGTTTGGATAAAAGAAAAACTTTTTACCAAAAAAAAAAACAAAAAAATGAAAACAATCTATAGCAGAGGATTATGTGATACATACTCGTATAAAAATCGAAAATTAAGATAAAATCTTCAGGGCAACACAACAGAATATTTAATCTAAAAAATAAGCACAAACAAACAAAAAAAATTGTTTTATGTGACACAAAAAGCGCATAGCTTTGTACTAAACCAAAGTGGCTCTTAAAAATATTCACATTTTGTGTACGGTTATACAATACTCTTACAAAAAAGAAATTGTTTTACACAAACAACAAACATAGAAATGATTACCTTTTGTTAGAATTTTAAATATTCCATCATTTAAAATTCATCAACATAAAGAGTATCGTAAACCGCGAGCAAAAATGTATTTTCTGGGATGGGAGTTTTTATTTCCATGTTTAAGCCATCAATAAAATATGTCACTTAATCCAGCTTTATACCAAATTATTGATTGCTAGATGAATTTTTAAAACGAAAAAACCTATACAAGTTATAAAGATTCAGCCTAGGTTTTGATACTCAGTGGGCAGATAAAGCTATTATATACAGAATCTGTTTTTTATACCGGCCAATAAGTTGTAGGTTACTTCCTTGTTGATATAGGTTCGACGTACATATATTCATAGGCGAATAATCCACAATTTATTGTATGTTGGGGTTAGGGTTTCCACATGGATGGGAAATCACTCGGTGACCTCAATAATTAACAACAATTAAATTGTTTTTTTAAACCACTTACAATTTTATTTAAATTATATTTCTTTGCGTCGATGTATAACGCCTTTACAATATTTTTCCCCGATTTTCCTTTTTTTTCTGACTCTAATTTTATTTTTGTTTTGAGTTTTTATAGGAATCCGATACCCGCGTCCGACTACTATATCGTTATAAAAATAAAGATGCATTTACCGTGCAAATCAAAGGATACGTTCATAAATGAACTAATTTTATATTGAGGGCGTTACAATCTCCCCCTTGAAAGTTACTTTAAAATATACATTTCAAATTTAGATTTTATATGTTAATTTCACATTATAAAATATTATAATAATATTTACGTTACCTAATACGATACTTCATTACCAACCTGGCACACTATATCTTACGCTATATATAGTATTTCTTTATAAATTGGTTATGATATATCTAATATTTCATGCTTGCTGGTATATAAAAACAATACAAACAAACATGACATTGCTCCGCCACGGTGTCTTACAATAATTTTTCTCAAAATTTCTAATTTTATTGTATACAAAACAAATTCAATTAAACTAATTCATTCGCACTATTAGTGGAAGGGGTCTGAGGAACTCACTGGAATCGAAGCGGTATTTTAATCTGCCTCGTTCGCGTATATTGTGGTACAGGTTTCGGTGGTGACTCATCACTTTGATCCTCAGTATGGATTTGCCGAGGGAGTAGTCTGGTTTGCGTTGCTTCATGAATATCTACCATGGTTGGGTTTGAGATTTCCGCAGCCAATGAGGGGTCGAGACTCAGTGTGTTTCGCCTTCTAGGTTGAATTTCACGCAATGGTGACTGATCTCCTGCGCCTCTAAAGGGCGTGAGCATGGAAGAATGGTATTTACCAATATACCCGTTCGTGTTTCGACCTCATAAGTATTGGGCCAACATTTTCGAATCTTATAAGGACCGTCTCTTTTGGGCATGAATTTAGAGCTAATTCCTTTGGACGCATTACTGAGAAAGTGGTTTTGTAGCAACACTAGATCACCCTCTTCGAATTCACAGTGTGGTCGTCGTTTCGGGTCCGCATACTGTTTTCGCTGATCCTGTTGTTTCTCATTATGCTCCCTGGCTCTGAACATATATTCGGTGACCTTTAGTAAATATGGGGTAATCTCGGGTATAAAATTGTCTGTTTGGACTATATCGCGAAAATCATGTGACACATCTGTAAAATTACACAGCTCACGTCCAAACGTTAGAAATGCAGGTGTGTAATTTGTTGAAGAAAAATTCGTCGTGTTCATCGCGTAACGAATGGAACTTAAATGTTGATCCCAGGTACTGTGATCCTGTTCGACGAGTATGGATAATTGTGTTTTCAGGTCACGATTCCTTCTTTCTACTGGATTGGCCTCTGGATGATACACAGGCGTAAGTATTTGTTGGATGCCGAAACAATTTGTGACATATTGCATTATTTCGCTCACGAATTGAGGTCCGTTATCCGAGATTATGCGTCGTGGGATTCCGTATCTCAGGAAAATTTCGTTGATGAGTGTCTTCGCACACGTTTCTGCTATCGAATTTGGCAATGCAAATAATTCAGTCCACCTTGTGGCAGTATCTTCTATAATAAAAAATCCACTTGTTAGGGGCTTCGGTGGGAACCAGTGGTCCAACTAAGTCGATGGATAAAATCTCGAAGCGTTGTGCCATGACTGGTGTTCTTAGCAATCCGGCGGGTTTCAGATTTGTTATTTTATATTTTTGACATGGGATACAATCCCTGATATATTTGGCAATGTCGTTTTTCATTCCGACCCAATAGTATTTATGGGCTATTTTGGCGTAAGTTCTGTCAACGACATAGTGTCCAGCAGTTGGTACATCGTGAAATTTTCGCATAATATCGATACGACACTGTGTAGGAATAACGATTTGTGGTTCCTCTGAATCTGAGTCGATCAGATACCGATATAATAATACATGTGCCATGATATAACCTCTCGACGACCAATTAGCGACCTCTAGAAGTCGACTTGCGTACTCGACGGGAAGTTCCTGACCCTCCCAGGACTGCATCAAAACCGCCCCCAAACCATAGTTGCTGGCATCGGTTCTAATCAAGAACGGTTGTGTCTGATCCGCTTGCTTCAAGATTGGTGCGTTGACTAATGCTGTTTTTAGTTGATCAAAAGTTCGAGTTCCTCGTTACCCCACTTCCATTTAACATTCTTTTTTGTCAACTGACACAGTGGCTTTGCAATAGAAGAAAAATTATTAATAAATTATCGAAACCACGAAGCCGTTTGAATAAACGTGCGTACTTGTTTTAAATTAATATGTGGTTTCATACTTGTAATAGCAGACACCTTCTCTGGGTTTGTCTCTATACCTTTCTTTTAAATAATATGACCGAGATATTTTACCGATTCTTTATAAAAATGAGTTTTGTCCTGGTTTGATTTTAAATTAAAATTATTTAATCGATCAAATACCAATTTTAAATCACGTTTGTGGGTTTCGAAGGAATTTGAAAAAAAAATGATATGTCGTCCAGATAAGCGACGAGATTGACATCCGGTATGCCATTTTTAAATTGATTGATCAGGCGCTGGAACGTTGCAGGGGCATTCTTTAAGCCAAAAGGCATTCTTCGAAAACGAAAAAGTCCGAAGGGCGTGATGAAAAATGTTTTATCACGATCGGTCTCGGCCACACTGACTTGCCAACAGCCTGCCTTTAAATCAATTGTAGATAAAAATTCAATTTTGTTTGGTATGTGAATAATATCATCGATTCGGGGCATTGGATATGAATCGGTTATGGTTTGCGAATTTAATTTTCGGTAGTCTACGTATAGACGAAATTCGTTATTGTGTTTTGGAACCAAAACTACTGGAGCTGCCCAAGGTGAATCACATTCCTCGATGACATTATTAGCTAGCATTTCGTCCAGCTGCTGCTTTAGAATTTCCTGCTTATTGGGTGGCATTCTGTATGCAGGAACTGCAATCGGTGAATTGTTTGATAAGTTTATGCGATGCTCCGCGTACGGAGTAGGAGAATCAGAGAATTGGAAAATTGATTCATGCTCAGCCAAGAGCTGACTCACCTCATCTCTTTGAACCGAACTCAAGTTATTACCCTCATTCTCCCTCAAATCAAAAGTGGATAATTCCAGCTCGTGATCGATAGTATCATTATTATTAAATATAAATGTATGAGAAATATTCTCATAAGAAAATCTCCAGGTTTGGTTAGTAAAGTCCAAGATTAATCCAGCACTTTGGATAAAATCGATGCCTAACAGCGTTCGACTTTTAGCATTATTAGGGAAAACGATAAATGTAGTTTTTATGACTCTCTCATCCAACTTCACGTCTATATATACTTTAAGAATATTTTCGGATTTTGAAGTCCCATCAGCTAGCATAATGCTTTTGACGGATTCCTCAAAGTGAACACCATACTCTTTCAACATCTGATAGAATACATATCCGGCAACGCTAGTTTTCGCCGCAGTATCCAGAAGAGCGGAGCCTATATTGTCAAAGATATCAATATAAACTGAAGGACGCTGGAATTCACCATGATTTTCAGTTAACAGACTTGCCATGGCTGTAGACCTAAGGCTACAATTGGGACAATTACTTTTTATAAACCCAGGCTTATTACAACCGTAACATTTGATGCCATTTGAACTCGAAATGTTCTTAGTCTGAAAATTGACCTTCTGTGATTCCTCAGTGGGTTATCACTGCTTTTTGTGCTTCTATGCTTCGATCTACATTCTTCGACATCATGAACAATGACGCCTGCAAAATTTACAATATTTCTGATAACTATAATTTTGTTTGGGACTAGAAAGTTTGTCTTTATTTGACACATTAGTATCGATATTCGCCTTAATCATGTGTTTGATATTTATCATTTCGCTCATGAATTCCTCCACATCGCGACCCTTTTGCAATAAATCATCAAAAGAGGTAATGTCGCTTCGTTTCATTTTGGATCGATATGTGGAATTAAGATGACTGTATGTCATATCTAATTTGACTTTTTCTGATAAATCAGTAGAAGGCAATTGTGCGAACAATTGTCGGATATGCACTACAAAAATGTCGATACGCTCCCCCTCTTTTTGTGGTTTTGAGAACATATTCGAATATACTTTATACGCAGGCATCTTTTGGCCAAACGTGGATCTCATGAGATCGAGAGCTTCTTTGAAATTGCCCTGAGTGTTTTTGATGCCAAACTTGCAGCGTGTCCTTCCAGAAGTAACGAAAGACCCTTTAGGACATTCTCGTCCGAGACACCGCCACAATCTTTGTAGGTTGTTATAGCGTCGATAAATGCGGAAATATCCTCATTTACTTCGCCTCTAAATCGTGATGTACAATTTAAAAACGTACCACTTGTATTCGGCAACACCGTTTGTCGCTGTTTAGAGTCGGCCATCTTACCGATAACCGCCAAAAGTGAACTAAATTGCTCGTCCGTAAAGGAAGCCATTTTGTTAAAACTATTTGTTTTAATTACTTCGTCACTAATTACACTGTTTTTTACTTTAGTTTTTGCTCTAGTTAACATTTATTGTTATATTTACCATTCATCCCTGAAAACCACGTTTCTATATCAGCAAAATTGTCCTCCTTTTTCCCTTTTTAAGTCCTCCAGTGAAAATTCCCAATCGATATGGCCACGATGTTGGGCGCCAAATGTAGGTTACTTCCTTGTTGATATAGGTTCGACGTATATTCATAGGAGAATAATCCAAAATTTATTGTATGTTGGGGTTAGGGTTTCCACATGGATGGGAAATCACTCGGTGAACTCAATAATTAACAACAATTAAATTGTTTTTTTAAACAACTTACAATTTTATTTAAATTATATTTCTTTGCGTAGATGTATAACGCCTTTACAATATTTTTCCCCGATTTTCCTTTTTTTTCTGACTCTAATTTTATTTTTGTTTTGAGTTTTTATAGGAATCCGATACCCGCGTCCGACTACTATATCGTTATAAAAATAAAGATGCAATTACCGTGCACATCAAAGGATACGTTCATAAATGAACTAATTTTATATTGAGGGCGTTACAAAGTAATATTTTTGGACAACTGTCGAATTCTCGACGATTCCTGAAAGAAGAAAGAAGGAACAAAGGACCATTCCTTTATTAAATAAATACAATTTACACTTATCTGAGCACAATTGTATCCTACCTCAACTGATTATCCTCATGTAATTTCTGTTTACTTATCTGAAAATATATGTACTCGTATTTAAATCTAATAAATATACACTTGTATTGTATAAAACTTACCGTTACGAATCAATATTTTCCTATAGAATGTTTTGTTTACATAAAGATTTTTTGACACATTTATAATAGAGAAAAATTATGTAATAGATTTATAGTTCTAAAAGAAAATATTTGTACTGAAATATTATAGTAAATAAGTATTATAATTACGAAATATTTATTGTTGATGGTTTTCAATAGGAATAATTTAATTATGTGATAATTACCATTATTTTAATTGTAAAATACTATTAATATAAATACTTGTACTAAATTGTTACGGTAGAATAATTGTTTAAGATAGCCAAAGTTAGATGGCACTATAACATTAAAATCAAAATTAATCCGTCAAAGAACTGATATTGTTGTTAGCGGACTTGCAACCTCTAATACGAGAGTTCAGGGTAAAACGACAATTGAAATCGTGTCCAAATATGATAATTCATTTGAACTTCAATTAAATGCATTCATCCTTAGCCAGATAACTACGATATCCCAATACGACTAATCTCAAATACAAAATGCTGAAGAATTTGAAAACCTGCCGTTAGCTGATCCAACATATTTTAATAAGAAGAATATTGATATTCTCATCGGAGCTGACCACTTCTTCTATATCATGAAACAAGGTCAATCAATTCATTCACCAGACTCACCAACAGCGTAAGAGACTATGTTCGGGTGGGTTGTCTCTGGATAATCACAAGGCCAAGATAATATCGAAAAGTTACGCAGCGTTCAGTTAATAGCAACGGATGAACCAAATTTAAAGAATAATTTAGATGCAACACTCAAAAAATTTTGGGAGCTTGAAGAAATCGTCGCAGAGAATGTATGGAACGAAGATGAACTTAAATGCGAAGAACATTTTAAGACAACAATGAAACGTGATATTTCAGGAATGTTCATTGTGCAACTTCCATTTAAGGAGAATGTTCTAAAGCTAGGCGATACTTACATAGCTGCAAAATGTAGACAATTAGATATACCGCAAGAGGAAGCATGTTATTTGCCACATCACTACATTTGGAAACATAGCAGCGAGACGACTAAACTAAGAGTTGTCTTCGACGGATCATGCCGATCGTCAAGTGGATTGTCTATCAACGATAAATTACTAATTGGCCCTACTGTTAAACCAACATTGTAGAGAGTTCTGCTGCCATTTAGAATGTTTCCAGTTGCCTTAACTGCCGACATCGAAAAGATGTACAGGCAAATTCTAATTGACCCGAGCCAAACCAGATACCAACGAATTTTGTGGAGAACATCCAAAGACCAACCATTCGACAATTTTGAGCTCAAAATTGTCACATACGGCACGTCAGCAGCCTCATTTTTATCTATGGGAGCATTACTGTTAGTAGCTGAAGAGAATGAAGCAGAATTTCCCGAAGTTTCAATAATAATTAAGCAAAATGTTTACGTTGACGACCTGCTCTCCGGTGCTAACAGCAAATAGGAAGCTGTACAATTGAAAAACGATCTAACATCTGTTTTAAGTAAGCATGGATTCCCTTTAAGAAAATGGAAATCGAATTTCCAATAGTTGGGAGATCGCACTCAATCCATTTCGTTTTCCGATCAACCAAACCTAACGCAGGTGCTAGGACTGATATGGGATCCGGTTAATGATCATTTTCATTTTAATGTAAGCATTCCAACTGAAAGGGTCTACACCAAAAGAACTATCTTGTCCATAATCTCCAGAATATTTGACCCGTTGGGTTGGTTATCGCCGTTCGTATTAAAAACCAAACTAATGATGCAACATCTATGGCTAGCCAAAGTATCTTGGGACGAGGAAATACCCGAAGAATTTGCAAAGACGTTGGGAGATATTAAGTCAGAATTCAAAGAAATTAAGCTGCTCCAAATTCCAAGACCTATTGGTCCAAACACAAACTGTATTGAAGTGCATGGTTTCAGCGATGCAAGTGAGCTCGCCTACGCCGCATGGGTCTATTTTAGAACAACGTCAAACAACAAAAATTCGACTAACTTCGCAAGAGAAAGGTAGAACAAATCCAATCCGTAAGTCTTCCTCGATTGGAATTGTGCGGAGCACATTTGCTAGCTAAGCTCGTCATTAACTTTGGCCAAGCATCCGAACTCAGAACAATTCCAATTTATCTTTGGTCTGATTCAACTGTAGTACTGTCATGGTTAAAATCGGGTCCCCCTAAGAAATGGAAAGCCTACGTCGCAAACCGTACAGCCGAAATACATATATTATTGCCGAATGCAATTGGGAGATACGTAAGCAGCGGAGATAACTCTTCAGATTTAGCAACCCGTTGCATTAAACCAAGTAGATTACTATCAAACGAACTATGGTGGAAGGGGCCCAAATGGCTATTTAGACAAGATGCATCTGGGCCACATTTGTTTGAATTTAAGGGTACCGAAAAAGAGCGACGCACTAGTGCAATCGGTTTACAGTTGAGTTCACATAAGGGTACCAACTTAATTGAAGAAATGGTGTAGAAGACATCAAAATGGACCAAATTAGTAAGTATTTAGCCTTCGCAATCCCAAAGCAAAGATATTGGGAAGTTTATGTTTAAAAGATCTGACTGAAGCTGAAACAGTAATATTAAGACAAAAACAACAAATCGAGTTAGCTTCTGATATAAGCAGTTTAAAATCAAACAAGCAGTTGGACTAAAAATCAGTATTACTGACGTTATCACCATTCATCGATCAAAAAGGCCTGTTGAGAGTTGGTGGTCGTTTGGAAAATGCAACTTGCTCTTATGCGATTAAACACCCCCCGATCATTTCGAAGGGGCATAAGATATCGAATATGATTCTGAATCAACTACATGTGAAACATTTACACCCTGAACCTTCGCTACTTGTATCACTATCCCGATTGAAATACTGGATTATGGGGGTGCGCCAAACAGCACGAAGCGTATGTGGAAAATGTATCATCTGTTTCCAGCACTCAAGCAACGCAACACCGCAATTAATGGGAAACGTACCATACCAAAGAGTCACTCCATCCAGACCATTTTCTAAGGCTGGAGTTGATTATGCTGGACCCAAAATTAAAAACTCACCCACAGCCACAACGCTCACGCGCAACACTCGCCATAATAAAATCGTGTACCATAATACTAAAATTGAACTCACACCTCTTTTTAAGTCACACCGAGTTATCTGTGATGTGAGAACCAGGGGTATAAATGAAACACCGCTAATTATTTTTGGCAAGACATAAAATTTCAATTTATTTGTAGCGATTTCTTGTTGGTGTATTTTATAACCAGAAGAAAGATTGCACATTTTTTAAGTAGTATTGGGTTTTGTTTTAAATATTTTCTGTTATACCTCGAAAGCTCTTGCTTTGATTTTTATTGCATTGTTTAGTTTCAGGATAAACTCCAGTTAAGCGTTAAAGATGAAAATTATTGACCTTATTTCCATAATGACTTAAATTGATTTCTACGCTCAAAACCAACTATGCTGACAATACATTTGTAATTGCTTGAGAAATTGTTCTAGCCCACCATCAATAACATGGAATAATGTACATAGATAGGATTCACTAGTATGCCAGATAAGATTTTTCGACCAGGAATAATTTAGGTCGGCATATGATGGTTTTAAACGTAATATAGAGGCTACAAAAATCGAATTGGCTGTCACCGATTTGAAGCGGTAAAGTTCAAATATGTAGGTGATTTACACATCATCGCCAACAACACTGCTGTCTCGTTAATTTTAGAAAAATTTAAGCCGTAGTATAGTAGCTAATATTTTATTCGGTGCTTTCTAAATGCGGTGCATTTGATTTTTTAATTCACACTGTCATCATAATTTAGCTTGGTTTTCGTGAAAAATCGGTGCCTTTATAATTTTAACCGTCTGAAAAATTCTCTTAGAAGTACCAAATTTGTGTATCGCCTTCTAGAATAATTGAAATGTAAGGTAAGATCCAATAGTTCTGTAATCTATTTATAGCTGCATGTTGTGAAATATATGTTTGCAGATATTACAATATCTGCCATAAACGTCTTTGTCGGATTTTATACGGTAGGACCAATTTTATTGTAATTTGTACCTTTTGATCTTTTATTCGATTGTGCTACTTTCGTAAATTTTTTTTTTTACTTTGACAACGATTCGGGAATGCACAAGTAAACAATTTTGGTTGGCTTGCGATTTTCGGTTGATATTTTAAGTTAAAAAAGATAGGTATACTCTAAATATAAATCATTCTTTTTAGTATTACCTTTTTTTAATTTTTTTATGGTTTTTTACAGTATTTTACTTTAATTTTCGCTTTTAACAATTTTTTACTCAAAATATATAAAAAAGGTTTTTGACATCAATCGGCACAACACTGGATTCACCGCGCAAAATTGCCCAACTGCGAAACGTTCCCGAAAAATTTGTAGTCAGCAAGGATCACGATTCCTTTTATTGGTAAATCAGAATTTTATAAATCGTGATCCTGGCCAACTTTAAGAAAACATTCCAGAAGCTGTGGAGAGAATATGAAACCAATGTTGAAAATGTTGCCACAAGTTTCAAGGAATAATACAGTTATGCTGCGGGATTAGTGTAACTATTTGACGTGAAATTTAGCTAGCTGAAGCCAAAATGAAAAATTTCGCAGAACTTCGAAGCTGCGTAACAGGAAAAAACAAATTAAATTTTTAAATAAACAAAAATGTTTACAGTAGATGGTTCTACTCATAAAGATTATACTACTCTCGCAAATCATTAATTGTGCGCTAAATTTGGTTTGCCAAAATAATCCGGTATGATCCTAAATTTCATTGAATTTTTTAAATATGAGTGGCAATTTTAATAAAAAAGGAAGGTGCCTAAAATAACTTAACACTTACTGAAAAGGATAAAATTAATTCACTAATAAAATTAACAATTTGGAAAAAATTGATATCTACACAATTTTTTAGCTACCACTTTATCTGTAATTTTACATAGCCCGAGTTAAACTTTTTAGCTTAGCTTAACACTCGTATTCGATCCTATCGAAATGAGCCCGTAACATTTGTTGTTCTTAAGAAAAGATTTTCATTCACAACAACTTGTTCAACGTCACTTTTCATTAAATTTATAAATCAACACAATATGTCACAATTTCTATGTTTTCGAGATCAATTAATTCACTTTATAGTTACAGCTTTAAGGTTTGACACCCTTACAATGGGATGGAAAAAGAAACACAGCTTAGCTTAGAGGTCCAAGAGCCTTGAAAACTTGGGGGGGGGGGACAAAGCTAGAGGTCAAAAGTAGCTGTTTTATTGAGACAAATTACTTAGAAAAAATTAGGTGAAAATTCCTGCAGCGGCAAAAGGTAGTAACGCATTGTAAGCTATTTTAAAGGAAACATCAAAAATTACTTCGTTGACTTGGCTAATTAGAATTAAAAATATTTTTGCGTATATTACCAATAGCAACAAATTGACTGGCCAAAAGATCATAACAAAAATGAATTACAAAGCCGATATGCTACCTCTAGAAGGCGAGCTCTTGCAAACAATTGAGTATGATAATATCATTAAGACGTTTACTGAACAAAAGGCAAGGGGTATTGAATTCTAATTAAATATGATGTAATATAAATATCCAGCAACCATACAGTAAAGTTTCCTGACTTTCGTTTTTCAAGTTTTGGAAGGATATGATAATCGTGATGGGCCCAATTTACTCAATTATATAATAATTAACACCAAATAAGCCATACAAATAAAGCTCAACCGTCAAAATTGCAAATTTTTGGAAATTTTAATAAATTTGACAACAACAATATCACATTGAAGATTTTGACAACCACAAAAAATCACACGGGCTTCATTGAAAGTTTGATATATTGTAGAATGATTTTGAAAATGAATTGCAAGAATCTGAAACCGTATTACGAAACGAGTAAATTTAATTGTTAGTTGTTTAAATCTTTTCAAAACTTCTTTTAAAAGTTTAAAGCTCACAAGGCTCTGTAACATATTGTACATTCTACAAAGAAAATAGAAAAACAAGAAATAAATAAAAGCCAGTTGGATAGTAAAATAGAACGGGTGAATAAGGATTGAATAGTGGACTTGAAAGAGATCAATGTGAAAGGGTCGTGGAAAATGAAGTTCCATTCTGGTATGAAAGGGGGCGAAGCAAGAATGTTGAAAAATAATTTAAAATTGGACAAAAACATCTTTATAATCAACACAGAACTGATTGGAATGTTAGAAGGATATAAATCGGCTGTGCATGAAGGGGAAAGGAAAATAGTAATATTTTCTGATTCTCAAAGTGGTTAATGTTTGCTTAAATGTGCAGGTGAAAGGGAAGGCAATGTTTATGTGGAATTTATTTTTAAATGCGTTTGAGGCTGTTAACGTGATGTGACCGTACAATGTATCCCATCGGATAGACAGGTCAAGGGGAATAAAAGACCCGATATATTAGCTTAAAACAGTACATTGAATGACATGGTTCAGGAGTATGGAAGGAAGGATGCATAAGACATAAAAATGAAATGTAACAATAATTATATTATTGGTTTACATCAAATAACCCATAAAAATAAAGTGAAGTTTTAAAAAATTTGGCAACAAAACGTCCCATTGAGGATTTTGACAACAACAAAATATCACAACGGTTTCATTGTAAATTTGATCTGAAATTAAAGCGAAATTCTAGAATCTGAAACCTTATTATTCAATGTATTATATAAAACAATTTAAACGTTAGTTTTTGTAGCTTTTCAAAACTTTAAAGCTCATAAAGCAATATAAAAATAGTAAAACCATTAGAAAGCTTGCTAAAAATTAGTGCGTTTGATTACAGTTCTTTACCATAAAAGGATTTAGGCTTTTCTGGTTACAGGCTCAGAGATTTAACAGCAGCTCAAATTAACAAAAGGCTGGTCTATGCTATGGATACTATTTGGTTATCAAAATTTGTCTTAGTTATAAGGAGTGACAAAATCGAGAAGTATTGAATGATCGAAACCTAATACCATATAAGCTGATAATGAGAGACTTTTAGACAAAGCCATGATAGTTGGTCCAGTTGTTTTGGGAGGGCGTTTCTTGATATTGGTATTTTTCCAGCGACTATTTTTTTATATGTAGCATAGATATCTCTATGCCCTATTGTAATCGAAAAAAATTTGGTGGTTAATGGTTTACTTACTTGTGCTAACTAGTCCAATTCTGCCTAAATAAATAATGCATATCAACATCTTGCGATACACTTCAGCTCAGGGTGAACAGTTCATGCTCGATATTAGTTGCTTTATTGATGTTAAAACGCCGTTTATTATTATTGATCTTTTATGTAAACATTTATTTGTTTTTTTTATCACTTTCCATTCCAAGATTACCGTAAAATATCAATCCATATTTAATTTACTTCGTCAACTTAATGATTTTATGGCTTTAGAATAAATTAAGGTGTAGGTCTTTATTACTCTTCATCCACTTAAATATTTATAGGATTTTCACAGATTACTGCTGCCGCGGTAAAGTCAGGTATGAATTATTAATACCTTAATACGAATATCCTAATCCCCCACTTTTTTACAAAAGTGAAACATTTTTAGAATAGCCAAGGCCTTGTGACAGATTACTGTGTAAAAATACCTTGTAAAAATTACTTATGCTAATTTTCGTAATAAATTTGAAAACGTAAAAACACACGGGTTTTCTGACAGTTCCTTAGTTTTGAGAACTAATTATTTCGTTTACACTTCGTTATGAGGAATCTATCATCTTTAAATAGGATACAAGAAAATCAATAAAAATGAAATTGAATTTCGTGAAGCCGGTTATAATATAAATATCCGGCAATGTTATCCGGAAGCATTCCACACATAAAATTTTTTACGCTTCATCCAAAATGGCATTAAAATATTTATTAAACAAAGCAGAAACAAATACTTGCATGTGTTTATAGTTATCGTGACACATTTCACCACAGTTGCAAAGTTTAGATGTCACCCATTACATTGAATTTTTACAGGTTCACATCTGTATCGTGTATAGCAACTTTTGTGTGCCATTTTTGTGTTTTCCTTCATTTTTTCAGTTTTTTCAGCTTTTTTATTTTGTGATAATAATATAACGAAGCAACAACAACACAAGGCACAATAATTTTCATTTATGAAGTGAAAATATTTGTATTTACTGCCTCATTTATCTATACAACACCAAAAACAAAACAAACAAAAATTGTTACACAAGGAAAATGTACAAGAAAAAAGAAGGAAAAACAACTGGGAATTGTAAAAAAAAAAAAAAAAGTTACAACATTTTTTTTTCATTCTTTTGTTTTTCTGTGCTTTTATTTTAAACAATAGAATTGAAGGAAAAGCTTTTTCATTTTATTTTGAGTACTTTCCTTTAGTATTTTATACTTTTTGGTGTTGTTGTATATATTATGGTGACATAGAAGAATAAAGCATAACATACATTGGCATACGGAAAATTTTTGGGGATTCAAATACATAAAAATTGCGATGTGTATTTGTAGAGGTATGGCATTTAAGACGATGTCTATAAGAAGAATACCAAAAAAAAAAACTAAGTATGTATTAAAAGTGATGTGATATGAGGGATCTATTTAGAAATAAGTGACATTATTGAAGATTATTAGATGAAAATGAGGCATAATAAATTTTCTTTTTTTACTTACTATATTTATTCGTAAATGTGTATGCATAGGCAACTTTTTCGTAAATTAGGTGTAACAGATAATTTAAATAATGTGTCATTTTCCCTACACAGACACATATACAAACCCGGGTGGGTTGAAAACAATGACAATCTGAACATTGCTGTGTATTATATTTGTAATGTAAAAAAAAATGTCGCTTTACATGAAATGGTACCTAGACATTTTGACAAATAAATTATATATAGAATTATTCAGAATATACGTCATTATGTACATAAATATTCATGTTTATATGTAGAATGAAATATAAAAAGCTTAATCACTTATTTGATTGAAATATTTTGTTTTGTTCTAGGATAGCGTTTTCAAAATATTAAAGCTGTTTTTAAAACATAAAACAGATTATATTGCTGTGTAGCTAACCATTATAAAAAACAAAAAATATGATTTTGTGTTAGGATTAATATTTTGAAGCGTGGCAACCATATAGGTATGAAACACAAAAAAAAAAGATGTATGATTAATTTTGAAATATGTGGTGTCGAATTATGAGCTTAAATAAAAATAAAAATGAATTAATCACACACGCAATGCCTAGATTATAAAAGTTGTTTGTATTAATATTCGTGAGGTGGTTTCCTGCAAATTTTAAAATTAATATATCGGTACAATAAAAGGTTTGGTTCCATTTAATCGGTACTCATTTTCTTTATTAAACCTCACGATATATTGTATATATTTCGTTAGATAACGTTAGTTGCGCTTGCTTTTTTTATCGATAACAAAAATAATCAAATGTGGTGAAGCAAATGAATTAACTAAACATTTGTATTTGCGGTAATTGAAGCAACATTTATTTACGATGAATAGAACTATGACCCCCCTTTGCAGAATGCATGGGCCAACCAACGTTTCATGTCAGCACTATAGGCTGGCAGAAAGCAATGTAATGTGTAATTGGTTTATATAAAATAGGTCTATAGTCTTACGTTCTCGAAAAGTGAACTGCGAAAGAATCGAGGGTGCCCAAAAATAAAAACAAAAAACTTTATTTAGTCAAAAATTGTCCAAAAACTTTGAAACATTGGAACATTTTTTTATTAATAATTAAAAACTATTTCAGGCATAATATATACTGAATTCGATTAACGAAGATGTTAAATAAAATTAATATGGGAATTTAAAATGGCAGATATAACAAAATCTGGTACATTTGATTTGGGTTATTTAGTTTTCTAAAAATAATGGTCTTCTGAAAGTCTATTAAACATTCATGACAATATTTTCTGAAGTATTCTTAGTAAATAACTACAAAAGCTTCTCAAAAATCTGGTTCTGATTATCAGCTTTGTTGAGCAACCCCTTAATACATAGCCAATTACTATAATAAGCCAATTAATACATATACCAATCCCTTAAGCAACCAATTAATACATAGCCCCTACATAGCCAATTACGTAATGATCATACTAAACAACTTTCATGGATACTAAAGAAGACTATGATTTTATGGCAATAAAACTGTGCAACATTAGGATTCTTCTACCAGATTCTAACACTTATATGTTTATTCAGTATCTATAGTCAAAATTAAAAATGTATCCTTAATCAATTATATTTGGTGACTTCAATATAAATATACTTGATTCATCGATTGATCTGGTTAACAATTACAAGTGTGTTTTGTATGCTGGTGGTTATACGATTAAAAATAAATTGAATGAAGAGTATTATACAAGAATTTTCTATACAGTCGTATAAGAAATTATCACGTAACTACAATACTAGATCATATTCTTAGCTCATTGAGCAAGCCTTTATCAATTCTGTATGGTGATTCTGATATTTCTGTAAAGTTCATAATAACAAATACCTTTGAGTTTGATATATTTCATACTCAAATGTGTGAGCTAGTCCATCAAAATACTAAGTTAATCAATTTAAATAAGAAAGCTAATCATAGGTTAGAAAAACCGTGGTTTACTTATAATCTCAAGAAGCTACACAGTAAACGTAATTTCTTTTATAAATTAAAAAATAAATTTAGTAGCTGTTAATAATTGCCTAGAATGCTCTAAATTCCCAGACACTCTCAAACTTGCTCAAGTAGTACCTATATTTAAGGGAGGTGACAAATTTGAAGTTTCCAACTATAGGTCTATATCAGTATTGCCTATATTATCCAAAATATTTGAGCGACTTATTTTAAATAGATTAGCACAACATATTAAAACTAATAATTTGATATCAGAATTCCAATATGGGTTTCAAGAAAGTTCGAGCACTACCTCAGCAACCCTGTGTCTAATGAATAATATCTATAGATTTCTTGAGAAGAAAAAAGCAACTGGTTGTATATTTGTAGACCTAATGAAGGCTTTTAATTGTGTTGACCATGTCAAATTAATAACTTTGGAATACGTGATAAAGCTCTTAGTTTATTTAAAAGTTATTTAACAAATCGTAAGCAATTTGTTAAATTATAGGATCAATCTCCTCTCAAACAACAAATTTAATCTCAGGTGTGCCACAAGGATCAATATTAGGCCCTACCCTGTTCCTCATATACATTAACGATTTGTTTAGGTTGGTCTTGAAAGGTAAACCTCAACTTTTTGCGGATGACCTCGCTGTTGTATACGGTTAACGGGGTAGCTAATACTGAGGCTTTTCAATTTGATATGGAAGATGATTTATGCCTTCTACAGAAGTATTTTGCATGAAATAAACTGAAAATGAACTTAAGGAAAACGACATATATAACATTTAATAAAACTATAATAATGACCAATTTTACGCAGCTCAATGTTAATAATCAGCTAATCAAGGAATCTGATAAAGTCATTTATTTGGGGTTACATATTGATAGTGGTCTAAGTTGGTCTTCTCATGTAGATAAATTAAATTTGCGGTTAGCTGCAATAATATGTGTCTTTAGAAGGACTGCTAATTTTTTAAAGACATCAATAAAAAAGCAACTGTACTACTCGTTTGTTCATTCTAATATTGTATACTTAATCACAATTTGGGGCCCCACAAACAAACTCAAGGATGTACAAATTAATCAGAACAAAGCTCTAATTACCAGCTACCTCGAAGTTACCCAACTTAACTCTTATATTCCAAAGATATGTTACCTGTCACAAAATTGGTAGAATTTAATTACTTAATGCTAATTTACAAAATAAAACACAATATGATTATCTCATCGATTTTATTTGAAACCAATTTTTAGACTACCATGAGATATACCAGACAAGCAAACGACGAACACATCATCTAAGCGAAGTATATTTTATGAAGGACTCAAACTTTATAATAAACTACCATCTAGTATAAAAAGGGAGCCAATTTCAAAATTAAAAATGTATATTAAAGAAACTCTATATAACGATTTTTGTAGGGAGTACGATGAAACTCACCATTAACAATATAGTGAATTCAATTATTATCATAAATTGATTTGTATTGTTTATATTACTTACTTGAATCTTTTATACCGGTTGACGTTTGACATATTCATAGTATTACACAATATTTTTTTTTTTTTGAACAAGCATATTTAAATATAATTCTAAATGAATTTATGTAAATGTGGATAACAGTTATTGTTAGAATTAAGGTGAATTCTCAACCATTTTAAAGTTAAAACTATAAAGCTAAAAATTTCAATATCTATTAAAAATTGTAAAATTTGTATTGGAATAAAAATAATAAAAAAAAAAAAAAAAAAATGCCATCTTTCATTCCTAAAAATCCATCAAACAAATACATACTGAAAAATAAACCAGTCTGATGAACATATCGATGGTTCAAAGGTAAAAGCCACTAACTGACATAAATGCAAGTTGGAGGAAATGACATTTTGATTTTTGAGTTTTGTTATCCCGATTTATTTCGTTAAGTGAGGATAATATTAATGTATAACATACGTATTGTGGAGGAGGATAAAGAAACAAAATTTAAATTATTATAAAAAAAGGTAAAAACAACAATTAGTGAGTTTTACTTGAAATTTTTATATTCAACAAACATCAATTAGTGATTATTCTAAATATAATTTGGTAAAAAATAAGGGAAAACAATAAACATGCAACAAAATTGTGTTATTGCACAATTATTCATTATTGTTTTTTCATTGAAAAATTTTAATTTTAATATGCGTCCAATGAATCAGGTTCAGCAAAATCTACAACATTTTTTTTCGATGCTAGATTTTCATACCATGGATGTAGCTCATTTGGAATTACACCAGATTGACAAAGTCTTATGAGATCTTTTTTTTCTGATCACTTATTGGTAGCAATGCATTATATACTCTTTCAATGGTTAAGGGTTTCACCTTTACATTTCGCTTTCGAATTTTTGGTTTTAAAAAATTAATGTCAATTTTGATGTAATTGGAAGTGTGGTCATATCTATAAAATATAATGTTCATATCATTCTTTCTATTTAATACATTTCATTTTTAACCAACATGCTACATTGCCATTTTCGTCAATATTTCGGTTTTTTATAAGGTTCAAACTTAATTCTTTTAAATTATAGAATTCGTTAAATTTCATTTCTTTTACTACATAAGCATATTTTGTTTTGTTCTTGCCTCTTTTCGATCTTGCCTGAATAAATATGTCGCTCCAATCTCTCATCATAAATACAATTTTTCTTTTTTTTTTGGAATATTCCATGGCTGCATGCATAAAGTCACATCTCATGTATGAATACCAGATTCATGGAATTTATGTTCCATAGTAGATAAATGCGTATTTCGGACAGCGTAAAGCAAAATGGCTGGAACATGTTGATTACGATTTTGTGTTCCACAAGTATCTGATA
This sequence comes from Tipula vernalis, assembly GCA_958295665.1. NCBI lineage: Eukaryota > Metazoa > Arthropoda > Insecta > Diptera > Tipulidae > Tipula > Tipula vernalis. Next base: position 74,048,545 of record OY282559.1, on the reverse strand, counting down.
CAAGGTCAACTCATTTATAGATGCAGGTAATGAAGTAATGTAATTGAATAAAATGGAACCGATTTCTGAACTACCACGCTTTGCATTTAACTCATTCCAAAAATAACAAAAGCCGTTTTGATTGTGTCCTTCTTCATAAAGTGTTAGATTAAAAACATTAATCTTCCTGCTATAATACATTTGTGACGCTTCTGTGGATGGTATTTGTAAAACGCTCTGTAAATCAAATGTGGCAGCCTCGAAAGAAGAATCCGTACGTGCACGTTCTTTTTCATTATTTTTAGCTTCCATGCAATCATTTTTTCGTTTGATATGTAGTTCATATTCATCTTTTAGTTCTAGTTTTTTGTTTGTCAGCTAGTTTGTATTTTGTACATGTGCTGCATTGATCCTTCTTCGGCTTATAGAATGAAATATTAAAATCCATGCAAAAAATCCACCGATATGTTGCTGCTGATACCGGGAGCTTATTGCTTTCCTTACAAAATTTACAGTAAATTTCATACATTTTAAGAATGGAACGTGTACTGTCCAAATATTTCCTATTACTTGTTTTTCTGACATAATGCGCAGGTATAATAGGAAAACTTTGTATATGTTTTTTTACCACATCTCTGCTCCTAATGCTGGTTTTTTACTCGGTGATTTTTTACCACGATTATCAGTTCCCTCAAAACTGTCACTAGAATTTTTTTCGAAAACGGCGAGTTAATTGGTCCATCAGATATGCACAAGGTTTTTTGAAAAAAAACTTGAACACACTCTGACGCGATTACCTAGAGCATTAGCAAAGTAATAGGATCTGGAATGCAATCGCAAAGAATTTCTTGTTGTACGCTTTGGTTTTACAGACACAACATTTTTCAAAATAAAATCCTTTTGCCTACAATAGCTGCTAAGGCCCCAATAAAATTTGCAAATATCGATTCTCTCTTCCTGTGAGATATTTTCCTTGCAGCGAAATTTGCAGTCTACAGTTTTGGGCAATTTAACATCTCTTAAACCTGTTTTTGTTACATAAGGTAGGCACTGTGCACGTTTAACTTTAGCGACGTTTACGATTTTTTTTTGTTTAATTCATCCTCTTTAGCAGTATCGGTTTGTTCATTAGTGTCATAAAAGTCAGATTCGCTTGTGCAAAACGGAGTATTTTCACAGTTCTCCGAATTCATTAAGGATGCCTAAAAAAATATGAAATAATTATCATTACACGTGCTGACCATATTAAAACAATCATATTAAAAGCTAATAATTTACATGCAACTAAACTGCAATTTACGTGCTACTGTACTGAAATAAATAACTTACATTCTCAAGTAATTGACCATAATTTCCTTTATAATGATGCATTTCCAAGTCCAAAGAATAATCGGATGAAATTTTATATTCGAACGTTGGATCATTAAAAGAATCATCAGAAAATCGCATACTTTCATCTGTAAGTATTTCGGGTATCTTAGATAGTCCCTGAAATGCAAAAAATTCAAAAAACTAGTAAGCACTTTAATAAGTTAATAATAATTTTATTGAATAAATTAAATTAAATAATACTTACAGGTTTTGGTTCTTCATTTCTAATATTTTTATTTATTTTTGATGCGGCTTTGGCTATTTCTACTAATTGTTTACCACGACTTAAATACATTATCACTTAAAAATTTCAAATTAAATTATACAAAATAAATATCTTGTTTAATAAAATGTACACTTTTTAAATGATTAATAAAATTATAATAAACCTTGAATGTGATTTTGATGTTCAAAATCTTTCAACTGTTTCCAAAGTACCAATAACTTAGCAACGAAAATATGTACACTTTGCTGAAACTTTTTTAAACTTTAATCTTTCGAGTTTAAATAAAATGCCATACAAAATACTTCGCGATGATAAATAAATTAACATTTTACCATAGTAATGACTTTTACCTGAAATAAATAACACAATATTGGAATAAAATTATATTCTGGAAAAACTCACTAAATGTTATAATGACTTTTACCTTTTAAATTTAAAGAAATATATTATTAAGTGAGCTTTTCTTCACTAAAATCTAAGTATGAAGGAAATATAGAAAAATAATTTTACAAGACTAAAGTTTAGTAAATTATAAAGTCATACATGTACTTATATCATTTTCGACGAAAATGCAGTTAGTGACTTTTACCTTTGAACCATCGATATATAAATGTACGTTAATGTTGGCAAATGCTCAAGATCACAAATAAAAGTAGTAAATCGTTTGCTGTATCTATTAAAACACTTACCTAAAATCAAAATGTATCAAAAAACAATAAAATTAAAATTAAAATTAAAATTAAAATTAAAATTAAAATTAAAATTAAAATTAAAATTAAAATTAAAATTAAAATTAAAATTAAAATTAAAATTAAAATTAAAATTAAAATTAAAATTAAAATTAAAATTAAAATTAAAATTAAAATTAAAATTAAAATTAAAATTAAAATTAAAATTAAAATTAAAATTAAAATTAAAATTAAAATTAAAATTAAAATTAAAATTAAAATTAAAATTAAAATTAAAATTAAAATTAAAATTAAAATTAAAATTAAAATTAAAATTAAAATTAAAATTAAAATTAAAATTAAAATTAAAATTAAAATTAAAATTAAAATTAAAATTAAAATTAAAATTAAAATTAAAATTAAAATTAAAATTAAAATTAAAATTAAAATTAAAATTAAAATTAAAATTAAAATTAAAATTAAAATTAAAATTAAAATTAAAATTAAAATTAAAATTAAAATTAAAATTAAAATTAAAATTAAAATTAAAATTAAAATTAAAATTAAAATTAAAATTAAAATTAAAATTAAAATTAAAATTAAAATTAAAATTAAAATTAAAATTAAAATTAAAATTAAAATTAAAATTAAAATTAAAATTAAAATTAAAATTAAAATTAAAATTAAAATTAAAATTAAAATTAAAATTAAAATTAAAATTAAAATTAAAATTAAAATTAAAATTAAAATTAAAATTAAAATTAAAATTAAAATTAAAATTAAAATTAAAATTAAAATTAAAATTAAAATTAAAATTAAAATTAAAATTAAAATTAAAATTAAAATTAAAATTAAAATTAAAATTAAAATTAAAATTAAAATTAAAATTAAAATTAAAATTAAAATTAAAATTAAAATTAAAATTAAAATTAAAATTAAAATTAAAATTAAAATTAAAATTAAAATTAAAATTAAAATTAAAATTAAAATTAAAATTAAAATTAAAATTAAAATTAAAATTAAAATTAAAATTAAAATTAAAATTAAAATTAAAATTAAAATTAAAATTAAAATTAAAATTAAAATTAAAATTAAAATTAAAATTAAAATTAAAATTAAAATTAAAATTAAAATTAAAATTAAAATTAAAATTAAAATTAAAATTAAAATTAAAATTAAAATTAAAATTAAAATTAAAATTAAAATTAAAATTAAAATTAAAATTAAAATTAAAATTAAAATTAAAATTAAAATTAAAATTAAAATTAAAATTAAAATTAAAATTAAAATTAAAATTAAAATTAAAATTAAAATTAAAATTAAAATTAAAATTAAAATTAAAATTAAAATTAAAATTAAAATTAAAATTAAAATTAAAATTAAAATTAAAATTAAAATTAAAATTAAAATTAAAATTAAAATTAAAATTAAAATTAAAATTAAAATTAAAATTAAAATTAAAATTAAAATTAAAATTAAAATTAAAATTAAAATTAAAATTAAAATTAAAATTAAAATTAAAATTAAAATTAAAATTAAAATTAAAATTAAAATTAAAATTAAAATTAAAATTAAAATTAAAATTAAAATTAAAATTAAAATTAAAATTAAAATTAAAATTATAATTAAAATTAAAATTAAAATTAAAATAAAAATAAAAATAAAAATAAAAATAAAAATAAAAATAAAAATAAAAATATAATTAAAAATAAAAATAAAAATAAAAATACAAATACAAATAAAAATACAAATAAAAATAAAAATAAAAATAAAAATAAAAATAAAAATAAAAATAAAAATAAAAATAAAAATAAAAATAAAAATAAAAATAAAAATAAAAATAAAAATAAAAATAAAAATAAAAATAAAAATAAAAATAAAAATAAAAATAAAAATAAAAATAAAAATAAAAATAAAAATAAAAATAAAAATAAAAATAAAAATAAAAATAAAAATAAAAATAAAAATAAAAATAAAAATAAAAATAAAAATAAAAATAAAAATAAAAATAAAAATAAAAATAAAAATAAAAATAAAAATAAAAATAAAAATAAAAATTAAAATTAAAATAAAAATAAAACTAAAAATAAAAATAAAATTAAAATAAAAATAAAAATATAAATAAAAATAAAAATAAAAATAAAAATAAAAATACAAATAAAAATACAAATAAAAATTAAAATAGAAATTGAAATTATGTATATATCATCCGTACTACCACATTTCAAATAATCGGAGTATAATGCCGCGTTAAATAAAATTCCATGGAAAAAAGACCGTGTTAAAAACAGTTGAATATATTAAAAACTGCGTCAGCTTTTCGAAATAGCATTCGAAATTTTTCATCTTCGACCTTTTAGAAGTAGGTCCCTTAAATTTTCTTCGCCCAGCAGAATTAGAGTTTATAAATGAATCAAGTAGACGAATAAATTATTTAAACGATATATTTTTCACGTAGATAAGCATATGGCGTCCAGCCCTGCGGTTGGATGATAAAAAAAACGTCGAAAAATCGGGATTCACCCGCTATAGTGAGTCGCTGCGACATTTTCAGAGGTAATTTGGTTATTTTGCGTTTAAAGAAAAAAAAAATATGAAACAACAAAGTTGTGGAAAACTTGTTATCGATGTATGTACTACGTCATATTTAATTTTTTTTTATATGCTATACCTTCTAAGGTGACTTTTTTTATAGCCAGAATTTCAATTGGCGCGTTAATATTTGGTCATTTTATTTCCCCTGCGGTTAACTAGATTATTTTAATTTTTATAAAAATGCAAAATTCCAGTTGGTCAGTTTAACTTTAGTTTAATATTTAACGAGTGCAAAGTGACTGAGTAAATTAATCTTAGTCTATGTAAATTTATTTGCAATAAAAACTCGAAATCGTAAGTTAAGTTTTTCTTAAGAGTTTAATCGCAGATTAAATAGCATTAAGATACCGGTCCTTATGTTTTTCGAACTTTCATTATGAAAAATACATTAAAGTTAAATAAAAATAAAGTTTTGGTTTGTTCTTTACAAAATAGCTCTGAAATACTGTTAAAATATCTGCGTACATGATAGTAAATAGCTGAAAAGTGTTTGCTAATGTTATCTTTAGTTATATACCTCAGTTGTCTATAGTTGTTTTAAGAAAAATAGAAATCTGGTTAATCAAATTCAGATTTTGCCGTACACCAAGTCCTACATTTAACAACAACCAATTACTTTTACCATGTTATTATATTCTTGTTTAAAACAGAATAATTTCCTTTATGAGTACATATTATATTGAGTATAGCATACATACTTGAGCTATCAATAGAACGTAAAACCTCTTCTTAACACTTTAAAAAAACATAAAAAATTAAAACCCAAAATACAAAATACAAATAATTTTTTTTTTGTTTGTTTATTTTTTGAACAATAAAATTTATTTATTTATAGAAAATTGAGGATATTCAACAGCAATTTCGGTTAATTTCAACAAAGGCGATTTTTTGTTTGTGTGCATATGTGTATCGATATCGATATAAGTACAATATACCGAACTGTGTACATGATGATATGTGCTTCTGAAATTTTACTGATAGATGTTTATAAAAGTTTTCTCTGCATCTAGTATCGATTTTTAGTACATTATCATGATGGTAAATAGTAAAAAGCAATTGTCTAGTTTTATTGAAGAACATTCGAAACGAATTTAGATCGAGAAAAGTACTGTAAAAACTAGAAACATATAAAGAATTTTATTTTTATGAAAACTATCTATAAAATATTTTTTGTATGTCGTATGCACAAACAATGTGTATTGTGCATACTCGTATATGTACATATTAAATAGATATGAATGTACACACTTGATATGATGTGTTCAAACTATAAAAACAAGTTTCATTTGGAAGAGAATAACACAAAACAAAATTGTTTATCAACTATAAGTATTTGATAAACAATAGTTTTATTTGTAGGAGTATATAGTGAATGAATCATACGTATAGATGAATTTGATTTAATTTTAAAAATAGCAGACAAATTTGTATTGTTTTTTTTTCGCTAGATAATACTAATTAGATTGATTTAATGTTTATTAGTTGTTATAAATTTATATTACTTTACTAAATTTTGCTTTTAATTGACAAATAATGTACTCATATATATTTTATTTACACAATGATATGCCTTTGTTATTACATAGTTTTTTTTTGGCAAAAATAAATGAATCACTGGGTTTTTAATAAGGATGGAATATAGAAGTGTATATTTTAAAAATATTAATAATTAAGTGCCTGAAAATTATCTCGAACTATAAGATTTACTGTATTCGAGGGAAATAAAGTTTCAATTACCCAGTAAAAAACAAATAAATAAATATGTTCAATGTTGAAAGGCCGAATATCGGAAGGCCGAATATCGAAAGGCCGAACTCCAAAAGGCCGAATGGGTCGAAAAGCGGAATGTCGAAAGGCCGAATGACGAAAGGCCGGATGTCTAATGTCTGATTGAGTCGAAAGGCCGAAAGTGTTGTAAGGCCGAATGGTTAAAGGCCGAATGGGTCGGAAGGCTGAATGTGTCGTATGGCCGAACGTGCGGAAAGGCAATTCATTAAATATTTCTTTATTTAATTGATTTAAATCATTATTTAATACCTTAATGTGAAATGTTTTAAAAAAATTAAAAGTGCGTGGTAATAAATCCTGTGTATGTAGCATATTAATGTGATCAAATTTTGTTGGAAAAAAAGTGTATTTATTTTTATTTTTTTATTATAATTAATTAATTTTTAATTATATAACCAACAAATCAGTGGAAGATTTTAATATTTAAGGAGATTTACTATTAAACATTTTTATACATAAATTTTGATAAACAAATATAAATTTTGAAAACTTTCATTTATAATAAGATGACAAATTAAAACCAATTTCGACACAAACGGCCTTTCGACATTCGGCCTTTCGATATTCGTCCTTTCGACATATTCGGCCTTTCGAAATTCGGTCGTTCGACTCTTTCGGCCTTTTGACATTCGGCCTTTCGGCGTTCGGTCTTACTAAAGCTAATATGAACTCAGCATAAACGAATAGTTTTACCGCTACTTAATTCTTCAGTCGTGTTCAAAAATTCATAGCAATCGGACGTGTTTTACATCAGCGCAAGTGAAAAGTGTGTTTTAACGTGCGGTATGTAAAAGTTACTGTTATATATTGTTTTGTTTTGTAGCCCAATTAACAAAAATGCCCGATAGTACTTACGAAAAATGTGTGGATTTGCTCAAAACATTGCATTTTTTCGGTTAATGCATTCTGAGGCATGATGTTGTTACACGTTTAGCGGGGCATGTTGTGACTGTCAATATGAAAAATTATTTAAAGGTATTGCAGCAAATGTTATATTATAATCAGTTTTAGAATAATGAAGATTTATAAAAGGAAAACCAACGGGATGGGGGGACGGGACGTCGGAAGCAACGATGACTGCTGCTGTCGTTATGGTCATCTCCCAAAATCACAGCCTTGGATAAGCATTTGCCGCAACAAAAAAAAACTCGGAAGAAGTATAACGATTCGGAACACAGAAGCCAGGAGTATTGTTCGTTCCATTTTGTTTAATCGTCCTCCAGTGAATTCATTTTTCGCAAACATAAATTACCGCATGTGTTACTTAGAACATCGATGAAACTGGTGTTTCAACAGTTGAAAAACTGTGTAAAATTATTTCCGAGAAGGGAATGAAGCAAGTTGGAGGGATAACCTCAGCAAAACGAGACCATCTGATTACTCTACGTGTTGCTGTTAGTGCTCCCGGTCCATATATACCATCACAATTTATTCTTCCGTGAAAATGGTTTCATGAACCGATTCGATTGGGATAGCCAACAAATCTGGTTGGATGCGACTGCGTACGATTTTTATCAATTTATGTAACATTTTTTTAGATCTCTAGATCAGTCAATTCTTTTACTTCTCGCCAAACATGAGTCAAATTTAGCCGTTAATACCTATAGCTTGGTAAAGGCAGAGGCAGGTATTATAAAACGCAATATCTAGAAAGAAGTGTTTATAGTCCATTTAAGCAACGTTTATTGACCGATCAAGATGCTTGGATGCAAAATAATCCTGAAAAATCTGTCAACATTTTGGCATCCACTCTAATGGAACGTCCCGAACTTGGACCCAACCCTGGTGTATACAATATTATCCCGTGTATTGGATTTATGTAAGTTTAATTAATTAAAATGTTGCTGCTGTTGGGGTTATTTAATTAATGAGAACAAAATCAGTAAGTGTCAATTTAAATTCTGTTTTTTTTAATTCAATGCTACGTTTTATATATAATTTTATATTTTCAATGTCAGCACAAAAATGTTAAGTATAAATTAAAAACATTTATGGTATGCATATTATTACAAATTAAGTTAAGTGTCTGCACTATAGATACAAAAAACAACAAACACCAAAACTTTATACTTTGATGGAAATTAAACGTTGTAATGTTGATGAGTTAAAATGATGAGTCAACATATTCCGGGCTGTATAGTTTTGAGTAGCCTCCTGTTTACACTCTACTATTTTTATCCGGTCGAGGAAGAGCTGCGGGTATTAGAACCTAACCCTTCGCTTTGGTTATAAAATACAAAATGACGAAAAGTACTATTAAGATTACTATAGTTAATTAGGATGTCGTGTAATGATGAACATCATTGTGATTCATTTGTGTTTGTAGTTGTTCCCTTTCCTTTATCACTTCTAGCTCCCTTTCCAAACCGGTAGTCTCAATTGCTGGGATCAGGTTAAGATTATCGGGTTTTGTTGGTTTGGTTTTTTTTTTTGCAAACTGAATTACTTTAGATTTATCGCTCCGCTTAATATATTAGATGATTTTTCAAATGTTTTGCTAATATTATTATGTGCTGTGCCGATAGCGAAGATGACGAGATTGTCGTCCCTTAGCGTACAACCAGCATCTATCGTCACTAATCAGGACCCCTAAAGGCTATACGAATCGATGTTGGGTCCGCATATGATATCAACTGTCATAAGATTACTACTTCACACTGGGTTTTGTTAGTCAATGCATTGAAAATTGGTGATATTTCGCATAGAAATTGCATAGGTTGCAATATTTGACAACGTTTCACTTCTTCTGTTGTTAGAGTGGCAAAATGTTGTCGATGATTTTCCATTGCTAGATATTTTGTTGATGTAACGATGTGTGATTGAGTGCCGTTATGACTAATATCCGGAACTGGGAAGACAGCTAACAGGTTATAATCCATTGCAAAGGATAACGGTATGATAATCTCAATTATCACATTTGGTTGTGTTACCCTTCTATGTACATCCATGCTTTGATATATATGCGCATGAGGTCATGAATGTTATAGCCAGGAATGGTCATTGATGCTGATTTATGTTGACGAATAAATTGCAGTTGGTCTTCTAATTGTGACGGCGCGAGTATCGATTGATGCAAAATACTATGATGTGCATAGTAAATAATATAAAGTAGACCTTGTTGCGTATCCTTTAAGTTTTTTAGTATTAAGGTCAACTCGAGTGCGCTCATTAATATCAGGTGAACCCTTTCTACGTATGTTCGATATTCGTTTAGTTGTATCATCTCCAATCTTAGCCTCTGTTGATCCTTTATCAAATTATTCAATGATGTTGTTGTGAGATTGAAACTATATTTCATCAGCTTGATTGTGTTATCGATTATTGATGTTTGGTTTCTCATTAATGCCATTAGATGCCTTTCGTTATTGTTGATATTCTCGAATTGGGTTTCATATTGGTTGGCCTCGCGCTGGGTAAGAGTTCTAAACAAGTCTCCTAAGATAATGCCTGTTGTGTCTCCTAAACCGCGCTTCATTCGTCGACGTTCCTTATTGCTTGTTAATAGTAAAACTTTGTCTGCAATCAAGTTGTTGAGCTGCCATTGAAGTTGCTGCAGGATTACGTCGCAGTTAAAACCAGACAATCCTTTAAAAGCTGCTTCCAGTTCGCCTTGGGCTTGTTTAAAAGTTTCGATCTCTTCCCAATAGTTCGTTATGATGTAATAGATCAATAATATCCACTTCATGGCTACCAATTCAAGTTTGCCTAAATTCTCTAAATATATTCATGTTGAGTAGTTAAATGGGGCAACCTTGATCTGAGCTTGCGCCTGTCCTAGAATGCAGAAAATTGAGAGTAATGCTAGTGCAAGATAATTTACTTTTCCTAAATTTCTTGCTTGTCTGTAAGGCTGCACTCTTTGGTTTTGGTTGCCCTTTCTGGGCAGCGGTAGTCTTTTTTCTATAAACTGAGGACTGTTCAAGTGCGTGGTTGTTCTTCCCCCAGTTACTACCGCATGAACTGGATCATTCTTCTTGTTTTGCATGTTAATGTAGTCCTTTGGCTCGTTAGATATCGGTAGGCGGCATATTTTAGTAATATTCCTTTTAAACGTATTGTTCCTGTATTTCAGTGTGACTACTCTAACAAGTCCATCTTGTCCTGGATGAAGTTCAACGACTCTTGCTAATGGCCAGTGCGTAGGAGGTAGTTGTTCGTTTTTGAGGATTACTAGTTCTCCTGTAATTGGATGTTAGGTTGTTCCACAGATATTCCACACGCCATTTTTTCCAAACTCCTTAACTGAGCTTGGTGAGTAAATCATATCTCGTAATGGTTTGGATACCATCAATATCAGGTTGTGGCATTGATATGATGGCCCTGCCATCCATCATCTGAGTCGTTTGAGAGTGGTGCTAGTGGCATAGAGTTCAAGCATGCATCTATTTGAGCTAGAAGTGTTGAGAGCTCTTCAAAAGCTAATGTATGAGTTCCAATTACTTTGCGTAGGTGTTGTTTTGTTGACTTGACTCCGGCTTCCCATATTACTCTAAAGTGAGGACTTTCCGGTGGTATAAAGTGCCACTCAGTTTCCATCTGAGCTATTTTACCCTTAATTTCTGCTTCCTGTTGCTTTGCATGCCTTTGCAGTTGTTTGCCTGCTCCAACAAAATTTGTACCATAGTCACTGAATATCTTCAGACAAATTCCTCTTCTTGATATGAATCGTTTGTGTGCGGCTAAAAAAGCGTCTGTTGATAAATCACTTACAAGTTCTAGATGAATTGCCTTCGTGGCTAGGCATATGAAAATGGCAATTTAACGCTTTGTTGTTTTGTTGCAGCGGCCTTTCCACAATTTTATATTAATCGAACCAGCTTAGTCTACTTCGCTGTTAGTGAACGGTGGTGCTGGTGATATTCGCCGGATAGCCGGTGTGACGCCACTTTCCTTGCTCTCGTACAGACTATACATTCATGTATAGTATGACGAATCATATTTTTGGCATTCATTACCCAATACTGTTTTCTTAGATTTACTAAAGTTGCTAAATTGCCACCATGTAGTGTTTTTATATGAGCTTCTTTGATAAGCAAACTTGACAATTTGTGACCTCTGGGCATTATTATCGGAAGTTTTTCTTCAAATTTGAGATTAGAATTTGTTATCCTACCTCCGACTATGAGTAGGGCATTTCCGTCTTGAACTGGAGTTACAGTTATGATTGTACTATTCTTTGGTAGGTTTTGATTCGCTTTTAACTTCTTTAATTATAGTTCAAAACCTTCCTGCTGTGAGACTCTGATTATAGCCCTTAGCGATGCATTCAGTTCCTCTGGTTTGAAATGTGAGTGGTTTTAAGTTTTTGATTTTGCATTTGATGGAATTCGTAGACAGTATGCAATGCTATGAACAAGCCGTTGTAATGAAGAGAATCTATCGAATTCAATCACAGATTTTTTCACTGTTGATGTAAATGTTCTTATTGATTTTCGTTTCATGCTGGCCGCTTGTTCCATTTCTTCATTGTTGATTTTTTTTTTGAATAAAATCCTTTAGCCATTTTGACCCTTCCCACCAAACTTTGTGGGTTAATAATTGAACTGGGTTTAATCCTCGAGATGCATAGTCAGCAGGATCCTTATTAGAGACCACGTGATGCCATTGGTTAGGATCGGTGTTGGCTTGTATCTCTGTTATTCTGTTCGCCACAAAAGTCTTATGGTATTGTGGGTTTCCTTTTATCCAGCCCAAAACTGCTGTGGAATCACTCCAGCAAATTTTTGATATATTGTTGTTGATGTTCAACGCATGTTTGACATTTTTGAGCAATTTAGAAAGCAACAATGAGGCGTTCAGCTCTAATCTTGGTAGGTACATTGTTTGGTTTAACTGTGCATTCTTTGTTTTGGCTGCAATTATTGTGATTTGGTTGTTTATTACTGTATACCACTCAGCATATGCTTGATTTGAGGGCGTCACAGAAACCATGTAGTTTAATTTTGGTGTCACTGTTGTAATTTATCCAACGGTGAATTCTGATTTCCTCTAAACGTGGTAATTCCATTTTGTAGTTTAACCACCTTTTCTAAAAATTTAAGTGGAATTGTTCGGCCCATCCTAAACCGGAAGCCCATAAATCTTGAAGTAGAATTTTTGCCTGGATCATCACTGGTGCTAACCATCCTAGTGGATCGAAAAGCCTTGATGCCGCTAATAAGATTTTTCATTTGGATATTGTTGTTTTAGATCCTGGCAAAATAACTTTCAATTTAAAGGTGTCTGTTGAAGAGTTCCAAAGGAGTCCAAGTGTTTTCACTGTATCACTAAATTCTATAGTGTGACCTGACAAGACCTGTTTCTTTCAGATTTTCTGGAAGCTCTTCTAATAACGCCTTTTCATGGCTGGACCATTTTCTGAGGTTGAAACCGCCACCGGAAAGGAGATTTAATAGTTCCCTTTCCGCAGCGATTGCTTTTGCGATTGTGTTAGCTCCAGATAGAAGATCATCAACATAGAAATCGGTTTGAACAATCTTTGGACCAATTGGATATCTTGAAGCTTCATCAATAGCTAATTGTTGTAACGTTTTTGTAGCCAAATAAGTTGCAGATGCTGTTCCGTATGTGATAGTTTTTAATCTATAACTGCGCATTGGCTTATTTGTCTCTGATCGCCAGATGATTCGTTATAAATCTTGATCTTCGCGGGCTATTCTGATCTGTCTGAACATTGACTCAATGTCCGCTGCAATCACATAACGATGTTTTTTCCATCTGATCAATATTTCCGTTAAGTTGTCTTGTAATGTTGAACCTACATGCATCATTTGAGCTTGTTGTTGTGAAGCAGCATTCGAACTTCGTATCGTCCATTTGTTAATTGCTTGTGAGTCTCTTTATAGTACTGCTCACATTCGATCTCTTCAACAGTTAGGCTTGGTTTAGGATACAGTTTTTCGAATTCCCAAAAGCATTTTAATTGTTTGTCTATATTTCTGCTAATGTGACGTGGCAATTTAACCGGGTGACTGAAATGCTGCTGGGTTGAGTTAGACGACCAGATATGATCCATCCTAGTTCTGATTTTTGCGCTATGCACTTATGATGCGGATCCCTTTTTATGCTTCTAACATGATTTCTCCATATATGTCGGGACCTATTAAAAGATCAATAGGTCCAGGAGTATCGAAAGTAGGGTCGGCTAGGATTACTTCTTTTTGTAGTTTGTTGTCTAAACCCAATGAGTTCTTGTCTGGAAGTGGTTTAGTGATAGTTCCCAGAACTAAAGCATTAACTTCGATCTTGAAAATCGATGGAAATTGTGGACTTATTTGTATCGCTACCTGTTGATGGGCTCGTCCTTTTATTGCTGACATTCCGGAAATTTCAGTTAGAACCCTTGCCTTGGTAGGCCTAGTTGTGTTGCTGCTTGCTCTGTAATGAAAGTAGCCTGTGAGCCTGGATCGATAATTGTTGTTAATTGTATTACAATCTTCTCGTCTTCATTGTTTAAATTTTCGTAGTGTTAGTCTACGAAATATGTTGAATTTACTACCTGTTCTTCGGAAGTCTCCATTCATATTTGTTCATGAAGGTCCGTGATCTGCATCATCATTCTCTCCGTTTTTTTAATTCGAATCGGTGCCAGTTGTTTTTAATGGCTCGAAGGACCAATGTTTACATTGTTATCCCGTGTATCGGAAGTTTAATTAATTAAAAGGTTACCGCTGGTTCGGTCTTTTAATTGATGAGAACAAAATCAGTTAGTGTCAATTCAAATTTTGCTTGATTTTATTTAATGCTACGCTTTATATATAATTTTAAATTTTCAATGTCAACACAAAAATGTAAAGTATAAATCAAAAACATTTATAGTATGCATATTATTACAAATTAAGTTAAGTGTCAGCACAATAGATACAAAAAACAACAAACACCAAAACTTTATACTTTGGTGGAAACTAAACGTTGTAATGTTGATGAGTTAAAATGATTAATCAACTCCTGGAAACTGCCAAATCAGTTGTCACCAAAAAACATTTGTCAACTGATGGCTAATATATTCAAAAAATTTCAATGGCGATAATTTAGGATAATCCTGTGTCACCAACCTCAACAATGGGTAGCGGCCCAGTACAGTTCAAACAAAAAAAATAACGCCATACCCGAATGCATGTCCAAGAGCCATGACAAGAAAAGCACGGATAAAACGAAATTGCGCGATATTGATAATTTCACCTTTCAAAATAAGAAAACCAGTCAAAAAATTGGATAATTTGGAATAGTGGTTCTTCAGTTGCCTGGCATTCAAAATGAGCAAACCAAAATCCACCAAATAAATGCTACAAATACAGTGAAAATTAAAACCAACTACATGGCCACATACTATATTGGAAGGCTAGCTAGTTATGTTCGACAACATGACAATTACAGGTCACACTGCATATCGATAGAGGTATCAATCATCGGAATCGGAGCACAATTGCAGATTTTTGATTTTGTAGCTCTGATATTGTGGTCTATAGTCCAGGTTGTTTTCAATAAAAGTGAATTTTCTAAAAAATGTGTAGAAATATTCGAACGATCCAAATAACCGTTGTCATGAGCAGAATTGCAGGTTTTCGATTTTGTAGCTCTGATTTTGTGGTCTATAGTCCAGGTGATTTTCAATAAATTGAATTTTCTACAAAATGTGTAGAAGTATTCTAACGATCCAAATGTTCATTGGCATGACAATTACAGGTCTCACTGCCTATCGATTAAGGTATCAATCATCGGAATCGGAGCACAATTGCAGATTTTCGATTTTGTAGTCCTGTCCAGGTGATTTCAAATAAAATTGAATTTTCTACAAAATGTGTAGAAATATTCGAACGATTCAAATAACCGTTGTCTTAAGCACAATTGAAGGTTTTCGATTTTGAAGCTCTGATTTTGTGGTCTATAGTCCAGGTGATTTTCAATAAAATTGAATTTTCAATAAAATTAAATTTTCTACAAAATATGTAGAAATATTCGATCGATCCAAATAACCGTTGTCATGAGCAGAATTGCAGATTTTTGATTTTGTAGCTCTGATATTGTGGTCCAGGTTATTTTCAATAAAATTGAAATTTCTAAAAAAGGTGTGGAAATATTCGAACAATCCAAATAACCGTTGTCAGAATTGCAGATTTTTGATTTTGTAGCTCTGATTTTGTCGTCTATAATCCAGGTGATTTCCAATTAAATAGAATTGTCTACAAAATATGAAGAAATATTCGAACGATCCAAATAACCGTTGTCATTAGCAGAATTGCAGGTTTTTGATTTTATAGCTCTGATTTTGTGGTCTATAGTCCAGGTGATTTTTAATAAAATTGAGTTTTCTACAAAATGTGTAGAAATATTCGAACGATCCAAATGGCCATTGTCATGACTATTACAGGTCACAATGCCTATCGATAGAGGTATCAATCTTCGGAATAGGAGCCCAATTGCAGATTTTCGATTTTGCACTTGCCTTAACTTTTTTCCTTATGTTATTTCGATTTGATCGAGGCTAGGGCTTTGTGCCCTACAAACCATTTTTTGGGGAACCAGCATGCTTTCGAATAATTTAGGCTCCTCCACTTGTACATATGTTGGTCCAGTCGCTTAATAAATCTAAATATTTGTTAACGTCGCACCAGGAAAATGCCCATCCTACCAGAACCGTTCGTTTTCCAATTCTTTACTTTTCGGCTATTTCATATATACATTCCTTGCCGTCCGACTCAAACAAATTAAACTTTAATTCGTTGCTCTAGAGGATTTTTAAAAAATAAGTTTAAAAATTAATTACAATAATTACCAATAATTGATTATTCTGTTTCTATTTATTTCGAAAAACTAAATATTTTAACAATATCCGATTAGTTAGGTAAGCTCGTAAATTTTCTATTGATTTACATACAAACATCTTTTAAAAATACCAACAAAACACTGTAAATAACGAAGAAAAAGTTTTTGGTTGAATACTTTACATTCAAATATATAAGATGTGCTTACTTAATGTACGAGTTTATACGATCGTAACATTCCTATATAATTTATAAACAGATATATGTTTGTTTCGAACAAGATATAAACTATGTATGTGCTTTTTGTAAATTTCATTTACTATTTTAGTTGTTCTATGAAGCTTTACAACCTCGTACTGAGTGAAACAGAAAAGATTGAGTTTGAAAAAGTTTTGTGTTTTATTTATTTTTATACTCAAATTTTTTATGCTTTCTTATTTTTATTGTTCATATAGATGTAATATTATTTTATCTATTGAAGAACTATTCTTTTCGTTTTCCTTCTGTATATATACAATATACTCGTACGTATATAAATGTACAACTTGAGCTTTATTTGAAATATCGCAAAACTTTTTTTGTTCGTATTTAGATTTGGTAATGTATAAATCATACGAAGAAACTATATAGTTATTTATATATTATTTAGTGTTTCTGCTTATTAAGATAAAAACTAAAAAGCCCTAGATTCAAACACCATTAAGAAATTAATATAATTTGTATACAACGAAGCGATTATAAACGAACGAAAACTTAATTCTCTTAATACCACGTATGTATATAATTGTTTTATTGTGCGTAAGGTTGAAATTTACTATTAAGTTTTCAACTAGAAATTGAATTTTTGCTTATGTGTGCGGCTAACTTTTATGTATCCCATTTCGGCAGATGGGTCTGCCGAGAATTCATGGAAATTAAGTTAAATAAAAATTTTATATAAACTTTACTTGTATAACCATTGGGTTGATTCATTCCGCTTTTTTGTGAGATGGAATGGTATGGAAAATAATTTTCGAATTTCCCTTTAATATTCCTCAATTTAAACTTAACATCTTTTTTTCCTTTCCAAATATTAAAAGTTAAACCTTGTTTTCGAGCGGGTCGCATACAATGTACAATCTTTTTAAAAATGTTTTACACGAAATTTTTGTTGTTTTTTAACTTCCATGATTACTCTTTACAGTAAACGTTTAAAGTGATTGGACTTCGCCAACAAGGGGTTTTCATACAAATATTTTAAGAAATGATTTTTTGTGAAAATTGGTAAAATAAAATAATTACTTTTTAAGCTATTATAATTACGTTAATAAATCTCAGCTCTCTTTAACTTCAACAAAACTTAATATGTAATAATTAATAATTTTTTTATTCACTACAATTATTTTAGAACTCTTTAGCATGACACCCAAGTAAAAACTTATATTCCTTCTAGAATAATAGTTAGAGAGAGATAAGTATATATATATATATATATATATATATATATATATATATATATATATATATATATATATATACAATGGTGAAGCTATTTTACTATAATTCTTTATAAATTTACGGAAATAACTTACAAGTCCTATAGATCATTGTAAGGTTTTAACGTCCGTAGGTACAGAATACTTCGTTACACTCTCTACGTGCTTATCACTCAAAGTAATTCCTTCTGAACTCCGATTGTGTCCTAAATACTCAATTTTTGTTTTTTGAAAATGACACTTGCCTTTATGTAATTTAATATGATTTATTTATTTACTAGTAACAAACAAATTTAATTAGTATACCAATCCCACTTACACAATCCACATTGAGCTTTAAGCTCATTTATAGCAGATTGTGCACGATGAGGTACGAGTATCTTTATAGTAAAAGATCTAACAGCGTTATCCTGAGAATTCAGCCAACACTGGATTTTTGGATTTATGACATTATTTGCAAGATTATAACATTATTTGCCTTTTTTCCACGATTTTTGAAACACTCGAAACGGCACTTCAGTGATCCACGGCTGACGCATGTTCCCATTTAACTCAACTCAGAATTTTTAAAATTAATTTTTTTTAAACAATAATTTTCAAAAATATATATTTAGACGGCTGACTTGAAAGTCAAAGCCAACTTTATGTCGATGATTTAGCGCTAAAATTTTAAATAATTCCTCCATTATGACTAAAAGTTTTTCAATAGTTTCGGTTGCTAATAGAATATCATCTATAAAAGCTATGACCTTATTATCCTTCATTAACTTATCTAAAACAAGCTGTATATATTTCACAAAATGAGCTGGAGAATTTGTATAACCAACAGGTTACAAACGCAGTAAACTTCTTTGACTCTTTTATGAAATCTACGTGATAAAACCCATTTCTCAAATCCAGCATTGTCAAATATCTCTTTCCATTTAATCTTTGTACTAAATCCTCCACTACTGGCATGGGATAATAAATTCTTTCTACAATTTTATTTAGTAGTCTATGTTTAATGCACATTCTGATTCCAACAAGTCATTAGTAAACTTTTTTAATTCTTCAATTTCATAATAGCTAAGACGCTTCGGTCTTGCTGTAATTATTTTGTTCTCTCGTAGTCTTATTTCTGCCTGATACTTAATCTGGCTCTCACTATTCGTATTTTTCTCTAAATAATTCTCTTTATAAATTCGAACTACCTCCTTACTACGACTTATGTTTTCCTTATTGTCACCTATATCCAGTCCTACTTCATCTAAGACAAACAATTCATCTGAATTAATAACCTCCCTCATCACGTCTTTATTAAAATTTGTATCAACAATCTTGTTCTGTATCTTTACAACATTTATCCCATTTAATTTCAAAAAATCCCTTTCCAAAATTATATTTATTTTCACTGTTTTATCAGATACCACTCTAAAATTTACATTGTAAATAATATTATTAATAATCATTTGACCGGGCCAACTACCTAAACTTATTATTCCACTACCATTAATACCCACAACATTATCGTCTGGTATTGGATTTAATTAAACTTTTCCTATTAAACCTTCCTTGATAATACTCACATTACTACCGGAGTCCATCAAAACCCGTTCCTCCACTAATTTATTATTAATAATAGCCTTTCCTTTACCTTTAATCGCACTTCATCATCAATGATCAACTCCTTCTCCGTCATGATTTCCTTCCCGATTAATGGGATGTCTTACATATATAATGTTGACGTTTCGACCGTCACCTAGCATTGTTCTTCTTTATGCCCAACTTTTTTACAACGTTGACAAGTTGGTTTCCGTCTGGGTAATCTACAATTACTGGCAATATGTCTTTTTTGGAAACAATTATAGCAACAAAGCAACAAATCTTCGTAACATACTCGTATTAAAATCATAAAATTAAATAAATAGAATTATGTCTATTAGTCGGTTTCGTTGAATTACTCTTCGTAAATACTAATATACTTCTCGTGTTAATCGAAACACAATTAAAATGGTCTAACCACCGGTAGCATATTAGATATTACATGAATTAATTAATATTCAGCAAAAAATTAACAAAGTAACAATTACAGCATTCCCTTTGTCTAACCCAATCTGCCTTAACTTCTGTATTTTTATTTTCCTAGTTAGTATTTACCTCCGTTCGACAAACATAACTAGCACCAACATTATTACTCCTTTGTGGTTCCATATTATAACTCCGACTATTCCTGCTGACATTGCTGTTATTCACTGTTTTTGAATTTATATTTGCAAATCCGTTCATCTTGACGTGCCATTCAATGTGTTCCTTTAGCTCTTTCAAATTTTTAATTTTAATCGACTTTAATGTTGAACATAATTTATATTCATTTATTCCCATAATGATATAATAAATTATATTTTCCTCCTCTAAACGTCCTTTGGCTATCTGACTCATTTCGAAATAATATTCAATCAAACTTTGTTTTGTCCTTATATTTCTTCCCAGCTTATCGTGTTATTCTGCCTGCGTACACATACTTGTAAAATTTCCACGTAACTCCTCAGTAAACTCCCGCCATGTCATCCTTCTATCCATTACCGACTCGTACCATTTTGCCGCATATGATTGCATTTTACTTTTTGCAGCTAGCAACTAACCTTTCGTCAATTTTGTACACTTCCATTAAAATTTCGATATTTTCCACACATTGAATAGAATTCAATGCTGTTCCATCAGCAGGGTCAAAATTCGGCAACATTTCCCTAATATCTCTGATATTAAAGCACATTTGCTTGTTTCTTAAATCATCACTTTTCTCACGTTCAGCCGTATCGTTTATTGAAAAATTATTCCTTTCTTGACCATGTCTGATACATTGTAAGTTTCCTCCGCCCTTTCTTCGCAATCTTAACAATCTTCAATTCTGATACATTCAGCTCCATTTTGATTTCCATTTTTTTCTTCCTGCTTGTCAATTATATTTAACAGCAACCTCTGCGTTAATATCTGTTTATTTCCTTCTACCGACAATCCACAAATTGCCAATTCCCTTTTCAATTTATTTACATTAATTTTTTTTCTATTTAAAACAATTGATATTACCGTGCTTTGGTAAACCGCATGCATGTTTGGCTTTTATAATATTAAAAAGAATATTTTCTGTCATTTTTTGATCAAACTCAAAGTAGATCGGCTGTTTCCAGTTACCTAGTTTCCAGTGTTCTAGTTTCTCGTTTGCTGAATATTTTTTATTAGCGGTAAGGTAAATAAAAACTTAATTTATATGTAAAACCATTTAAGTTTGAAAAACTATTTTAAATTAGTAAATTTCAAAACTTCCTGTATCATCTCCTTGTCTCGGATTGCATCTTTTAATCACTTTTTAAAATTTCGTGAGATTATTGGAAGATAGCATGAAAACGGAATACGCGATTGGTGTTAGACTTAATAGGTAATTCGGTCTTTTGAAACCGTTAGATTACTCGAGATTTCCGAGATTTACCGAGTAGGTATGCTTGAAATTGTCGGGTGTATTTCATAGTTCGATGATCTATTTGAGGGTTCCATTATTATAGCATATTGTTTAGCCTTTACTTGGTTAGCATCATATTGCTTAGTAGTATTAGTAAAATTAAATTACTTGACAAATAATTCGATATTTACAAGAATTTTCGTAATTTTTCGAAATTGTCGTAGTTTCTCTGGATTCTTACAGGCTTGCCGAAATTATTCAATAATATCCAGATTTTTCGAGAGATTCACATGATATAGAAGTTATTCGAAATTTTCTGTGGTAATCGAGATTGATTCGCGATTTATTCTAGAGTTGTTAAGATTTTCGGCATTTCTAGGATTAGTTTGAACCATTTTCAAATTTATTCGAATTTTGTATGGATATGTTCTACGACTATATTTCAGTTGTGAGAACTTGCAAAGTTACACCGCATCACCAATGAAACACTTTTTACTTTTGCCTTACAGGATTATATGGATTTCCTACATAATAAGCAACCATTTTTGTTCGTTATGTTGGAAATCCTTACAATCCTGTAAGGCAAAAGTAAAAAGTATTTAATTGGGGATGCGATGTTGCGCATATAAATCTGAGCCGTGATATTTAGTAGATTTTTCGAGATTTTGTTATTTCTCCAATTTCCTAGGTTATTCGAGGAATTATTGGACAAGAATATCCAATTTATTTACATTTTATGATTAGTGCGAATAGTATGTTCTTTGGTTTGAAATGAAATTTTGAATCGAGATTTTGTGATGCGCTATCGAAATAGTTAGAAATCTTTATAGCATTTAGCTGATTGCAAGAAACTCCGTTTTTCTTGAGATTAGTAACTGAATAAGGTGCGGTTTCGTACTCTCGAAATCATACACTTTAAATTAATGCGAGGCTGGACAATAGGAAAAAATAAGTTTTGAACTAAAAATTGGTTCAAAGGTACAAAAACCATTTTTAGAGGCTCAAGAAAAATTTTGCGGGAAGGCCCGAAATTTGTAGTTGCGCCACTAGTTAGGCTATAGATTTGGTAATGAAATGTTCAGATTTGGTAATGAAAATCAAAATTTTTATGTATCTTAAATTTCAGGTTATGTAGTTAGTGATTAATTTGCTGTCCTTTCAGAAAGTAAAATTTATACTTAATTAATTTTCGAATAGTTATTAAAAAGAATAAATGCAGATTTTACTACTTATGTTTCTGCCCTTATTTTCATGACTGCCTTTCTCTAGGCACGTATTTGACATTGTTGGTATTGGTTGCTGATTTCCCTTAAGCTTTTGACAATTTGAATCATTCAATTTTTATTTGGAAATTGGTGCATTTTGGTTCCGATTTCAATCCAATTGATTGGATTGAATGTTTCATTTGTGACCGTAAGTAACATAGGTAAACCTTTCAGGTTGTAAAGCTTTCACGTATAATTTTTCATCTGGCGTTCCTAACGCCCCCCTTATTGTTATCTTGGCCTATTACTTTTTACAAATTTTAATATTGTTATCGAAAATTGTTTTAATTTTTGTAAGTATATATAGCGAACAATTTTCCAGTCCGTACATCTTGTTGGGTCAACAATTGAGCAGAGTTTAGCATTTATGTGATCTTTGAGTTGTTTTCTCGAATAATTTTGTAACATTTGCTGGTTAAAAACTTTGTTCTTTATTCCATATCACTTGCTTTAGAAAATAATAACAAATGTACTGAGAAATATTTGGCAAATAATGATGTTGGTAATTGTGATCAATGAATAATTATTGTGTGCTCTGAGGAGAGTGAAGTGGGAAATATAATTCTAGATGTGATGATATTACAGACTTATTAGCCTTGTATAATCAATACTTCTATATATTCTGTATCGAAAATCTAATTTGAAAATAAAATACTGTATTGTAGTCATGACAACGGTTATTTGGATCGTTCGAATATTTCTACAAATTTTGTAGAAAACTCAATTTTATTGAAAATCACCCGGACTATAGTTCACAAAATCAGAGCTACAAAATCGAAAACCTGCAATTGTGCTCCGATTCCGATGGTTAATACCTCTATCGATAGGCACTAAGACCTGTAATTTTCATGATAATTGGCAATTGGATCGTTCGAATATTTCTACACATTTTGTAGAAAATTCACTTTTATTGAAAATCACCTGGACTATAGACCACAAAACCAGAGCTACAAAACCGAAAATCTGCAATTGTGCTCCGATTCCGAGGATTGATACCTCTATCGATAGGCAGTGGGACCTGTAATTGTCATGCCAATGGGCATTTGGATCGTTCGGATATTTCTACACATTTTGTAGAAAATTAAATTTTATTGAAAATCACCTGGACTTGAAAATAACCTGGACTCTCACCTGGAACACAAAATCTGAGCTACAAAATCAAAAATTTGCAATTGTGCTCCGATTCCGATGATTTATACCTTTATCGATAGGCAGTGAGACTTAAAATTGTCATGTTAATTGGCAATTGGGTCGTTCGAATATTTCTACACATTTTGTAAAAAATTTAATTTTATTGAAAATCACCTGGAATAAACCACAAAATCAGAGCTACAAAATGGAAAAGCTGCAATTGTGCTCATGTAAACAGTTATTTGGATCGTTCGAATATTTCTACACATTTTGTAGGAAATTCACTTTTATTGAAAATCACCTGGACTATAGACCACAAAATCAGAACTATAAAATCAAAAATCTGCAGTTCTGCTACGATTCCGATGATTGATACCTCTATCGATAGGCAGTGAGACCTGAAATTGTCATGCTAATTGGCAATTGGATCGTTCGAATATTTCTACACATTTTGTAGAAAATTCACTTTTATTGAAAATCACCTGGACTATAGACCACAAAATCAGAGCTACAAAATCGAAAACCTTTAATTGTGCTCCTGACAACGGTTGTTTGGATCGTTCGAACATTACTACACATTTTGTAGAAAATTCAATTTTATTGAAAATCACCTGGACTATAGATCACAAAATCAGAGCTACAAAATCAAAAATCTGCAATTGTGCTCCGATTCCGATGATTGATACCTCCATCGATAGGCAGTGGGACCTGTAATTGTCATGCCAATCGGCATTTGGATCGTTCGAATATATCTACACATTTTGTAGAAAATTCAATTTTATTGAAAATCACCTGGACTAAACTACAAAATCAGAGCTATAAATTTGAAAATCTGCAATTGTGCTCAGATTCCGATGATTGATACCTCTATCGATAGGCATTGAGACCTGAAATTGTCATGCTAATTGGCAATTGGATCGTTCGAATATTTCTACACATTTTGTAGAAAATTCACTTTTATTGAAAATCGCCTGGACTATAGACCACAAAATCAGAGCTACAAAATCGAAAATCTGCAATTATGCTCCGGTTCCGATGATTAATACCTTTATCGATAGGCATTGAGACCTGAAATTGTCATGCTAATTTGCAATTGGATTGTTAGAATATTTCTACACATTTTGTAGAAAATTCACTTTATTGAAAATCACCTGGACTATAGACCACAAAATCAGAGCTACAAAATTAAAAATCTGCAATTGTGCTCCGATTCCAATGATTGATAGCTTTATCGATAGGCATTGAGACCTGAAATTGTCATGCTAATTGACATTTGGATCGTCAGAATATTTCTAGACATTTTGTGGACAATTCACTTTTATTGAAAATCACCTGGACTATAGACCACAAAATCAGAGCTACAAAATCGAAAATCTGCAATTGTGCTCTGATTCCGATGATTAATACGTTTTTCGATAGGCATTGAGACCTGAAATTGTCATGCAAATTTGCAATTGGATTGTTAGAATATTTCTACACATTTTGTGGAAAGTTCACTTGTATTGAAAATCACCTGGACTGACCACAAAATCAGAGCTATAAAATCAAAAATCTGCAATTGTGCTCCGATTCCGATGATTGATACCTCTATCGATAGGCATTGAGACCTGAAATTGTTATGTTAATTGGCAATTGGATCGTTCAAGTATTTCTACACATTTTGTAGAAAATTAAATTTTATTGTAAATTACCTGGACTATAGACCACAAAATCAGAGCTACAAAATCGAAAACCTTTCATTGTGCTCATGACAACGGTTATTTTGATCGTTCGAATATTACTACACATTTTGTAGAAAATTAAATTTGATTGAAAATCACCTGGACTATAGACCACAAACTCAGAGCTATAAAATCCAAAATTTGCAGTTGTGCTCCGATTCCGATGATTGATACCTCTATCGATAGTCATTGAGACCTGAAATTGTCATGCTAATTGGCAATTGGATCGTTAGAATATTTCTACACATTTTGTGGATAATTCACTTTTATTGAAAATCACCTGGACTATAGACCACAAAATCAGAGCTACAAAATCGAAAATCTGCAATTGTGCTCCGATTCCGATGATTGATACCTCTATCGATAGGCAGTGGGACCTGTAATTGTCATGCCAATGGGCATTTGGATCGTTCGAATATATATACACATTTTGTAGAAAATTCAATTTTATTGAAAATCACCTGGAATAATCTACAAAATCAGAGCTATAAAATCGTAAATCTGCAATTGTGCTCAGATTCCGATGATTGATACCTCTATCGATGGGCATTGAGACCTGAAATTGTGATGCTAATTGGCAATTGGTTCGTTCGAATATTTCTACACATTTTGTAGAAAATTCACTTCTATTGAAAATCATCTGGACTATAGACCACAATTCAGAGCTACAAAATCGAAAATCTGCAATTGTGCTCCGATTCCGATGATTAATACCTTTATCGATAGAAATTGAGACCTGAAATTGTCATGCTAATTTGCAATTGGATTGTTAGAATATTTCTACACATTTTGTAGAAAATTCACTTCTATTGAAAATCACCTGGACTATAGACCACAAAATCAGAGCTACAAAATCAAAAATCTGCAATTGTGCTCCGATTCCGATGATTGATAGCTTTATCGACAGGCATTGTGACCTGAAATTGTCATGCTAATTGACATTTGGATCGTTAGAATATTTCTACACATTTTGTGGAAAATTCACTTTTATTGAAAATCACCTAGACTATAGACCACAAAATCAGAGCTACAAAATCGAAAATCTGCAATTGTGCTCCGATTCCGATGATTGATACCTCTATCGATAGGCATTGGGACCTGTAATTTTCATGCCAATAGGCATTTGGATCGTTAAAATATTTCTACACATTTTGTAGAAAATTAAATTTTATTGTAAATCACCTGGACTATAGACCACAAAATCAGAGCTACAAAATCGAAAACCTTCAATTGTGCTCATGACAACGGTTATTTTGATCGTTCGAATATTACTACATATTTTGTAAAAAATTCAATGTTATTGAAAATCACCTGGACTTGAAAATAACCTGGATTGTCACCTGGAACACAAAATCTGAGCTACAAAATCAAAAATCTTCAGTTGTGCTCCGATTCCAATGATTGATACCTCTATCGATAGGTAGTGAGACCCGTAATTTTCATGCTAATGGACATTTGGATAGTTCTAAAATTTCTACACATTTTGTAGAAAATTCAATTTTATTGAAAATCACCTGGACTATAGACCACAAAATCAGAGCTGCAAAATCGAAAACCTTCAATTGTGCTCCTGACAACGGTTGTTTGGATCGTTCGAATATTAACTACACATTTTGTAGAAAATTCAATTTTATTGAAAATCACCTGGACTATAGACCACAAAATCAGAGCTATAAAATTGAAAATCTGCAATTATGCTCTGATTCCGATGATTGATACCTCTATCGATAGGCATTGAGACCTGAAATTGTTATGCTAATTTGCAATTGGATCGTTAGAATACTTCTACACATTTTGTAGTTAATTCAATTTTATTGAAAATCACCTGGACTATAGATCACAAAATCAGAGCTACAAAATCTAAAATCTGCAGTTGTGCTCCGATTCCGATGATTGATACCTCTATCGATAGGCAGTGGGACCTGTAATTGTCATGCCAATGGGCATTTGGATCGTTCGAATATTTCTCTACACATTTTGTAGAAAATTCAATTTTATTGAAAATCACCTGGACTATAGACTACAAAATCAGAGCTACAAAATCGAAAACCTGCAATTGTGCTCACGACAACGGTTATTTGGATCGTTTGAAAATTTCTACACATTTTGTGTACACAACAGTTGTCATAGCTGCGTGTGGCTTGATATAACCATTTAAACAGTAATGATGTTTATTTTTACGGTGGATATCGCGTTGGACAGTTGAGCTTTCTTTATAAGGCAAACTGCTGTTTGTCGTATCATTTAAAAGTTTGGGTCAACTATATTTAAATGTTTGTCGTATCATTTAAAAGTTTGGGTCAACTATATTTAAATGGGAACTGTTAAATAAATATTTTAAAGTTGTGGTATTAAAGTAGTATCCTTTATCTAGTTCGTGCTAGTTTTTTTATTCAAATATTATTCCGAATTTTCATTCGCCTGTGATAAATTAAATTGCAGTACTTTTAAGATCTGAGTTGATCTAAAACATAGGAAGGTCTTTCTAGAAAGTTGGCCTTTGTGCTAGATTGATTAGTCTTCATCCTTTTGATTTCACTTTTCTTATCGTTTGCGGTCCAAACAGACCATACATACCACCTTGATCAAAAATTTCCCGGAATTTATTCAGAAAATTAAAAATATAAGTTTATTAATCTAAATCTATATTGTCCCCTTCAAAGTTATCCCCATCGACTACAACACACTTATGCCAGTGCTTCATCCAATCCTCAAAACATTTTTAATAGTCGGTTTTCGGTATGTCCATCAGTGCTTCCTGCGATTTTTCCATTATTTCCCCTCGGCTGCTGAAACGCGTTCCCCGTAATTTTTTAACTCGATTGAACAGAAAGAAGTCACAGGGAGCCAAATCAGGTGAATTCGGTGGCTGTTGGATGGTATTTGTTGCATTTTTCGTCATAAAATTACGAATAATGATGGCACTGTGTGACGGTGCGTTATCATGATGCAAAATCCACGAGTTTTCTGCCCACAATTCTTGTCTCTTTCGGTGAATTGCTTCACGCAAACGTCTCATAACGCCCAAATAATACTCTTTGTTTACGATCTGGCCTTCTGGCAAAAATTCATGATGACCCCGTTGTAATCCATGACAACCGTGAGCATTGCCTTCTTTTTTGACTGAAAACGACGTGGGTTTTTTGGTCTCGGCTTATTTGGTGAACGCCATTCACTTGCCTGATGTCTGGATAGCGTGTCGTACTCATAAACCCACGTGTTGTCTCCAGTAACGATCCGTTTGATGAATGTGGGATCAGATTCAGCATCGCAAATCATGTCTTTTGCGACGTCAACACGGTCTCTTTTTTGCATGAAATTGAGGTCTTTTGGCACCAACTTTGCTGCTACACGACGGAAACCCAAATCATAAACCAAAATGTCTTGGACGGATCCATAGGCAATGTTCAAGTCCTCCGCTATCTCTCTGATGGTTAATTTGCGGTTATTGACCAACATTTCTATTACTTTATCAATGTTTTCGTCGGTTTTCGATGTCGATGGTCTGCCACTTCGTTCATCATCTTCGATTGACTCACGACCACTTTTAAACCGCTTGTGCCACTGGTAAACGACCTTTTCCTTTAGAGAATCGTTGCCGAAACAATATTCCAATATTCGCGCACCATTAAATCCGTTTTTTACGCAAAATTTAATACAAGTTCGTTGTTGCAGATTTAAATCCATTTCTAAAATTGTAAATAATCGCCAACACACACAGAGATAGATGTACTCTTGACTACGTAACTTTTGCAAATGTCAAGCCATGACACTAGAATTTAGAGGGAATATCAACAACAGATATACCAACTTAACAAAAAACAGAACTTAAATCGGAACGATGGGAGCACCACACGGTGGTTATTCCGGGAACTTCGTGATCAGGGTGGTACTTCAGGAAATCCTACATCGGTAACAACGCTGCCCTGAAGTCCTTGGTTTTGTACTTTTTTCTGTTAGCGATTTGCTTATAGGTATTTTTCGAAATTCTACTAAAATAATTAATGAATTCATAATAATTGATTTAAAATTTTTGGTGGCTATGTCACTACTGCTTCTTTGAAATATGCTACTTTTAAAATTGTATTTGACATTAAAAATCCTTTTAAAATGTTTAAAACAACAACAGATTATTTCAATCATTAAAAATTGGTTCGCAAATATTTATTGATCCACAAGCCAATATTTCATTTGGAATATTAAATTTAATTAGTATCCTCTATATCATCAATGTGACAATAACATCAATCAAAATTTATAAATGACTATAAATTATTATAAATAATCATATAATTGACATCATATTTATTAAACAAATATTTATCATACAAAAAACAAATAGTAAAAGGAATTGAGACATATTTTAAAAATATTTGCTTTAACTAAGGTTTTTTGAACATACATAATTACAGAAATATTTAAAATTTTCTATTGTTAATTATCATGAATCAATCAACGTCACAAAAAAATATTTTGTTTGTTTTTGTATTATTGCTTTGCTATATTGTGTTAATCCAATCCATTTCAAAATTTAAAGTTTGTGGTTTTTGTAACTAATGTAATTTCAAGTATAATATTAAATCTTGTTGTTCAGCCCATTTAAAATTTTAATTAATAAAAGTTCGCCAAACATCCTTCACCATTATCCATCCTTATATTATAGTCCAGTAAATATTGTATTGTAATCCATAATCAATATTTTTTCAAAAGTTTCAGATCAGTACAATCCCCCTCGATATTTGTATAAGGACTTTTTTTAGTCAAGAATACTGTACAAGAGAAACACAAAAAAGTGCAACAATAAATTTCCCGGTTTGCTTCTAGGACAAAAAAAAAAAAAAAATCAGAATACAAAAGCAAGGAAAAGTTGTAGGATCAAATTGTTCATTATTTCAATAATAGCACCGGAGCGATAAGAGGAGTACAAAACGACTCTATGATTTACGTTTATGCATTTCTGATGTACATTCATTGGTATATGATCCATAATCAAGCGATTTTTTTTTGTTCCTGTTGTTGAGATTTTTTTTTTATAATGTACTTTATATGTCATGAGAAATAGCAAAATATAATGGATTTTATCCATGTACCACATAAAGATTTATTTTTTTTTATTTCTGTCGTATATTTATATAGAAAAAATCGTAAAAAAATTTTTTGTACGTCTTTTGGGTTTAAATATAAAAAAATAAAAAAAAAATTGTATTGTGTACGACATATACGTAGGTACCGATATATAAGCTGGTATAGGTAATGGCTGGAAGAGCAGCAAGACAATTCACTTAATTTTCATGTATCCTAGCTTGATTATTTTATTGTTTTAGATTCGAAAATCCTATACATTTATTTTTGTAGGTTAAAAAGAAAATCTAATCAAAATTTGAATTGGTACAATTGCTGTACATTTCAAATAACAACGTACGTGTACATATATAATTTATTTTTCCAGTATTTAAGAAAATTAAAATCTTTTTTTGTAAATATGGGAATCTACAGTTTTGGTACATAACATGATTTCAATTTTTGTTTTAATAACAAATATTTGTATTGATGTTAAACATAACAAAATTCGGATGTTCATTAAGTTTTATGTATACTGATAGGCATTTAAAATACATTTATTGTTACAGGTTATGTGTATATATGAGTATTATTAGTTCTTAATTAAACAAAAATATTTATGAATTAATTTTAGAAAATTTCTCGTATTATTTTGTTTATTTAAAACATACATATATGCTTCATTGCATTTTTCATTAATTAGGAATGGAATTTACGGATAAATGCCAACTTGCGAATATCTGTGTGGAAGCATAATTCAAAAATACAGCATGCAAAAATTCTTACGGCACTTTGGATATTGTGGGTAAGGCAAAAATTCCTTTTTTTTGCATACATCTCTGGACAATAGCTAAATAAGAAAAAGTGTTTTTCACGCTTAATAAAATCAAAAATTATCTGTGAAATAATTGTTTTTGTTCCGTTTTAATTAAAGGCTTCTAACCAGTAAACTCAATTAACCCAGATCTATTTACTGATGCGAACTTCGTTCTCATCACTAAATGAATAGTGAGAATTGTGACGGCTTAGTTCGTCAAAAAATGTGAATATTTCGACCAAACCCGAATTTACCGAAAATGAAATAAGTTGAACAGCCCAAAAAATTGTTGTTTTTTGGGCGATTGTGAAAACGCTAAAAACGGCCCAAAAATCTAAAATGGTGAAACATCCAACATATTGTTTGAGGCATTATTCATTTTTTAATGGTTTGTTTTAAACTTTAAATACAGATTTTTGTAAGTTTGGTATTGCTTTTGGTTCAACGTTACACACGAATATGAAAATTAGGCGCTAGTAACATAATCATGTACTAAAATCGAGCTTGTGTTAGTTAGTCCGCACATTCGGGCCCACGTTTATTTAAGCATTCATTGTGTCAGTTTTTTAATTTCCATCTAATGTGATTGTCAATATTTTAAATTAATGTTGTTGTTGTGTTCGTAAAGATTTTCGTCCCCTCATGTAATGAATGGTATATGACCTGATATTAAATTACATTAACATTAAATTAATATTCTTTCTTTTTGTTTATGTCAAATTTTAGGCTCTTCCTCATAGAGCAACTCACAGCAGCCTTTTTGAAGACAAAAAACTCATTAGAGAAAACGCACAATTGTGCCGGCTAAAAATAGACCAGATATGATTGAATAAGAGAGATGGGAGCCCGTGCTAATGAATAGAGTACTTAAATCGGAAAAAAGGGCCACTCAAACAAAACAGCAAAAAAACAAAGCGAACGTAAAAACAAGCAATTGGAATGTCAAGAAAAAGGGCCACTCAGTGTGAACAATAAAATGTGGCGGAGCCTGAAAAACAACAATAGGAATGGCCATAAAAAGAAGCGCTGAGTCTGATGAACAAAAGCCAAATGAACGTATAATAATAATAAAGAAAAAAGAATAGCGGAACACATTCTATTCGGTTGGAACGAAATACTGCCAGTAATGTAAGTTCTGTATTATATACGGTTATATCGCACACATTGAGACTAATGTCTGTTGAGTGCATTGGATGGGTCCCAAAAATAAAATATTCCAATACTGTTGCCATAAATTTAAAATAAAATTGGAACCATACAGGTTTCCAAATGATTTAGAAAAATAATGGAGGATAGGATTCCCGCAAGGAATCGGAAAACCAATGGCACAGAAAAAAATAACATATACAGAAGAAAACCTACGAATAAAATATTGTCCTTTTCTTTTTGGGGTTATGTCGTTGGTTTGGGGATATCTCAGAAAATACGAGAATAAAAATTTTAAATAAATAAATTTCACACTCTCGACATAGCTCTCTCATTCTTGCGTTCAATGTATTTTAGCAGTTATGTATGTGTATGTGTTGTTGGAACTCGTGTGTGTCATAAAGAAAATATTATAGTTTATTATTCTATGTGTGTGTTTAAGCATTATGAGACGATCAAAACCAATATATGTTATTTTTTTCTGTGCCAATGGCCAAGGGGTCATCAAAGAAAACAATTTTTTTTTGCGAATGTACATCGCTCCTTTGATAGTGCATTGGTATTTGCTTCCATGGAAGGATATGGTTCCCACTGGTGAGATCTGCTGCTTTAAAGTATTTGGTCAAATATATCATGCGACCTCTAAAAGCGTATACACCAAAGAAAAGGAGAAAAACCGAAATACGCCTAACTATATATATGCTTGATTCTGTAGACCCGTACAATGAAAGAATAGGAGACCAGCGTAACTAAAGTTGCGACAAACAAACAACGCAGAAGTTGTCCGACTTTATGTCAGAAAATAATAAGCTTGCAAAATCATATAAGATGATGCATAAAATAGAGAAAGGTTTAATTGAGATGTGAATTGAAATACCATCTATATCTCTCTATTTTCACAATGATTCAAAAAAAGATCAAAGAAGATACAATGCTACAACAGCAGCAAATGAAATTGCTGTCATATTTGAAAAAAATGAATGGTGAACCACCATTTGAAAGAGACATTGGTGTAACGGCACTAAAACACAACTAAACATCATGCATCGGAAATGTGATCCGGTGCTATATCTATACTTCTATATCCTTATGGGGATGACGGATGGCACATTGGAGTAAGGGATATGATGCCCCAAATGGGTTATTACGCTCACATATTGGCAATTAGAGTTGAAAAATATAGTGGATTGTGAATGAAAATTATTCTTCTTTCTTCCTCTACAGGAGGTCTAAGAAATATGAAACTAGCTTAACCAGATGCTATGGGAAGCTACGAAATTTGGGAAAACAGATCTTTTTATTTCAATGACCTGCCATCCCAAATTGATTGAAATTGCTGAAAACCTGGATAGTTGTAAACCCAAAAATAGACCAGAATTTCTAAAGTTTTCAATTTAAAATTGAAAGCATTTTTAGCAAATATTAGTCAAGGACAAGTTTTTGGAAAAGTACGTTCAATGGTCTACTTAATTGAATTTTAGAAGCGAGGTTTACATCATGTGCATATGTTAGTGATCTTAGGTGACGAAGATAAACCTCGAACAATGGAAGAGATTGAAAAATTGTTTGGGCAAAGATCCCAGACCAGGAAAAATACCCTGAGCTTTACAAAGTTGTTCTGAAGCATATGATTCACGGTCCATGTGAAGTGAGAAATCAAAATGTTCCTTCTCTCGTCTCCAAAGACGAAATTCTACCAAGATCCTGATCCATTTTACAACTGTTTGTGATTTTTCGGGTGGGTTGGATGTATTCTTATTGGTTACTAACCAAATAAAAAATACAAAACGGGGCCTCAATACATTCTGAAGAGATTTTTTGAGATATTAAATTATTAAATTTTTGTAATTCGCGTAACTTGTAAAATTGTCAATTAAAAAATTATTTTTTGATTTATTAGGCTAGAACTGAGCCCAATTTACCTCATTATCCTTTTTTTGCACAATTTTTCTGTATAATTCGCATTTTTAACGTAAAACTTTTATGAACGCTACCGCTTTCATTTATACCGCCTATATAAAACTTTGTGAGATTTTTCTGGTTGGTTGGACGTATTCTATTGGTTACTATCCAAATAATAAATACAAAACGGAGCCTCAATACATTAAAAAGAGATTTTTTGAGATATGTAATTACTAAATTTTTATAATTCACCTAACTTGTAAAATTTTCAATTAAATATTATTTTTTGATTTATTAGGCTGGAACTGAGTCCAATTTACCTCACGATCCTCTTTTTGCACAATTTTTCTGTATAATTCGCATTTTTAACGCAAAACTTTTATGACCGTTACTGCTTTTATTTATACCGCCTTTATACAATTTTCCTGTAATTTTTCTGGTGGGTTGGACGTATTCTTATTGGTTACTAAACAAATAAAAAGTACAAAATGGGGCCACAATACATTCTAAAGAGATTTTTTGAGATATGTAATTATTAAATTTTTGTAATTCGCGTTACTTGTAAAATTTTTAATTAAAAAATTATTTTTTGATTTATTAGGCTAGAACTGAGTCTAGTTTACCTTATTATCCTTTTTTTTGCATAATTTTTCTGTATAATTCGCGTTTTTAACGCAAAAAATTTATGAACGCTACTGCTTATATTTATAACGTCTTTATACAGTTTTTGTGATTTTTCTGGTGGTTTATACGTATTCTTATTGGTTACTTAACAAAACAACCCACTAGAAAAATCACAATAAACATTTATAAAGGCGTTATAAATTAAAGCAGTAGCGTTCATAAAAGTTTTTCTTGAATATGCGAATTACACAGATAAATTGTGCAAAAGAAGAATTATAAGGTAATTTGGGCCCAAAGCTTTCACTGGAATTGCTGGAACTCTTTTGGAGGGTGGAACAACATTCACTCTCAATTTAAATTACCAGTGTCCCTAACTGACACAAGCCCATCAAGAATTCGGATGAAATCTGAGAGGCAGATGACAGCTGCAAAATTCATTGTTTGGGGTGAGGCTAGATTGACACCCGGAATAGCACTTGAGGTAGTCAATAGACTTCTTAAGGAAGTTTTTAGTAATAAAAAAACGTTAAGGAATATGGTTATCCTCTTTGTAGGAGATTTTAAGCAAATACTGCCAGTTGTCCACATAGTAATTGAGTTACCATAATGAAAGAAAGCTCAAAAAGTTGTTCTCTCTGGCCAAAAATTACCACAGTGAAGTTGACTACAATTATGGAAACTGGGGAAGACACAGAATTTGTCAATTGGTTATTTGAGTTGGGTGATGGTAAATTAACCAACTCACATGATCTTCGAGAAGTTATTTTTGAAATACCTGGCGAGTTAATTTGTTTGACTGATCACTACCATGGGCCATACCCCGCTGGAAGTATTCCAATATTAGTTTATAAATTTTTGCTCAAATCTTGCTCAAATTATATTTTTTATAAGGTTATTAGGACGAACTTTAAATAATTTCATGAAACTTGAACAATTTAATTTACGAAATAAAAATATTCATTGCTCCTCTGCAAGTAATTATGTCTAAAGTTTAGTCGTCTTTTGATTAAGCTCATTATATTCCAGAATTTCATATTTGATCAAAAAAGAAGTACCAACATTAAATAAGAAACAAAGCAATTTAATGTTGGTTGCCATAAATCTGTTTACCTCGCCTCGGTGTGTATTTTGCCAAAAATTAATTGAACCATAAAAAATATCTAGAAAACTATCAACCACAAAATTATACCATTAAAACATATTTCTTACCTGATTGCAAATTTTGTATACATATCTATTCCCATACATACACAAAAACAAAACAAAACTACTTTATTCTTTACGAAATGAGACATAAAAAATAAATTTTTTGGTTCCTTATCAAAATCCTAGAAACAGTCTTATGTATACTTAAGGATATCTATTCACCCAAACGTATTATATTTGTGTACTGTATAGTATATACACTTACGATACACCCAAAAAATAAATGAGACCAGCACCAGTGTTGTAGTATCTATACCATTTTTGGTCATATAACAAGATAATAATAACACGCAAGTAATAGAAAATAATAAAAGAATTTTCTTTTTGTAGGAAAATGTAAAAGATGTACTCAGCATGATGTTGCTTTTCTGTGTGCTGCTCCGACCATAAAGATTTAATAGATTTTTTTTTTTTTTTTTTTTTGGTTGGAAACGTAATTTCTAGTCTTGAGGAAATGTTTTTGTGTGTTTTTTGGTTTACACACACCATATACGATTATGTATGTACATAATATGTATGTACATTCTTGTTGTTTTGTATGTGTACTTTTCCAATAAAAATGAAAAGCTGTAATTACTGTATAGAGCGAATTACGTGTTGTTGTTGTTGTTTATGATTTATGATCAAACTGAAGCTATAAAATATTCGTGTGAAGTTTCCATTGTCGAAGCATTGTTGGTTCGTTATTCTGCAAGTTTAGAACAATTTATTTGCAAGCATATCACTTAAAAATTTTAATGTTTCTTTAATATTAAAACAAAATGTTTATCATTCCTAGTTTATAAATATTTTGGATAAATTAATAATTACATTAAAAAAAATTCTCACTTGAATGCCGAACTCTTAAGGTGCTCTAGTTCAGGAACAGCCATCCGTAAAATTGTTTTCCGAAAAATTTCCTATCAATTCAACGATAAACTATACGTTTGTTGATTATTTATTTAATTTTTCACGTAGATTAAAAATTCTGTGAGTGAAATAGGGAGATTCGAATAAGTCGGTTATTTTGCATTTACGAAAAAATATCAAAAGGCAGGAAATTTCCCATCATACATCTACGTTGTTATTTGATTCAATGAATTTTTTCAAAGAAATTCTAATAACAAATAGAAGCCTGTTTTGAAACAAATTAATTTTCGGTAAACACATCACAAGGTAGAAAACAGGGCAAAGTGGATCAATTTTAAAATCGTCATAAGCCTAAAACTATTTTGAAAATTATAAATTTTTAAAAGGAAACTAAAGAAACTATGATAATTTTAAGTTCTTTAATAAAACTACATACAATAATTAATTTAAAGAATTATATAACCAACTTCAATTTCCATTTCTTTAAAAAAATCCGGTTTTTGTCTAATTTCTTTCGACCATTTCCATATTCGTCCAGGTGACTCTTCGAGATCAAACTGAAAAATATATCAATTGAAAAAAAAAAAACGTTTTGACCAATTTATTTCCTTTATAAACCTTAATTTTTTTGGAATAAAAGGATTTAAACCAAGCTGGAAGTCCCGTTTAAACAATAAAAAAGTATTAACAGGCATATCACTGCCTGTTAACCTACCTTTGGATTCGTCGCTTGATGATCGTTGTGATCACACGTATACAATTTGCTCTTAAAATTAAATTAAATTTTAATATATACATATGTTTAAATAATTTATCTATACATTTTGTGTTAACATTTTGATTTAATTTTAAAAAATTTGTTATTTAGTTTTCAATTAAATTAAATATTTTTCTAATAACTGTGAAACGGCTAAAAATCATAAAATCTATCAATAATCTGTAATACATAAATACATAACTGTAATTTTATTAACTAATATTTTTTGATTTAAATAATAATGTCTGCGTGTGCTGTGAATGTAGTGCCAAAGTGTCTGAAAACTTTTTTTAGTTGTGCTGGTGAATGTAATAAACTTAATCATTTTGGATGTGCAGGGATTAAAAAACCTGCGTTTGATGCCATTTCGATAATTCCTAATTTTTCATGGCGATGTAGTGTATGCATCGATGTTTATAAAATTCTCAAAAAACGAATGATCATATGAGTAATTCTATCGATGCTATATCGATTCGTCCTTGTCATTGCTAAATAAAACATCAGCCGCTATTAATATTAACGTGGAAAGTTTGTTAAAACCAACACCATCTCAACAGTCGTCGCCAGTTAAATTAAAAAAAAAAAAAAACAAAACAAACTGATATGGAATTTGCCGCAGCAATATTTACAGGATCTAAGAGAAATGAGAATAATAACATAACAACGGCGTCAACTGCTATATCGTTAGACAATAATATGGACTCGCCTAAAAAAATTTTTATTGGTAGTGGTGATTTGAACTCTACTTTGCGTATCGTTGAGCCGCTACGGTGGATTTTTATTTCTCGATTATGTAAGGACGTTACTGATGATGATCTCAAGATGTATATTAAAAACAAATTTGTAATCGAGAAACCTGTATTATATTGCTTTCGATGTATACTCAAAAAAATAAATCTGTTTTATTTACAAATTTTGCATCGTAAAACAAAATTTGTAAATATAACGAAGTTTTTGTTAAATTAACACCTGCTTTGTAAGGTTTTCATCGTAGATTTAACGAAGCATTCGTAAATAAAACAAATTTCAATTCGTAACTCCGATTTCAATGCAAATCCAGGTTTACAGAAAAAATTAGTAATGTTTGCCCGTGAAATTGTAACATAATTTTACAAATTTCTGCGTAAAAATAACGGAGCGTACTTATCCACTCTTTCATTTTAAAAATAATTCTGTTATTTTTATGAACTTTGCATCGTGCAACACAATTTGTAAATTTAACAACATTTTCGTTAAATTAGCACCTACTTTGTAGGGTGTGGATTGTATAATTACGGGATAATTCGTAAATCGAACAAATTTCTTTTCGTATTCTCAATTTCTGTGCAAAGCCAAACTTACAATGAAATTTAAGTAATATTTTATGTAATTTGTCCTTTTAGAAAAGAAAATGTTTATCAATTGTAAATAAGAATTGTGGACAATTTTACAAATTTGCTTGAATTAATCCCAGTAATCCCCCTATTTTAAGTTTATAAAAGTCTAAAAATTACCTTTAATAATCTAATTTTTTTATACTTCAATATAGCTACCAAACAAATTCTGCACAAATATTCATCATTTTTACTAAATACATCTTTGAAAAAACTTGTGGTAATAATAATACAGAATAATAACGTAGGTTTTGAATGAGGAAATCCATGTGTTTATGCGTAGCGATCCAACATGAGTTCTTAAAAAAAATCTTGCTTTAGAAAAGCCTTCACTGACACCTAATTACAAAGTGCCACACAAATATTTCTTCCAAGTCTAATTATTTATAAATTAAGGGAAGACATAGTAAGATATAGTATGTTTAGCAATCATTCCGTAAAGTGTTGATGGCTCTCATCTTTACAAATTTAAT
Organism: Tipula vernalis; assembly: GCA_958295665.1. NCBI lineage: Eukaryota > Metazoa > Arthropoda > Insecta > Diptera > Tipulidae > Tipula > Tipula vernalis. The sequence goes on along the minus strand of OY282559.1, from coordinate 74,008,918 downwards.
TGTAACAAAACTAGAAATGACTTCTATTTGATACTATCTGGCAAAAGCGACAACAGTCAACGGATGCTGAAATTGCCAAAACAAATTGTTCATCAGATACATGTTTCACGCCATCATCGCCTTCCATATTTAAAACAAGTTTTGTTATTTTAAAAGAACATTTTCTATTTACAATTATAGTCAGTCACCTCCATCCTTAGTAGAAATGATTGCGGTATCTAGATTATAAAATTTTATGATGGAAAAGTAAATTTATTGGACAGGAGTCAGTAGCGAGATATGATATGCAATATTCTAGTAGACTTTTACTTAAAGGAGAAAAAAATGAAAACTTCAACAGAGCAAATAAAATCAATAGCAGAAGAAATTGTTACTGATCAAACGGCGCAGTGGTTAAAGCTGCGGCGTTTGGATCGGAAGGTACCGGGTTCGAATCCCGATAGGGGCAGGATGCAAAAGGGATTTTTCATCATCTGATTACGATCGGTAATGAAGATGAACACATCTATGATCCCCTGTTGAGAGTGCAGAATTCATGGGCCTACCCACCTTTCATGTCAGCACTATAGGTTGGCATGAAGAAATGCAATGTGCAGGTGGTTTATACAAAACGGGTCTATAGCCGTATGTCCTCGATTTGGCTAATACTGCGTAAAGTAGGACGGTAAAAGTAAAAGAGTTGGGAGTGCCTTGAGCCCCACAACAGATTGCAGAGATTAAGACCAAATAAAAAAAAAAAGAAATTGTCAATAGCAGAATGAATGATGTATCAATAGCAGAATAAAAAAATTGGTTACAATTTTTTTATAAATAAATAATAAAAAATAAATTTGTTTTAAAGTAGTATTTAGTTGTGTTTATTTCACAACTAGAATCGTAAACTTTATAATCCCTCTATGTTAATTCAACGAACATGTTTGGTAAATTCTACAATAACCTTCGGTAATACCCTAGGAAAATTTGTTAGTAATACAAATACTTTTGTTAATATCACAAAGCAGCTTCGTAAATTTAACAGTCCCCTTGTTAAATCAACGATTGTAGTCTGTAAATATTACGCTAATCTTCGTAAACTCCCAAAAAACAATTGTAAAGAGTACAAATATTTTTGTAATTTTATTAGCTAATTTCGTAAATTTTACAACTCACTTTGATAATTGCACGGAAAATTTTATAAATTTAACAACGAAATTTGTAAATGATACAAATACTTCCGTAAAAACAAAATTTAGTTTAGTTTTCATCAGTCTTGTTTCGATATCCATTGGATCAACAAGTGCGTTTAAAATTTGCTACAAAAAAAAAAAAAGTAACAAAGAACAAAACAGTTTTATTATTATTGTGAAATTATTATTTTTTTTTTTCTTGTTTTGTGAAGTTCAAATTAAAAAAAAAAAAAACCTTGATAAGTGCAAATCCAAATACGACGGCTCCTGGCAACAGGATGCCAAACTTCGAACATCCTAATAGATTTGGGGCACTCACCAGTGTTGTGCGTCTACGCGTATATTTTAATTGTCTACATGTTGGTGTCGAAAATAGCGTAGATAATTGTTTTTGGAGTAGAAAATGTCGAAAATTGGTAGAGTATGCAGACAATTCGTAGACAATGTCGATAAAAAAATTTTTATTCTTATTTTCATATTTCTAACGAGATGGCCATAAATAATTATTATTTCCTACTAATGATAGGAGATAGCGCTCTTATTTAATTTTATAACAATTAAAACTGACTGTGTAGTAGTCGACCATTTTTCTTATCTGTCAAAAACGAAATTTGACAAAATAAATAAAATTATAATAATAATAATAATAATAATAATAACAATAATTAAAATTTACTAACATTAAAAAAACTTAAGTCAGAATCATTATTTTCCTGCCTTATTTAATTTCCTTTATTATCCATGTTATGATCACCGAGTCAAATGAAGAAATTTTATATTTTTGTATTTTCGGCTGTCGAACGACGATGCTGGACAAAAAGTGTACGAGAAATTAGTTAAGGGTTATGAAAAGTATAAACAATTTTAGGATAGTTCAATTCGAAAAATTGTATTTTTATGTTATTTTTGTATGTTTGCGGAATAAAATAAGTTACCAAAATAAATGTGTTTTATGTAATGGCACAGATCGACCGGCTAGAGCGTAGCCATTTTCTCACCTAAATGGATTTAATTTACTATAACGAAAAGTCAAAATTTTAAAATAAATTTTTAAACTCATTTTCATATTTATTCCAAAATGCAAAATGTACAAAAAAATAAAAATATTTTATTGCTTTTTAATAACGCCAAGTCGTGATGGATCTTGACTGGGATAATGAACCCCACCCGGTGTTGGTGATATCACTCCGCTTTGGGCTGCAACTGCTGCCGTTGATGTTGCTAAAGCCGTTTGTGCCGTTGCCGGAATTGGAATAGCCTGAGTATTATATGCCTGACCATAGGTGCACCAGGTATCATTTCCAGTGGTAATTGATGTAATTTCACACCAGGTGGTAAAACTGCCATCTCAGATGATTGCAAATTAAAATAATCATTAGGATTTGGTGGCAGAGGTAAAGCACCGAGAAGGCCTGGCACCGGTTCAAATATATATTGTCGAACTGTTTTCGCGAACTGATCAGTTCCAAATTTTTTCGCTACGTGGTACTCGTAATCCTCCAATCGTCAATCCGCCAATTTACACTTGCTTTCTTGCATTACGTTTCTCTGCTTTCAAAAAATCAATCGACGTTTACACTAGTTTCTTGAAACGCGTTTCTTTTGAATTATTTGTCTATGTATATGTAAAGGATGAGAACAGCAATTTCCTAGGGAAAATTATTTTGATTAATTTATCTAAGTTTTTTTTTATTCAGTATTCCCTTTTTATGAATGCTAGCCATTCCTCACGAATACTACGTCGATAAAATACGAAAACGAAAAAAAATAATGCAACGTTGAAATATTTGATATATCGTTTTTGTTTGTATTAGTGCGAAGAAATTGCTTGAATTAAAAAAAATGTTTGGCGAAAAAAGAATTAAAGAATCCTAACCTCGAAATTGTGTTTGTAGGTACAGAGGAAGGGAACAAGGTGAGAAACGTAATGCAAGAAAGCAAGTGTAAACTGGCTGAATAGACCAAATAGTTTAAATATAGGGTAATTCAATGCGAACTGCTTGATGCCATTTTATTATATACAAAAAGGTCATACAAAATTTTACAATAGAATCGTAAACGACCGGAAGTGATAAAGAAATTATGGTTTCCCATTTATAATATAAAATCAAACTTTTATTCAGAAATAAAGGCATGATTTTCAATATTTACAAATATCTATAAGAACTATGTCGCTTTTGATGGATCACCCTCTACAATATGGCCAAAAAAATACAAAAAATCACAACAACTGTCATTTATAAAAATACATATATTTATTTGCAAATATGTATATATCTTAATATATACCTATTTGTAAATAAATATTATTTGAAATTTAGGAAAATAAAATATTTAAATTAGATAATATAAAATGTTTTATTTAAATAAAAAAATACAAATTGCAGCCGATTATCAAAATTTTGTGCTTTATTATGTTTCCAAAACCGATCAAAAGATGTCTCTTAATTCAAAAATGTTTAGTCGAAATAAAACGAAAATTGGTGTATTTTAGCAAATTTAATTTCAAGTTATATTTATTATATGTATTATTATTCGTACATATTTGTCTAATAAGGATAGTCCCGCACAGCTTATTTATATTTACGCAGTTCCTCACTTTGATACATACACATGTAGTATCGTCAAGCAAACACTATGGCCCATAATTTTGTCCTTGGTCCGTTTTAACGAACGAAACATAGTGTGATTCCGATCCTAACGACCGCAAATAATTCCTTCGACGTTACAGCACATGTTCTTAAAGGACTCAATTGATTCAGGATTTCTTTTATTTATTTTCTTCATTTTTGAATAGGCCATACGTTTCGCAAGTTTGTGATAAACTGTGAAGCAATCATGACAAAATGTGGAATGGCAAATTTGTGGATACATTTTATACTGGTTCCCGAATCTTAGCATTTGAATGATTTGGCAACTACACACCACTGAACAAAAATATTTTCTCGAATAGCCCATCATGCATCGAAAAATAGCTGAATTAAACATCAACGAATAATTCTCTTCTCTGCAAAACATGAATTCATTTGATCGCACCTTTTAATCCGTTCGCTTTAATTTTATGACGCAATAATCCAAACCTAAATTTGTACCGGGTATTTCTGTAAATGACGGTCACTGTTCCGCACTTGAAACGGCATTCTCGCAGGTTGAGTTATCTTTAATTTAAGAGGGTGAAACGAGTACAATATAATATTTTGTGATACTTACTTATATTTGTTAACGAATCGAGATAAATTGTGAAATTACGCCCCGCGTCGGCGAGTTTTATAATAATAGTTAATTGATGCTTTTTGTAATATACGCTGTAATTTCACCAATGGATGGCTCTGTGACCCAATCAATTGTTGTTTATACATTTTATTTAAAAGCTCAATATTATTGCGTTTGTGTTGGTGCATTTATTGCAAATTAGTTTTTATTTTAATTTAATCATAGTGAATTAATAAAACACTTGTCTCTTAAAGAATTTTTGATGATGTGTAAAATAAACATTCTAGATACCATTTCAATAATAATATTTCAAATCAATAAAAGTTTTTATTCAAGAAAATTGGGGTAAAATAATTGGACTTTACATATGTTTTGTATGGGAAAAATTTGAGAATCCCATTGTATCAGTGGTTAATTCATTAATAAGCATTGATAGATCAAAAACTGTTGGCGTAAACTGTAAAAGAATTAAACCCATTATCGAACTGCTGATGGTTTATTACATTTTAATCCGATGAAAAATGAAGAAAATTTTAGTAAAATTTAAGGAATGAATAAAAAATACGTGAATACCGTTTCTTAATTTAAATACATTTCGTTTTGTATTGTAGAAATCTACCACAAAAAGTGTCAGTTATATTTGCGATGTAGTTTTTAATAGGGTATACTGTTTGTGATCTGAGTATACAGTGTGTGTATCTGTTGCGAAAACAGTTCGACAATATATATTTGAACCGGTGCCAGGCCTTCTCGGTGCTTTACCTCTGCCACCAAATCCTAATGATTATTTTAATTTGCAATCATCTGAAATGGCAGTTTTACCACCTGGTGTGAAATTACATCAATTACCACTGGAAATGATACCTGGTGCACCTATGGTCAGGCATATAATACTCAGGCTATTCCAATTCCGGCAACGGCACAAACGGCTTTAGCAACATCAACGGCAGCAGTTGCAGCCCAAAGCGGAGTGATATCACCAACACCGGGTGGGGTTCATTATCCCAGTCAAGATCCATCACGACTTGGCGTTATTAAAAAGCAATAAAATATTTTTATTTTTTTGTACATTTTGCATTTTGGAATAAATATGAAAATGAGTTTAAAAATTTATTTTAAAATTTTGACTTTTCGTTATAGTAAATTAAATCCATTTAGGTGAGAAAATGGTTACGCTCTAGCCGGTCGATCTGTGCCATTACATAAAACACATTTATTTTGGTAACTTATTTTATTCCGCAAACATACAAAAATAACATAAAAATACAATTTTTCGAATTGAACTATCCTAAAATTGTTTATACTTTTCATAACCCTTAACTAATTTCTCGTACACTTTTTGTCCAGCATCGTCGTTCGACAGCCGAAAATACAAAAATATAAAATTTCTTCATTTGACTCGGTGATCATAACATGGATAATAAAGGAAATTAAATAAGGCAGGAAAATAATGATTCTGACTTAAGTTTTTTTAATTTTAGTAAATTTTAATTATTGTTATTATTATTATTATTATTATTATTATTATTATAATTTTATTTATTTTGTCAAATTTCGTTTTTGACAGATAAGAAAAATGGTCGACTACTACTACAAGAATGATTTACACTTTTAAAATTATTTTCTTTTATTCAAATGCAGCTAGATGTCAGTAAACGTTTACTTAGGGCATGTTAAAAACCAACAGATGACAACACTGTAGATGGATAATAAATTAATAAATTTTCGCTTTTTGTGTCTGTAGATAATTAAAAGTTATAAATAATAAAGTTAACTTTCTAAATGAACCATAATTCTTGTTATTTATTTTATTCTAATGAACCATACTTATTATATGGTTATTTTTGTTTATTGTGGTGATAATTTGATACAGATTTCACACCGTAGATAGTATATTAGCAAAAAATTAAAATACTATTTTGCTCACAGAAACCATTTTTTTCGACATTTTCGACATTTTCGATATTGTCGACGTGAATAATTTAATTTTCTACATACATTGTCTACACGTGTAGACAATGTATAAATTACGCCAGGTAGACAATACGGCACAACGCTGGCACTCACTTTATCTGATGGGGATTTTCGTGAGTTGCCTGAACCAACACCAACTAAAAGAAGATACGGAAGCCTGTATCAAAATGCCGACCATGAAAAATATCTATTGGTAACTAGTGTAGACGAAAAAATCAAAAACCTAGGTGGATTATCAGTGTTTGCCGTAGACAAAGCCCTCACCATGATAACACAAACGGGTATCAAAAACGTTAAAGTACTAAAAACAGGTCAGTTACTATTATTAACAAAAAATAATACTGCTTCAAGAAAATTACTGTTGACGAAGTCTCTTGGAGGAATAGTCAACGTTAAAGTCACGGAACATCCATATTTAAATAACTCTCAAGGTCTTATTTATAGTAGAGAACTACTCAATTTTTCGGAACAAGAAATCCTTGAAGGACTTTCGACCGAAAAAGTGATAAGTGCCAGAAGAATAAAAAAAAGAATCGAGGGGAAATTGGAAGATACGCCAGGTATTATTCTGACCTTTTCGTTGCCAACAATACCTACAAAAATTAAAGCAGGATACTTAATGTTGGATGTACGTCTATATATTCCAAATCCAATTAGGTGTACTAATTGTCAGCGCTTTGGACACAGCAAAAAACGTTGTACGAAAGATCCCCTTTGTTGTATTTGCTTAACATTGCTAGATAATAACCATAAATTACCATGTTTCATAAATTGTGCTAACTGTAGTGGAGAGCATGCAAGTTATAGCTATTCATGTCCATCATACATAAGAGAAAAAGAAATCACCAAAATCAAAACCGTTGATCGAATTTCATTCATTGAAGCTAGGAAAAAATATTTCAAATATCATACCAATACTACCCAAATTCCAAATGAAACCAAACAAACAAAAACATATGCAGATATCACAAAATCTGGAACAAATCAAAATATAAGTAATTCTACAAAAAACAATAATAATCATATCACTCAACGACCTTCATATTCATCACCAAATAAAAACATTGATCCAACTAACAGCAAAAACAACTCCAATACTTTATCATTGAACTCTGCAGCAAATATTAATTTACATAACAAAACATTGCCCGAAACAAATAAAAACAATACCAACATAAATACCGAAAAAATAGAAATTAAAGATAACAATAACAATACTAACACTTTTACTAACCCTAATTTAAACAACATAAATAACATTTATACCAATAACAACATAGAACACATTAATAAAAATTTAACAATACACAATAATGATAATATTACATGTAATACTTATTTAGATATTAGTAATGAAACGTTCTCAAACTCTGAACATAAATATGAAACAAACTGTTTTGGAAATCCAATTTCCAAGACATTTGAAATATTATATGAACAAGAAAATGCCGATATGGCCTTTTCTGAAACCATCTAACTAATTATATATGATTTTTAAACCAGATAGCATAATACAATGGAATCCGAATGGGATTTTAAACAAAATTGAAGAGCTACAACTATTAATAAATCAAATAAAACCATCAGTTATTTGCCTACAGGAAACACATCTAAAATTTAGATCCAGTTTTCAAATTAAAAATTTCCATATTTACAGAAATGACGTAATTACAGAACCTAATGAAAGAATTAAGGGAGGAGTAGCAATCCTAATTAAAAATAATTACAGCAGTAGTGAAATCGATTTAGATACCGATTTACAAGCCGTTGCAGTTACAATATATAGTCCTATTAAAATCACTTTGGTTTAAGTTTACCTGCCAGGTGATAATAACATAGTATCAAGGGACATTGAAAATCTTATTCTACAATTACCCAGTCCATTTATTCTACTAGGCGACTTTAACGCCCATCATTCACTGTGGGATAATACCACAATTCGTCCTGATAAACGCGGTAGTAGTATAGTGCATTTATTAGATAAATTCAATTTGAATTGTTTAAATAATGGTCAACCAACACATTACACATACTCAAATGGAACTTTGTCAGCAATCGATCTTACTATAGCATCACCCATTACATCGTGTTTTTTCGATTGGATTATATACCCGAAGCTTTGTTCAAGTGATCACTTTCCAATTCTATTATCTCCAACTAGAACAACTAACTTAGTTGCTCCACCACCTAGGCTTAGATGGAGAATAAAACAAGCAAACTGGCAAAAATACAATTCCTGCCTTAAATTTACAGAAGAATTCCATCATCAGAATCCAGATATTGATAACAAATATATAGTTGATGAGATACTCAAAGCAGCATCAAACTGCATCCCAGTATCAACAAATCATTATCATAAATCACCGGTACCTTGGTGGTCAAACGAAATATCAGAATTATTGAAATCTCGATGGAAAGCTCAGAGAAATGCAATCCGCTACCCCACTTCAATTAACCTACAACAATTCAGGAAATGTCGAGCTCTTGTTGGGAAACATATACGTAGCTCAAAAAGACTATCATGGCAAACATTTGTATCATCTCTCGGCCAAAATGAAGATGCACAAAAGGTCTGGCAGAAAATTAAATCTATTCAAGGAGTCGGCAGGATTAGAGAAATATCTACAATTATTGCTAATGGTGAATTTTCATCTGAACCTCGAATAATAACAAACACTCTTGCTAACTACTTTTCGACCATATGTCAATCAGATCAATATTCTTAAAATTTCATTAGAATAAAACAATCTACTGAGCATATACCATTTGAGAATCAAAATTTGTTGGCAACCAATAATTATAATCAGGAGTTTAATTTAAATGAACTTAATATAATAATGAAAACATGCCGTGGTTCCTCGCCAGGCCCGGACGGTGTCCATTACAAAATGATAACAAACCTAAGCAGTGATTCTAAGCTATATATTCTAAATTTCTACAATAAATTATGGAAAAACCATTCTATTCCCAATGACTGGTTACTAGCCGATGTCATCCCTATTTTAAAGCCCGGAAAGGATCCAAAATTACCCTCCAGCTACAGACCAATAGCTCTGACTAACACTATATGTAAGGTTATGGAAAAACTGGTTGCAGAACGACTTAAATGGGTAATCAAAAAGTATAGTCTAATTTCCAAATTTCAAATGGGATTCCAAAAAAACAAATCCACTAGTGATGCTCTGGCACATCTAGTTAACGAGATTCAAACATCTTTCCGAAATAAAGAAAAGGTGATCGCAGTTTTCTTTGATATTAACAAAGCATATGATAAAACATGGACTCATCAAATTTTGAAAATATTAGACAATCATGGAATAACTGGAAACTTATTCGCATTTCTGAAGAACTTTCTTAAAACTAGACGTTTTAAAGTCCTTACTAATAACAAATTATCAGAAACATATGAACAGGCAAATGGAGTCCCGCAAGGTTCGGTTCTGAGTGTGCTCTTATTCCTCATAGCTATAAATCCAGTCCTAGATTTATTCGAACCACCTGTCAAGGCAACTATGTTTGCCGATGACCTAGTTATTTTTGCAAAGTCAAATAATTTGGAAGAATGTCGAACAGCTATTCAAAATGGCATTGATAAGATATCTATATGGATAGAAAATCACGGATTTCAGTTTAATGTTGAGAAAACCGTAGGTGTTGTATTCAGTCGAACGAATAAACCTTTGCCAAACCCAAATATTCATTTAAATGGTCAATCCATAAAAAGCAATGATCAACATAAATACCTTGGTATTTATTTGGATAAAAGGTTGTCCTTTAAACACCACCTTTCATCATTAAAAATTCAATGTTTAAGGTCACTAAACATAATAAAACTTTTGTCAAATATTCACTGGGGTTCCGATCGAAATCTTTTATTAAAAATTCATAATTCCCTTATTTTATCTAGACTTGAATATGCTAGCGTGATATACCAGGGTGCGTCTACTGGTAGTCTGAAAGTACTTGATACTATTCATCACCAGGGTTTGAGACCGGCAATAGGTGCTTTCAGGAGTAGTCCAGTCGAGAGTATCATCTGTGACTCCGGGTCAACTCCTCTTTCTTATCGAAGAGCTGTAGCAGCGCTGCGTTACGCTTCAAAAATAGCTGTCAATATCGAACATCCTTTTCATATACAAGCATTTAATGCTCTTCAACAATCAGTGGCGACTGATCCAATTTTCATAACCATTCTTACACAAATCCAAACATACAATCTAGAAATACCAAAACTTATAATCCATCAGCCGAGAAAAATCCCACATTGGGAACTAAAATCTCCTCGCATTATCAAAAACCTTATAAGGTTTCCAAAATCGTCAACAAATAACTCAATATACCATTCTGAATTTAAACGTATTCAAAATCAATACTCTAACTTTCAATTTATTTATTGTGATGGTTCAAAGACAAATGACTTTGTTGGAGTCGGAATATATCATAATTTGTTTCAGGAAAAATACAAGCTGTCCAATTATGCATCTATTTTCTCGGCTGAGGTTATGGGACTTAGAATTGCAATTTCCAAAATACTTCGTTCTAAATTCACCCAATACATTGTTGTTTCTGACTCATATTCTTCCCTACAATCTCTCCAAAATCTTCAAAGTCAGAACCCCATTATTCAAAATATACAAGAAATACTAAATTCAAATCATACAAAAAATATTGAGTTTCTTTGGGTTCCCAGTCACATAGGGATTTTTGGAAACGAACAAGCCGATCTACTTGCTAAAACTGCTGAAATTGAACACCAAATATTTAAAAATTATATTCCATTAAATGACTTTAATAGACATATAAAACGTAGTATAATGGGAAAATGGAATGAACGCTGGAATGAATGTGTAAATCATAAGTTACTTGAAATTAAAACAACAACTAACCATTGGGAAACATCAATAAGAAAAAACAGATATGAAGGAGTAGCTATCACAAGATTAAGAATTGGGCATACTCGGTACACCCATGATTTTCTAATGAGAAATTGTAATCCTCCGCATTGTGACCTATGTCTCTGCCCAATTACTGTACAACATATCCTTATAAATTGTCCCAAATTTAATAATAAAAGAATAGAAATGAATATCCCTACATCTCTTCAGGAAGCTTTAGGTAATAACGAAACAAATATACAGTGTACTTTAAAATTCGTCAAAGCTATCGGGTTTATTAACCATATATAATTAATAATAAAATAAAACAAATTTAATTAAAAATCATACTTTAATCATAAAATATAACTTGATTTGTACTTTCAAGTTTAAATTAATCTTAAGAAAATATATGTAATAAAAAAAAAAAAAAAATAATAATAATAATAAAATTGCACAAAATGTGAAACAATATTTAAGGAAAATCCAATGAAATAATGTAAACTTTGTATATAATACGAGCTTAAAAACCAAAATAATGTGTTAAAGCTCTAATAAAGATTTGAAAAAAAAAAAAAAAAAAAAAAAAAAAAAAAAAAAAAAATTTAGTTTACATTATTACTTTGTAAATACTACAATGGCCTTTGAGTACTAAACGATATGTTTTGTACTAGTTTTTACGAAGCACGAGGAGACATTTTACAAAATATCTGAAAATTCCCGGTAAATGGTTGTAAAATTAACGAATCAAAAAATGTTTTAATAACGAATTGCAGCTTTAGCTGAAAACGAACAATTTTTTTGTTGATCGTAATGATGTTGTTTGTAATGATGATCGCGATTATATATCATTTCAAATCGGTATTCCTGTAAGCAAATTTGACCAAATGCTTGATTCATCGGCGTGGCCTTCTGTAGTCTTGATTAAAGAATTTTTAAATTCACGTCGGAAATCAATGTACAATAATTTTTTAGTCCCACGCTCAGCTCTAACAGAATGAATTTGGAATTTAAAGACGTTAGCACTATTTTTTATCAAAATGTTGGTGGTGTGTGCTCTAAATTGACAATTAATTCAATGCCTAATTCCATCTCAATCTATTATCAAAATGTGGGAGGTATGCGTACAAAATCAACGCAGTTTTCATTATTTCTATCGTCGTCATGTTATCCGCAATATAAATTTTATCTGAAACATGGATGAAATCTGCTGTTTTAAGTTCTGAATTTTTTGATGATAATTATGTAATGTATAGATGTGACTGTTCCAGCCTAACAAGTGATAAATATGATGGTGGCGGAGTTCTTGTAGCTGTGCATAATTCAAATATAATCTGTGATGTAGTATGTCCGAATATTACTGTGGAATATGATGCTGTGAAATTATCTTGGACAGTGAAATCATTATATTTATATGCTGCATACGTCCCACCTCTAAGCTCTGCTGAGGTTTATAGCTTACACTGTGCAAATATTTATTATTTTGTATCACAGTGTAACGCACATGACGCCATATGTGTATTGGGTGACTTCAATCTTCCAAGTTTATGTTGGTGTACTGATGCTGATGAAACTGCTTCTGTTTTTCCATCCAATGTTTCGAGTGATGTGAAGCAGATTTTTATTGATGCCATGTTGTCTTTAAATTTACATCAAATTTATAAAGTTGCTAACTTGAATAGTACAATTCTGGATCTAGTTTTATTGAATGATCCTAATTGTGGATTGGTTACTAAGAACCTTTTGTTCCGGATAGATTTCACCACAGTGGATTGGAAATTAACTTTGACTGCCAGGAGCTGTTTTGTAAATTCATCAACAATGCACAACCAAGGTTAAATTACAATTTCAAAAAGGCTGATATTGCCGGTCTGCAGGATTTTTTTGAATTGGTGGATTGGGAAGTAACTTTCAATTCTAAATGGAGTGATGTTAATGCTCTAGTCGACTCATTTTATTTGGTTTTATTTGATGCTTTCGACATACATGTACCTAAATGCTATGAACGTAAGAATAATCATCCTCTATGGTTTGACAACAATTTAGTCAATTTAAGAAACAAGAAGAATAAGGCACACACCTTTGCCAAAGAATTTGGTGATAACTTGGATTGTCTAAACACTTTTCTACAACTACGCCGGGAATTTGATAAGGAACAACGCCGAGCCTGTGGGAACTATATTTTACGGCTGGAAAATAATTTAATTTCAAACCCAAAACTATTTTGGCCTTTTGTTGATGTCAAAAGAAAATTTTCTGGTTATCCACAAATGATGTCGTTAAATTATGTAACTGCCTGTAATGCTGAGGACGTATGTGAATTATTTGCAGAATTTTTCCAATTATTCTATCAAAAATACAATGATAATGCTATTGATATTTCATTAATACCTTATATTTCAGTAAAAGATGTCAACCTTGGTATATCCAAGATGAAATCGCGATGTGGTTTTGATAACATACCTGCAAAAATACTTAAAGATCTTAACAGCTTGCTATCATTACCACTATCTCTGATATTTAATGCGTCTCTGAAGAGTGGTGTATTTCTGTTGGCATGGAAAAAGTCAATAATAATTCCCATTTTTAAATCCGGAAAACGGAGCAACACTAAAAATTATCGTGGCATATCTATATTATCATCAATTCCAAAATTATTGGAGCTTATTATTTCTGATTGTTTGTATTTTAATGTTAAACCTTTATTATCACTTCAACAACATGGATTCGTCAGGCATCGTTCTACCACTACAAATCTCTTAAGTTTAACATCTAAAGTATTCAGTGCCTTTGACTCTAGATGCCAGCTTGATACAGTTTTCACTGATTTTGCGAAAGCATGTGATTCACCTCAGTTTGAGTTACTTCTTGCCAAACTGGACAGATTTGGAGTGAGTAAATTTTTTTTGGATTGGATTGGATCGTATCTGCGTGATCGGAAGCAGTTAGTAAAAATTAACGGGGTTACTTCTAAGATGAGTGAAGTTCATTCTGGAGTGCCTCAGGGCTTCCACCTAGGACCTGTATTATTTAATGTCTTCATCAATGAAATTGCTTCTTTGTTTCAGTACTGTGACTGTGAATTATATGCAGATGACTTGAAAATATCAAGAAGTGTATGTAGCCCGCAACAATGTAATGAAATGCAGAGTGATTTTGATTTGCTGTATAAATGGTCAGTTATAAATAAATTGAACGTAAATTTGGAAAAGTGCAAGATTATGAGCTTCTCCAGGAAAAAAGCAGTTATTCGTCATTAATATCTTATTGGTAATCACCAGCTAGAACGAGTTATGACATTTAAAGATTTAGGTGTTGTCCTGGACCATCAATTGAATTTCCGAGACCATATTAATTTAATAGTAGCTAAGTCTAATTCTCTACTTGGCTTTATTCGTCGTATCACAAAATAATATTCGTAATCCACAATCAATTAAAACTCTGTAGTCGGTCTGTTTGGTCTAATTTGGAATACGCGTCGATTATTTGGGATCCTGCTTACAATATTTATATTGATAGAATTGAACGAATACAGAAGCAGTTTATTATTTACTATCTTCATAAATTGAATTGGCTATTTGATCCGAACCTTCCAATGTGGCTGAATAAAAAGAATTTGCCATCCTACGGTGACCGCTGTAGAATTTCTGATTTGGATTCATTGCCTGTAAGACGTAGATGTGCTGCTTCAACATTAATCGCTGATCTGCTTAACAGTTCGATTGATTTCCCTTAACTACTTGCAAAGATTGATATTCATGTGCCCTGTAAACCTTCTCGGATTAAGAATTTTATATATTTGCCGACATTTAAATCTATTTACGAACATATAATGCTCCGGTCCCGGCGAATTGTTGACAATTTAATTGTAATTTTGATGTGTTTGATTTTAATATTTCTAAATGTTCTTTTAAAAAATTGATAAAAACAAAATTGTAAAATTGAAAAATAAAATTATAATCAAAAAAGGATTTTTATCCCGTTGATGGTAAATAAATAAATATATAAAATAAATCATACCACATTATACTACAAAAACTAAGAATCAGATCTTTCAGAAATCAAATAAAATCTGTAGCAAAAATGAACAAACTTGAGACATTAGGTGATCTTGATGAATATCCAGAATAATACAGTAAAACTGGAATAAGACACAAAAATTACTCAAACGAAAAATAGCACAATGTTTAGCTCATGTCTTTTAACTGCCCGTTAAGTTAGTATAGGCATCCAAATTGTGCAAAAGTAACATATTTTTTTGCGAGACCAAAAGTTGCGAAATATTTGCCTTTGGCTCTTACCGCCTCTCAAGAGTTAATATAAATCGGTAGTACATTTACAGGTAAAGTTTCTGTTTAAAGAAAATTACTCGAGGTTGAATTTGGTTTAGAGTTATAAGGAAATAAAATAGCCCAAACAAGGAAATAGAAAAGGTAAATAAATATGCGTCAGTTAATTGGAATTTCTTCGTTAATTAAATGACTTAATGTGTTATCGACATAATATACGACTCCCGTTACGTTATTACAGTATTTTTAGCTTAAAAAGCATTCGAAAATGTTCAATATTCGCATTTCAATTTTAGCGATCTACCTTAAGAAGCCGCCAGATCGAGGACGGAAGGCTATATATGCTCTGTTGCATCCCGCCTCTAACAGAATTTGAACCCGGTACCATCCGATACTTCAATCTTTTTTTTTTAAATGCTCAGCCTATTTTACAAATGCTAACCAACCGGGGAAGAAATTTTCAATGTCTTTGTTTGTTATTTGTATTTTTTAATAATAAATTACAAGCCAAATTTGTCTATGTGACTGAATTCTAAAAACCCACGACCATTTTCGGAATAGCTACTATAAATGATAGCCTGCAGCACTGATAATGAGAGTGAAGTTAAGATTATGGCAGTTCTTCGTAACAACTGATTGACGTGCCACAAAAAGAAGTGTGAATCACGTCTCATGGAAAGGCGGCCAAAATCCCACCGTTTTAGAGTTGACCTGTTGAAGCTGTCGTTATTTGTTAACTATACATTAGGCGTCAAAGTCGATACTGTAAAAACTTTGTATGGAGCGAGTTAAATCGTGAAAATTCCTATAAGTTGCACAGTTAAAACTTAGTAAATCCATCCATCCCCGCTTCTTATATTCTATCCAACTGGAAACCACGGCCAAATCCACAAAATGAAATATTATTCTCAATGTCTATTTTTTCGACCTTAAAAAAAGCGATAATAGCTTATTAGCTGATTTAATAGATTTACTCCTTCCATATTTTCATTGCAGACACCGACTATTTCAGGCTGATCTACTGATAATGTTGGATTTACTTGATTTATCCCATCTTCCGAGTCGTTTTATTCCAATTACCATAAAATTGGATGTCAAATATACCAGTTTATTGTCATTCCATCTATAGCCATGACCACCTTATCATCTACACTCTAAACCTCCGCACAAAATCCTATGGGCCTTCTTTTTAATTTCTTTGTTTTCAAGAAACGACGGATTGTCAAATCGGTTGACTCGCGCTGTTCCAAACTTCGATCAACGCCTGGGACGATAAATATTTTTCGTAGAACAAACTATGCCCGATATTTGTAATACGATTACGTAAATGCAATAATATTGCGGCGGAAATCCCGAACTTTTTAATATTACTGTCTGGGAGACCGGTTGATGATCTTTGATAAATTAAGAAGTCATATGGGAGCCCACTTTTTCCACACAACTTCTGAAATTTCATACCCCAAGGCCACGGTTTCCCTTTCACTGATTGTTTAATGGCTACCTTGCCTTTAAAAGGCACAATTTGTTCATCGATACATAAATATTCCTCCATCTCATGCTGTAAGCATCTATACTTCGAAATGAATTTATGTTAGGATTTGGTTTATAAAATTTATCGACGGATTTGGCATTGCTGAGATCCATTACATCAACGAAATGTAAAACATTTCTTAATTGAAAGAAGCGGGCATAATTCATCGGTTTTAGAATCAGCTGAATACCAAGTAGTGAACTCCAGTACAAACCTGACCGGGGAAAACGTGGAGAACCCATTAGAATATGTAAGCCAAAGAGTTTTTTTAATTCGACAGAATTCGTGAGTTTATATCCCCGAATAGACAGTTGTTCGGCGTACTTATTTGTATAAAATGCGGCATTTATAAAGAAATCAATAATATAATATTTATTAAAGTACATCAGAGATATCTCCAAGTTTCTAAAGCATCATCTTCCATCTGTATTTGACTTTTTTCGAATTCAAATTGTATATCGCCTTTTTTAGTAAATTCAGTTTCCTGGAAATTATCGATAAATTCAATTTCGATGTTAGAGTTTTCCGACACCGATTGCAATAGATAACACTGCGAACTTCTGCTTGGTTTTCATCAATGACCAATTCTTCATCATCAGATTCATTTGCAAAAATTTATAAAAAATTTAAATTTAACACTAATTTTGAGATAAATTCGGCATACCTTTACTGGCATGTTCCAAGAAAGGAAATTGAATATCGTCCCAATTAGTTTTAGTGGCCAAATTGAGGGGCCTCTGTACTTCTTCATCGTTCGAAAAGTCAAATTTCGTGTCGGATCCTTTAAGAATTTCCGCCAACTCGTCCAACGTGAAAAATGGTAAATTTTTTTTTTTCATTCTGATTCATTTATGAAGTTCTATTTGAATCATATTTGCTTATACATAAGTATAAAACAGCAAATATGAAATAATAGTACTGAAGAAAATACAATGTTATAGAATCGAAACATGAGTGTTGTGCACATATGACTCAATTTCGGAACATGTATTTTCTTACCAAATTTAATTAATTTCCATAAGATGTAGCGCTCAATTTTTTGTTAAAATGATATTTGTAACTATTTACGTATACAAATTACAACAAATACACTTAAACCGTGCCAGTAAACCCACATCCTATTTCGCACTGTCAAAATTTAGTTCCATCTCGGTTAAATATTTGGTAATAAACTGCATGAGCAATAGAATGCAAAAATTTAAATGACATAATGGAAAAGGGAGGAGAGAGAGAGTAGAGGTAAGATAAAAAAAGTGGAGTAGAAAAAATAGAACCATATTTTGATATGGCAAAAAAAAGTCAAAAAGTGTGTTCCCAAAGGGCTAGTTTTTGTTATAAGAATAACTAATAATAAAAATTTTATAACATTCTGGAAAATGGAGATTTTTATTCTAGTTCTAAAGCATAATCTTCCTTTTTCAGAATATTTTAAAATTTTTGTGAAAAATGAATTAAAAACCTGTGGTAGTAAAGTGATATTTCGGGAGTCGATTCACTTTGATTTTAAATTGAAGTTTTAATTTTTTTATAATAGACTGCTTTTTACGAGTTATACATTTGACAAAACTACGTATACTCTTCGCTCTGAGGCTCTTCCAAATATTTTTGTATAAAATGGTATTATTTTAGAATATATCCTAATATTCGTGTTTAATATATTCTTTCTACCAGACACAGTTGAGGGAGAATATTTTTCAATTCAATAAATTTGTATGGTTTTATTCACAGCCAAAATGCTTAGATAACCGAATTAAAACCACAGATATGTGAACCGTTAATTAAAAAAGTTATATTAATGTTGAAATAAGTGTTGAATGAAATAATGGCTTTCATCTGTTCATGTGTTATAATTTTTTTTAACCAATGGAAGCAAAACGAAATGAATAAACATTAGTTTTGAGGAATACGATTGGTATAAAAAAAATTAGACAGGTTCTTGAAAAAAATAATAATCTAGTTTATATACCTCCAAAACCAATCCATATCGAAAAACTTAAAATGGAAAATTTAATTGAGAAACAAAACGAAATTCTCGATTACTACAAAGTCGATGTGTAGTTATAAAAAATCTACCAATCCTTTTCATGCAAGAAAGACGAACCATTATATTTTCTTCATTCAGTAGACAAAAAAGTAAAATCAATTGAACCAATTAAGGAATTGCCCAGCTACAAAATTATAATTCAGAATATTCGTAACAAAATAATCGATAGTTCAAGTCAATCATTAAATCCGATGGTATAACCATTGAGTGGCAACAAATATGAAAACATTTTGTACACAAATATGACAACATTTTGTACACAAATATGGCAATAATCCAAGCAAACCCAATCTATAACTTGAGTTATTTTCGTTAATAAAATCTAGGTTAGATCCTCAAAAACTCTTCGAAAAATTCAAGCAGCACCAATTAATAGCATCATTTATCTGGCTTAACGGTTTTCGTGGCAGGTTTACCTGACCTTTTGGGTAAATCGCTAAGGGCTTTGCAACCTTGCGATTTACAAGAAGCTTTTAGTTTCGTTCAACAGGAACAAAGCATCTTAAGATTAAAACATATTTACAAAAACCACAAATTAAAAATTATTACTCACGTAATTTTCAACCTTCGAATAACCATGCTAAACAAAACTCCGATACAAATAATATTAAATTGGAAGCAAAGCGTGATAATAAAATTTTTTACAAATCACTTTATCAGTGTAAACATTAAACATTCTTGCCAAAAACTGATATCAAACAAGAACCAAATGAAAATAATTTGGAATACGTAGATTATGAGGATATTTTTCATGTTGAGGATTTCAACTTCCCAACCAAATTAAATCAACAAACTTCTTTTTGTTACTCACGATAAAAAATCAAACTCTAAAAATTCAGCTGTATACGTGAGCTGACAAATCTTATATAAATCCAGGGTTTTCGAAATTATTCGAACATCATCAGGACGTGCAATTTAAAGCAATATCCGTATTTTCTTCAACGGAAATAAATGAAATGGTAACAGTGAGCTTCAAAGAAATTCCAGTGAAACTAAATTTTTTTTCTATTCAAGTTTCACGAATGGAAATTTAAACATCGAACAAAACCAGTTGGAAACGCCCATATATACCCTTCAAATTCATAAAGAATTTAAATCTGTAATACCACTAACCTAGATAATTTTAAACTTTTGGTAATTAAACCAATAACAAACAAGAAAGGAAACTTTTACATTGAAAAATGTTCCCTATATATAATGCTCAATTTAGGACAGGAAGAAGAAATAATCGCTCTTGTGACACCAATAAACGTCACTAAATTCGAAAATTTACAAGAAATTAATTTCCACATTGCAAACAAAAAAAGTTATGCAACTTAACTTTGAGGCAAAGATCAACACGGAAAATTTAAACAATGAGGAAAAACAATCAATATTAAAATTATGTAAACAATTCTAACACGTTTTTTACGACGAAAATCAAGAACTAACGTTCACAAATAACATCAAACACGAGATAAATTTGTTAAAAAAAAACTTTACTTTGTGAAACAAAGTAAAGTCGGAAATTAAAACTGAAATAGATTAGTTGTTAAAAAATAAAATCATTCTACCTTAATTAAGCCCATGGTCTTCGCCTATTTAGATGGTGCCACAGAAACTTGACGCAAATGGAAGCAAAAAATGGAGATTAGTTTGTCGATTTTAGACGACTAAATGCTCAAACCATAGATGATAAATATCCTTTACCTAATACAGAGCAATGAAAGATGCTTTTTCTATCAATGAAAAATATAAAGCAATGAAAGCAATATTGGAGAGATTTTAAGTATACATTTCCAAAATTTGGTTATTTTTTAAGAATACATTATTTAACCTAAATTGTTAGAAGACACCGAGGAGAAGAAACATATTGAGGAATCTGGCATAAATGGGATGCTGAAAATCAGGCATCTCGATGATTTTGAACGGCGAGCCATTTCAGTTATGATGTTGGACGTAATTGATGGCGATGGTGTTTAGCCAAGGAAAGGGGTTTTGTCAGTTAAAAGTACTGTACTAAATCGAAATTATTTTTAATTCTGATAATTAGTAATTGCTTAGCATTTTATAATTGCTAAATTTTTTTTAATTTCGTTTTAGACAATATCATAGCAGGAAGTCTTAGACAACTCAACACCACAAGAAATTGAGATATCGATACACGCGTATCAAGAAGAAGCTAAAAATCCCTAGAACTCAAACCACACCTGCAGCGACAGACGAAACGCAGCGTAGCCGTCGAAGCATTAAAAGGAGAATCGGGAATGATAAATTATCTAATGAATCGCAATATAATTCATTCCTAGAACTTGAGCAAAATAAACTCGAGTTGAAGAGGCAAATATTTGAATTTCAGAGAAAAAAAAACGAAAATGAAAAACTTGAAGTTGAGAGGAAAAAGGCTGATGCATTAACTTCGTTTGAGCAAATCTTAAAAGATCTTTTGGAGCGGAACATTATTATTAGTTAGTTTTATATTCTTTTTTTAGTTATAACACACAGAAATGAGAGTTTTCCTTGAGTTTTTTGATTTGGTGAATATTATAATTCATTAAATCAATGCGTTCTTGCCTCATACGTAATGTTTTAAGTTAGAATGGTATTTTTGTAGTTTTGGTCGTAGCTACCTGATAAGTAGATCGAACTTTTTGTTTGTACGAACTTGTCAGTACGAAACCAAACTAGCACAAAGAAAGCTCAAGGAAAGTTTTAATTTTTTGGAGTCGATATACTTTGTATTGACCACGGGGTTAAAAGACGGGGGGGCGGGGGAGGAATATTTTGATATTTCTACTTTTTTCCTGGTAGATATTAAAACCTCGATCTGCGTCGTTAATTGGGCCTTGATAAAGGCGACGCAAATCGAAACGACGCAAATCGAAATAAATTTTCCAATACATATATTTTTTTATTTACGTACTCGTATTACGAGTATAACTATTTTGAAATTAGTACTAAAATAAACCATTTCCTTGTATGCAAAACTTTATTTAATTCATAACATAATATACATATAATTCATAAATTCACTAAACATTTATTAAATAAATTATCATAACATAAAAATTCATTAAATAAAATAAAATAAAAAATCATTTACATTGCACAGAAATTATAAAATTAATAACTTATAAATATTTCTAATTTGATGAATTTGACGTTTCTAAATCGATAACTATTTCTGTAGACTGATTTGGTTCTCGCACTGATTTAGTTACAAAGTTATCTAAAGTTTGCTGAACTTTTGCCGCTTTTTTCTCCAGGTAAATTTCTTTGTAGCCATTGATAGCGTTATCTATAGATCTTATCACTTTTAATCTTCTATCTTCGTCAGGATCATTATCTACAAAAATGTCCATTGTCTGAGAAATGAGCTGCATCGCTTTTGAAATACAACCAGCCGTTAACTGTTTTTCTTTCGAAACCACATCAGGTACTATATCAGTATCATCCTCTAAAGAACGTTCAACATTTATAGAAATCAAATCTTCATTATTAAGTTCTTCATAGTCTAATATCAATATTTCATTGATGTCATCTTCCTTCATGCCTTCAAAGTTTGTTTCTCGAGCTAATTTAGAAATTTCTTTACGAACGGTTGGTATGTACAATATCAACTACCGCATATTTGGACACGCTTTCTGGCCATAGTTAACGCCAAACTCCGTTCATACATGTTTTTTTGACTTCCATCCATGAACGGTTTATATTTTCGATAGCCATCAAGATATTATAATTTTTTCAATACTGTTTCATAGTAGGCTTATCATCCCCATGGGTTGATGCAATAAGCTGGCTAAACGTTCGTCGTAAATAGTAACATTTAAAATTTGATATGACACCTTGATCCATCGGTTATATAATTGACGTCGTGTTTGGTGGCATAAAAACAAATTTCAGATTTTCTGAAATATCGTCTATATAAGTTGGGTGTGCTGGAGCATTGTCTACCAATATCAACATTTTAAAATCAATATTTTGAGTGCGGCAATAAGTTTTCAACTCTGGAACAGCGCAATTTTCTACGCAATCTTTAAATAGAGCTGCAGTCATCCACGCTTTTTTATTGGAACTGTAACGATTTTTGGTTTACCCTGTTATTATTATTTAGTTAAGATATACGCGATTTATTATTGGAGTCAATTTTTTTTTAAATTTGTGAAATAACCGGTTTTTTTTTTAATTACTGTGATGGGGAAAAATAAAATAAATGAAATTACGGGATGACGAAAAATAGATAGACAAGGCAGTTGATTTTTGGTATCGAAACGATTAAGGCTAACGAAAGGCCTAATACAGAAAATAAAAAAATTTAATTTATAACGTGTATGTGAGTGGCGTGATTTTAGTTTTTAGTGAAAAATAGTAAGCAAATAAGTAAAAACATTTTAAAACAAAAAAATTACTTAACTATTGCACTGTGTTTAGTGACCTAACTTATCGTGTGGGTACTAATTTATATATATACAGATATATATAATATATATAGATATATATGGTTACGGTTGCAGAAATGTATCTGCCAATACCGCAAATAAATGATGTTTAGTGAATTACGATAATGTTGTACCAAGCTAATAATTAAGCAAAAATTGGATTATATAAATAAATAAAATAAAAAAAATAAAAATAAATAAATAAGATTGAACTGTATTACTAAATAAAATTAAGCCAAAATAAATAAAATTACAAAAATATATGAATCGAAAAAAACTATTTAAACTTAATATATTTTTATAAATTTTGTGTTAACTACATAAGTAATTGCATTTGTTGATTAAATCTAAGTGGAAATAAACAAAACAAAAAAAAAACTATCGAGTAAATTATTTGAATATCGATACCTATTTCGAGGCATATTCTGCATCTCAGTTGTTATTAATAACAAAAGAAAAACAAAACATTTCAATCACAACAAGAGCTAATTTTCACGATTAATAGCAGCGATATCTGGGCAATAACGGGCCATATACTATTCAACCTTGGTGAATAAACGGACCAAACCAACCACCAAAGCAGCTGATGACAGATTTGTACCACCAATTTTGGAGAGGTAATTTTATAAAACAATTAAATATTTTTTTTTTTTTGATTTTGTAATTCTACTGTTGTAAAATCATATATATGTATATATGGATATTTAATCTATTAATCTGAATATACATACAAAGTATATCGCTACCAAATAGTGCATTGTCGACGGGATTACCCAACTTTAATTTTTTTATTTTATTGTCAATTACGAGAAGCTAAAAACATGAATCACTAAGTAGGAAGATTGCGAGATTGCTGATGGGAGCGTGGGCTCGTAGTATGTCCAGGTAATGAATGTAGTTTCGATCTATCCACTAATTACGGATGTCTTTCGACAAATGAACCTCCTTTTTCCGACTAGCAGCATGATCCCAAAATAACCTGGACGTCGAAAGCAAAATGATCGTTACAATAAATGGCGCCGAAACAGGGACCTGAAGGTTACGAAATTAAACGGTTAATAATAATATTTCACGTGTACAAAATCTAAAAGAAAAATCACATGCTTCTAGATTTGTTGAATATTCGGTTAATAACGTTTTCCAAATCTGTAATCACGTGATCTTGTTAATACCAAGTTGTTGGTATAACTTGTAAATTGTTAGTGTAGTAGTGTTAGATTTTCAACCTTGCCAAACAATGATTATGACTTCCAGTTAAGACTGTGTATCTCGTTGTTGAAAGGTTATTTCGCATTGCTAACACTGATAAAAAGTTTTCAAATTTAGATATCATGTTTTGAATTTTATTGTTATATTTTTTTTATTTTGTTTCTCGTTTGTATTGAGCAACGGTTAAACGGGCCACATTCTCTCATCAGCATAATCTTGCATCGCAGTTATATTATATTTTTATTCGTTTCGAAACTATAAATTAAAACATAATTTGTTACTTTAATTTTTTTTATTATTAATTATTTAGGTGTCTCAAATTTTTGGTAAATTCATTGTTTAGTTTGCACTATCAACTTTTTTTTAAAAAAATTTGTTTTTTTTGAAAATTGTTTAGTTGGAACAAACTACTGGGGATTCAAGGGTTACAATTTTTTTTTGAAGTATATTTTTTTTGTCTACCATAATAATTTATCTATTTTGCTTTTAGATTCATAAAACCTATAATCGTTACAAATTTGGTTGGACTTATATTGGTTATATTTTTTTCTACTTTTCCTTATTAAGCAAAATAATATAGGCGGAATTTTGTTTTTGGAATTTATTGAATTGGTAAATTTTCTTTTTATTTTTTTTTTGTTTTTTTTATTGCTCCGCTCCGAGTTATATTAAACAAAGTAATCATGACGCACGAACAAATAGATCTAGTATTCGTGGCTTTAACCGAAGACGAAATTGAAGTAGAGTGCTTAATTCGTGATATCGATTTGTCTGATAATCAACGGAAAGATTATCTTATCGGGGTCCTCAAAGCAGAAAGTATCGATCCCTCATTAAAGCCAACAAAGACTCACACCACTAATTACCAAGGTGAACTTGATTTATGTGTCAAACAATTTAAAATATTAAATGATATGATGAAAGATTCGAAAAGAATAAATGCAGATCAATTACGTACTTTGAAAGTTAGATGTCAACATTGGAATGGACGGACATTACGATTAAAAGGATGCTTCCATCAGGATAATGAGGTCGATAAGCTAATTAACCATTTTCGTCGCCTTAAGCAACTCATGGAGGCGCATGCGGAAGAATTAACGTCAATAAATCCTATAGTGGCGACTAATATAACAACCACTGCAGCAAACGTCGCTGGAATAGATTCCACTGAAAGGAAATTAGCTCCAATCGCAGTAAAGAACACCTGCGATAACCCTGCGATCCACACCATAACATGCGAGGGCGCGGTAAACTATGGGGTTACCCCAACAACGTTATCCATCCCAATAACTCAGGTTACGTGGTCAAGAAATCCAAGTGAGGCCGGCGTTCCGGTTGTAGTTAAACCATCGAGTGAGGTCAGATTTTCAATTCCCCAAATGCATCCTACTTATGTCAGCAATGGAAAACCATTCGCTAATGTGACGGTACCATCTATTTCGATGATCGGAATCCACGATGTGAATCTTAATTACGCAACTAACACAAAATATCAGCCACAGTACCAATCACGCTATTCCGAGTTTTACAATCCAACTGAAAGTTATAACACACCTTCGAATATATATTATCCAGCAAATATGACAGCCCCTATGGTTCCAATGGTGTATAAACCAAAATGGGATATTTGTTTTACCGGTGTATCGATTGAGCTGGATGTGCACGACTTTATTTTTCGCATCGAATCGCATGCCAAACGAGAGCATATACCTTTAACAAGTTTAGACTCTATCCTTCCTAAATTCTTAAAAGGCACAGCAGAAAAATGGTACTGGGTATTTGCTAGAAAATTTCCCAATAGCACATATTTCCAACTCAGGCAATCTCTTTTACAAAGATTTAGTTCGACGGATTCGGAACGCGAAATACGCAGATCTATTGAACTGAAGCGGCAGAAATTCAGAGAATCCATAGCAGATTTTTTATTAGAAGTTGAGAGTTTAAACGGTCGATTAGTAAATCCCTTCTCAGAACATGAACTTCTCGACATCGTGCGAGAAAACATATCGCTGGAATTCCAACAGGTTACTTTAACGATGCATATTTCATCATTAGACGAATTGCGTATGATTTGTCAAAAATACGAGAAATTATGGGCACGCGCACACAGATCCTTACACGCAAATGTTCCAAAATTAAATTGTGTAGAAAAGATCAACGACCATGCATATGCGCTAGTAACACCTGTTTCCTCACAATCCACATCGTTGAATTCCTCCGGATGCACGATTATGAGTCCACCACAGCTGGAAGCTATGTATAAGCCAACCCATACTCCAGGCCGGAAAGCATCGGGAATCGGAAGTTCTTCTCAAACTTACCTGACATGTTGGAACTGTTACGATCTTGGCCACCGTTATCCGGATTGTCACCTTCCACCGCAACATTTATTCTGTTACGGCTGTGGACGAGATGGAGTAATCAAACCACAGTGTTCCCAATGTCAAAAGCAACAGTTAAAAGAACAGCCGGGTGTGACCAGTTCGGGTCTGTTTCATCCGGTACAGATTGCGACCCGCGAATCGTTTGTCACGAAAAATGCCAATTCACAAGCAGCGAGCGTGAACAACAACCCAGGGAGTTCACAAGCCGATTAACACCCCTAAATACCACCCTAGTAAATATAAGTTCTAATTTGTCGACCGCATGTTCAAAAGAAACATCTATCAAATCATTATCGAGCGGTCATACTTTAAAACCACGTAGGATAAATTCTAAGAGATATTGGCGAATATAGAAATACTGGAGTTTTAGGCGGAATTTGAAAAGAGCTTGTGCGGAAACAATTTTGTCAGAGTGTAGCGATAATCGTCCATTTGTGCTAATTGAAATAGCTGGGAATTCTGTAAGGGGGCTGTTAGATAGCGGTGCTTCATTGAGCATCTTAGGTCAAGGTTCGATGGAATTCATAAATAAAACTGGCATTCCATATAAAAAATTGAAATCAAAGGTAACGACAGCGGACGGAACGTCTAATAATATAATTGGATTCACTGAGGTCCTAGTAAAATTTAATGGAGAAACCAGAAAAATACATTTATATTTAGTGCCAACTCTCCAACTTCCATTATACTTGGGTATGGATTTTTGGAATGCGTTTCATATTACTCCCACATTGAATTCGATAAACGGTAACGGTATTACGGATGATCAGCACGTTTTGACAACAGCTCAACAAACGACGTTCAACAACATACTTGCTAACTACCCGTCATTTGAAGAACATGGGCTAGGTCGAACGTCGTTGGTGGAACACCATATCGATGTTGGTAATAAATCTCCCATTAAACAACGTCACTATGCTGTTTCCCCAGCCATACAAGAACTTTTGTATAAAGAACTAGATCGGATGCTAAGCTTAGGTGTCATAGAGGAGAGCACAAGCTCCTGGTCATCGCCAGTCGTCCTAGTAAGAAAGCCTAATAAAATACGTTTATGTTTAGATTCCAGGAAACTAAACGCGGTTACGAAGAAGGACGCTTATCCGCTTCCCTTGATAAATGGACTACTAGGAAGATTAACAGACACCACCGTAATATCGAGTATTGACCTAAAAGACGCCTTTTGGCAGATACCCTTAGACCATACTTCCCGAGAAAAAACCGCATTCACTGTACCTGGTCGCCCACTTTACCATTTTACGGTCATGCCGTTTGGGTTGTGCAACTCACCCCAGACGATGTGCCGTTTAATGGATAAAGTGGTGCCGCATCAGTTACAAGATAAGATTTTCGTATATCTAGACGATCTGCTAGTCACTTCATCCAATTTGGACGAGCATCTAGAATTGCTTAAATTGGTGGGTCAGCGCTTAAAAGATGCAGGTCTCACAATAAATCTATCTAAAAGTCGGTTTTTGATGAAAAGAGTGAAATATCTGGGATTCATTGTTGGAGATGGTGGCTTAAAAACAGACCCCGATAAAGTCGAAGCAATACGTAATTTTCCTCCTCCCACTACAGTTAAACAAACGAGGAGACTACTAGGAATGACTGGTTGGTATCAGCGATTTATTCCACAATATTCTGAAATTACCACGCCAATAACCAACCTACTAAAAAAGAACCAGAAATTTACCTGGACCAATGAAGCGCAACTTGCTTTCGAAAAATTGAAGTATCTGCTGACGTCGGCGCCCGTTTTAACTAATCCGGACTACACCAAACCATTTTTCATACGCTGTGATGCATGTAACACTGGAATCGGCAGCGTACTTTACCAGAAAGACGAAGATGAAAATGAACGACCGATTGCATACATGTCCAAAAAATTGAACTCCGCGCAATCCAAGTACTCAACCACTGAGCTAGAGTGTCTCGCGGCCGTTCTTAGCATACAAAAATTTCGCCCGTACATCGAGGGATATCATTTTACGGTCATAACGGATCACTCTAGTCTCAAGTGGTTGATGTCACAAACTGATTTAAATGGTAGATTGGCGCGCTGGAGTCTGAAGCTACAGGCGTACGATTTCGTAATTCAGCACCAGCGTGGAGCTCAAAATATTGTTCCGGATACTCTTTCCCGATTGTATGGCGACACGCTAAAAACTCCTACTTTGTGCCAAATAGATCTTTCATCCAGTTCCTTCCAGGACCTCGATTATGTGAATTTACGAACAAAAATCATATCCAATCCTGCAAAGTATCCAGCATTTCAGATAAAGGATGGTCGCATCTACATAAAGTTAGGATTCAAAATTGATCCACAGTTGACTGACACACCTTTATGGAAATTGTGGGTGCCATCCAGTATGACAACTTCAGTAATTCGAGAACTACACGATCTTCCATTAGCTTCGCACGGAGGAACATTAAAAACTCTTGAACGAATTCGCACACATTATTACTGGCCTGGTATGCGGAAAGAGATCTATGAGTATATAATGAAATGCGAAGTGTGTAAAGCTACTAAAGCGTCGAATCGTCTTAGTAAGCCTCCACTTGGCCAAAAGAGATTTGCGGAGAGGCCGTGGCAAAAAGTTTATGTAGATC
Organism: Tipula vernalis; assembly: GCA_958295665.1. Lineage (NCBI taxonomy): Eukaryota > Metazoa > Arthropoda > Insecta > Diptera > Tipulidae > Tipula > Tipula vernalis. The sequence continues at coordinate 73,979,206 of OY282559.1, read as the reverse complement.
TCATGGGACCGTATCCTAGGTCGAAACATGGCAACACCTATATTTTGGTCATACTAGATGAATTCACCAAGTTTGTGCTTTTAAAACCCCTTAGCTCCAGCACAACGAACAAGATAGTAGCATACCTAAGGAATGAAGTGTTTCTCGTATTTGGTGTACCCGAACAGCTTCTTACAGATAACGGCCCTCAATTTCTGTCCAGAGCGTTCCAACTATTATTACAGGAATTTAATATCATTCATATGAAAACGGCAGTTTATTCGCCCCAGGCCAATGCGTCTGAGCGTGTGAATCGCTCGGTGGTGGCAGCTATACGCGCCTATGTAACGTCAGACCATAAAACTTGGGACCAGAATATTAGTGAGGTCGGATGTGCTTTACGAAGTGCAATCCACCAGTCAACCCAATATTCTCCTTACTTTTTATTATTCGGCTATAATATGATAACGGATGGGCAACACTACAGCTTACTCCGAGACTTGCATTCACTCAGCGAGGATATTGCCCCTTTACCAGTGTCTGATAAATTATCGATTATACATGCTAATGTTACGAAAAATCTTCAAAACGCTTTTAATAAATACGCTAAGCATTATAATCTTAGGACTCGTCCAGTCAGTTATCAACCCGGTCAGACAGTATTTGTGAAACTACACCCCTTGAGTGATGCAACAAAAAACCAATGCGGCAAATTTTTCCCGAAATTTACCAAAGCCATTGTAGACGAGAAAATAGGTAATGTAAATTATCGCTTAAAAAACGAATTTGGCAAGGACTTAGGCACCTTTCATACAAAGGACATTAAACAATAGCAGATTTAACGAACCCTGAAATGTTTAAAGCATAAAACTGAAAAAAAATTAACGCCAATATAAGTTCAACTCAGATCCGACGTGTACTTTGGGTTAGTCAGCGTCGTACCTGCCCTGTAACGATTTTTGGTTTACCCTGTTATTATTATTTAGTTAAGATATACGCGATTTATTATTGGAGTCAATTTTTTTTTAAATTTGTGAAATAACCGGTTTTTTTTTAATTACTGTGATGGGGAAAAATAAAATAAATGAAATTACGGGATGACGAAAAATAGATAGACAAGGCAGTTGATTTTTGGTATCGAAACGATTAAGGCTAACGAAAGGCCTAATACAGAAAATAAAAAAATTTAATTTATAACGTGTATGTGAGTGGCGTGATTTTAGTTTTTAGTGAAAAATAGTAAGCAAATAAGTAAAAACATTTTAAAACAAAAAAATTACTTAACTATTGCACTGTGTTTAGTGACCTAACTTATCGTGTGGGTACTAATTTATATATATACAGATATATATAATATATATAGATATATATGGTTACGGTTGCAGAAATGTATCTGCCAATACCGCAAATAAATGATGTTTAGTGAATTACGATAATGTTGTACCAAGCTAATAATTAAGCAAAAATTGGATTATATAAATAAATAAAATAAAAAAAATAAAAATAAATAAATAAGATTGAACTGTATTACTAAATAAAATTAAGCCAAAATAAATAAAATTACAAAAATATATGAATCGAAAAAAACTATTTAAACTTAATATATTTTTATAAATTTTGTGTTAACTACATAAGTAATTGCATTTGTTGATTAAATCTAAGTGGAAATAAACAAAACAAAAAAAAAACTATCGAGTAAATTATTTGAATATCGATACCTATTTCGAGGCATATTCTGCATCTCAGTTGTTATTAATAACAAAAGAAAAACAAAACATTTCAATCACAACAAGAGCTAATTTTCACGATTAATAGCAGCGATATCTGGGCAATAACGGGCCATATACTATTCAACCTTGGTGAATAAACGGACCAAACCAACCACCAAAGCAGCTGATGACAGATTTGTACCACCAATTTTGGAGAGGTAATTTTATAAAACAATTAAATATTTTTTTTTTTTTGATTTTGTAATTCTACTGTTGTAAAATCATATATATGTATATATGGATATTTAATCTATTAATCTGAATATACATACAAAGTATATCGCTACCAAATAGTGCATTGTCGACGGGATTACCCAACTTTAATTTTTTTATTTTATTGTCAATTACGAGAAGCTAAAAACATGAATCACTAAGTAGGAAGATTGCGAGATTGCTGATGGGAGCGTGGGCTCGTAGTATGTCCAGGTAATGAATGTAGTTTCGATCTATCCACTAATTACGGATGTCTTTCGACAAATGAACCTCCTTTTTCCGACTAGCAGCATGATCCCAAAATAACCTGGACGTCGAAAGCAAAATGATCGTTACAATAAATGGCGCCGAAACAGGGACCTGAAGGTTACGAAATTAAACGGTTAATAATAATATTTCACGTGTACAAAATCTAAAAGAAAAATCACATGCTTCTAGATTTGTTGAATATTCGGTTAATAACGTTTTCCAAATCTGTAATCACGTGATCTTGTTAATACCAAGTTGTTGGTATAACTTGTAAATTGTTAGTGTAGTAGTGTTAGATTTTCAACCTTGCCAAACAATGATTATGACTTCCAGTTAAGACTGTGTATCTCGTTGTTGAAAGGTTATTTCGCATTGCTAACACTGATAAAAAGTTTTCAAATTTAGATATCATGTTTTGAATTTTATTGTTATATTTTTTTTATTTTGTTTCTCGTTTGTATTGAGCAACGGTTAAACGGGCCACATTCTCTCATCAGCATAATCTTGCATCGCAGTTATATTATATTTTTATTCGTTTCGAAACTATAAATTAAAACATAATTTGTTACTTTAATTTTTTTTATTATTAATTATTTAGGTGTCTCAAATTTTTGGTAAATTCATTGTTTAGTTTGCACTATCAACTTTTTTTTAAAAAAATTTGTTTTTTTTGAAAATTGTTTAGTTGGAACAAACTACTGGGGATTCAAGGGTTACAATTTTTTTTTGAAGTATATTTTTTTTGTCTACCATAATAATTTATCTATTTTGCTTTTAGATTCATAAAACCTATAATCGTTACAAATTTGGTTGGACTTATATTGGTTATATTTTTTTCTACTTTTCCTTATTAAGCAAAATAATATAGGCGGAATTTTGTTTTTGGAATTTATTGAATTGGTAAATTTTCTTTTTATTTTTTTTTTGTTTTTTTTATTGCTCCGCTCCGAGTTATATTAAACAAAGTAATCATGACGCACGAACAAATAGATCTAGTATTCGTGGCTTTAACCGAAGACGAAATTGAAGTAGAGTGCTTAATTCGTGATATCGATTTGTCTGATAATCAACGGAAAGATTATCTTATCGGGGTCCTCAAAGCAGAAAGTATCGATCCCTCATTAAAGCCAACAAAGACTCACACCACTAATTACCAAGGTGAACTTGATTTATGTGTCAAACAATTTAAAATATTAAATGATATGATGAAAGATTCGAAAAGAATAAATGCAGATCAATTACGTACTTTGAAAGTTAGATGTCAACATTGGAATGGACGGACATTACGATTAAAAGGATGCTTCCATCAGGATAATGAGGTCGATAAGCTAATTAACCATTTTCGTCGCCTTAAGCAACTCATGGAGGCGCATGCGGAAGAATTAACGTCAATAAATCCTATAGTGGCGACTAATATAACAACCACTGCAGCAAACGTCGCTGGAATAGATTCCACTGAAAGGAAATTAGCTCCAATCGCAGTAAAGAACACCTGCGATAACCCTGCGATCCACACCATAACATGCGAGGGCGCGGTAAACTATGGGGTTACCCCAACAACGTTATCCATCCCAATAACTCAGGTTACGTGGTCAAGAAATCCAAGTGAGGCCGGCGTTCCGGTTGTAGTTAAACCATCGAGTGAGGTCAGATTTTCAATTCCCCAAATGCATCCTACTTATGTCAGCAATGGAAAACCATTCGCTAATGTGACGGTACCATCTATTTCGATGATCGGAATCCACGATGTGAATCTTAATTACGCAACTAACACAAAATATCAGCCACAGTACCAATCACGCTATTCCGAGTTTTACAATCCAACTGAAAGTTATAACACACCTTCGAATATATATTATCCAGCAAATATGACAGCCCCTATGGTTCCAATGGTGTATAAACCAAAATGGGATATTTGTTTTACCGGTGTATCGATTGAGCTGGATGTGCACGACTTTATTTTTCGCATCGAATCGCATGCCAAACGAGAGCATATACCTTTAACAAGTTTAGACGCTATCCTTCCTAAATTCTTAAAAGGCACAGCAGAAAAATGGTACTGGGTATTTGCTAGAAAATTTCCCAATAGCACATATTTCCAACTCAGGCAATCTCTTTTACAAAGATTTAGTTCGACGGATTCGGAACGCGAAATACGCAGATCTATTGAACTGAAGCGGCAGAAATTCAGAGAATCCATAGCAGATTTTTTATTAGAAGTTGAGAGTTTAAACGGTCGATTAGTAAATCCCTTCTCAGAACATGAACTTCTCGACATCGTGCGAGAAAACATATCGCTGGAATTCCAACAGGTTACTTTAACGATGCATATTTCATCATTAGACGAATTGCGTATGATTTGTCAAAAATACGAGAAATTATGGGCACGCGCACACAGATCCTTACACGCAAATGTTCCAAAATTAAATTGTGTAGAAAAGATCAACGACCATGCATATGCGCTAGTAACACCTGTTTCCTCACAATCCACATCGTTGAATTCCTCCGGATGCACGATTATGAGTCCACCACAGCTGGAAGCTATGTATAAGCCAACCCATACTCCAGGCCGGAAAGCATCGGGAATCGGAAGTTCTTCTCAAACTTACCTGACATGTTGGAACTGTTACGATCTTGGCCACCGTTATCCGGATTGTCACCTTCCACCGCAACATTTATTCTGTTACGGCTGTGGACGAGATGGAGTAATCAAACCACAGTGTTCCCAATGTCAAAAGCAACAGTTAAAAGAACAGCCGGGTGTGACCAGTTCGGGTCTGTTTCATCCGGTACAGATTGCGACCCGCGAATCGTTTGTCACGAAAAATGCCAATTCACAAGCAGCGAGCGTGAACAACAACCCAGGGAGTTCACAAGCCGATTAACACCCCTAAATACCACCCTAGTAAATATAAGTTCTAATTTGTCGACCGCATGTTCAAAAGAAACATCTATCAAATCATTATCGAGCGGTCATACTTTAAAACCACGTAGGATAAATTCTAAGAGATATTGGCGAATAAAGAAATACTGGAGTTTTAGGCGGAATTTGAAAAGAGCTTGTGCGGAAACAATTTTGTCAGAGTGTAGCGATAATCGTCCATTTGTGCTAATTGAAATAGCTGGGAATTCTGTAAGGGGGCTGTTAGATAGCGGTGCTTCATTGAGCATCTTAGGTCAAGGTTCGATGGAATTCATAAATAAAACTGGCATTCCATATAAAAAATTGAAATCAAAGGTAACGACAGCGGACGGAACGTCTAATAATATAATTGGATTCACTGAGGTCCTAGTAAAATTTAATGGAGAAACCAGAAAAATACATTTATATTTAGTGCCAACTCTCCAACTTCCATTATACTTGGGTATGGATTTTTGGAATGCGTTTCATATTACTCCCACATTGAATTCGATAAACGGTAACGGTATTACGGATGATCAGCACGTTTTGACAACAGCTCAACAAACGACGTTCAACAACATACTTGCTAACTACCCGTCATTTGAAGAACATGGGCTAGGTCGAACGTCGTTGGTGGAACACCATATCGATGTTGGTAATAAATCTCCCATTAAACAACGTCACTATGCTGTTTCCCCAGCCATACAAGAACTTTTGTATAAAGAACTAGATCGGATGCTAAGCTTAGGTGTCATAGAGGAGAGCACAAGCTCCTGGTCATCGCCAGTCGTCCTAGTAAGAAAGCCTAATAAAATACGTTTATGTTTAGATTCCAGGAAACTAAACGCGGTTACGAAGAAGGACGCTTATCCGCTTCCCTTGATAAATGGACTACTAGGAAGATTAACAGACACCACCGTAATATCGAGTATTGACCTAAAAGACGCCTTTTGGCAGATACCCTTAGACCATACTTCCCGAGAAAAAACCGCATTCACTGTACCTGGTCGCCCACTTTACCATTTTACGGTCATGCCGTTTGGGTTGTGCAACTCACCCCAGACGATGTGCCGTTTAATGGATAAAGTGGTGCCGCATCAGTTACAAGATAAGATTTTCGTATATCTAGACGATCTGCTAGTCACTTCATCCAATTTGGACGAGCATCTAGAATTGCTTAAATTGGTGGGTCAGCGCTTAAAAGATGCAGGTCTCACAATAAATCTATCTAAAAGTCGGTTTTTGATGAAAAGAGTGAAATATCTGGGATTCATTGTTGGAGATGGTGGCTTAAAAACAGACCCCGATAAAGTCGAAGCAATACGTAATTTTCCTCCTCCCACTACAGTTAAACAAACGAGGAGACTACTAGGAATGACTGGTTGGTATCAGCGATTTATTCCACAATATTCTGAAATTACCACGCCAATAACCAACCTACTAAAAAAGAACCAGAAATTTACCTGGACCAATGAAGCGCAACTTGCTTTCGAAAAATTGAAGTATCTGCTGACGTCGGCGCCCGTTTTAACTAATCCGGACTACACCAAACCATTTTTCATACGCTGTGATGCATGTAACACTGGAATCGGCAGCGTACTTTACCAGAAAGACGAAGATGAAAATGAACGACCGATTGCATACATGTCCAAAAAATTGAACTCCGCGCAATCCAAGTACTCAACCACTGAGCTAGAGTGTCTCGCGGCCGTTCTTAGCATACAAAAATTTCGCCCGTACATCGAGGGATATCATTTTACGGTCATAACGGATCACTCTAGTCTCAAGTGGTTGATGTCACAAACTGATTTAAATGGTAGATTGGCGCGCTGGAGTCTGAAGCTACAGGCGTACGATTTCGTAATTCAGCACCAGCGTGGAGCTCAAAATATTGTTCCGGATACTCTTTCCCGATTGTATGGCGACACGCTAAAAACTCCTACTTTGTGCCAAATAGATCTTTCATCCAGTTCCTTCCAGGACCTCGATTATGTGAATTTACGAACAAAAATCATATCCAATCCTGCAAAGTATCCAGCATTTCAGATAAAGGATGGTCGCATCTACATAAAGTTAGGATTCAAAATTGATCCACAGTTGACTGACACACCTTTATGGAAATTGTGGGTGCCATCCAGTATGACAACTTCAGTAATTCGAGAACTACACGATCTTCCATTAGCTTCGCACGGAGGAACATTAAAAACTCTTGAACGAATTCGCACACATTATTACTGGCCTGGTATGCGGAAAGAGATCTATGAGTATATAATGAAATGCGAAGTGTGTAAAGCTACTAAAGCGTCGAATCGTCTTAGTAAGCCTCCACTTGGCCAAAAGAGATTTGCGGAGAGGCCGTGGCAAAAAGTTTATGTAGATCTCATGGGACCGTATCCTAGGTCGAAACATGGCAACACCTATATTTTGGTCATACTAGATGAATTCACCAAGTTTGTGCTTTTAAAACCCCTTAGCTCCAGCACAACGAACAAGATAGTAGCATACCTAAGGAATGAAGTGTTTCTCGTATTTGGTGTACCCGAACAGCTTCTTACAGATAACGGCCCTCAATTTCTGTCCAGAGCGTTCCAACTATTATTACAGGAATTTAATATCATTCATATGAAAACGGCAGTTTATTCGCCCCAGGCCAATGCGTCTGAGCGTGTGAATCGCTCGGTGGTGGCAGCTATACGCGCCTATGTAACGTCAGACCATAAAACTTGGGACCAGAATATTAGTGAGGTCGGATGTGCTTTACGAAGTGCAATCCACCAGTCAACCCAATATTCTCCTTACTTTTTATTATTCGGCTATAATATGATAACGGATGGGCAACACTACAGCTTACTCCGAGACTTGCATTCACTCAGCGAGGATATTGCCCCTTTACCAGTGTCTGATAAATTATCGATTATACATGCTAATGTTACGAAAAATCTTCAAAACGCTTTTAATAAATACGCTAAGCATTATAATCTTAGGACTCGTCCAGTCAGTTATCAACCCGGTCAGACAGTATTTGTGAAACTACACCCCTTGAGTGATGCAACAAAAAACCAATGCGGCAAATTTTTCCCGAAATTTACCAAAGCCATTGTAGACGAGAAAATAGGTAATGTAAATTATCGCTTAAAAAACGAATTTGGCAAGGACTTAGGCACCTTTCATACAAAGGACATTAAACAATAGCAGATTTAACGAACCCTGAAATGTTTAAAGCATAAAACTGAAAAAAAATTAACGCCAATATAAGTTCAACTCAGATCCGACGTGTACTTTGGGTTAGTCAGCGTCGTACCTGCCCTGTAACGATTTTTGGTTTACCCTGTTATTATTATTTAGTTAAGATATACGCGATTTATTATTGGAGTCAATTTTTTTTTAAATTTGTGAAATAACCGGTTTTTTTTTAATTACTGTGATGGGGAAAAATAAAATAAATGAAATTACGGGATGACGAAAAATAGATAGACAAGGCAGTTGATTTTTGGTATCGAAACGATTAAGGCTAACGAAAGGCCTAATACAGAAAATAAAAAAATTTAATTTATAACGTGTATGTGAGTGGCGTGATTTTAGTTTTTAGTGAAAAATAGTAAGCAAATAAGTAAAAACATTTTAAAACAAAAAAATTACTTAACTATTGCACTGTGTTTAGTGACCTAACTTATCGTGTGGGTACTAATTTATATATATACAGATATATATAATATATATAGATATATATGGTTACGGTTGCAGAAATGTATCTGCCAATACCGCAAATAAATGATGTTTAGTGAATTACGATAATGTTGTACCAAGCTAATAATTAAGCAAAAATTGGATTATATAAATAAATAAAATAAAAAAAATAAAAATAAATAAATAAGATTGAACTGTATTACTAAATAAAATTAAGCCAAAATAAATAAAATTACAAAAATATATGAATCGAAAAAAACTATTTAAACTTAATATATTTTTATAAATTTTGTGTTAACTACATAAGTAATTGCATTTGTTGATTAAATCTAAGTGGAAATAAACAAAACAAAAAAAAAACTATCGAGTAAATTATTTGAATATCGATACCTATTTCGAGGCATATTCTGCATCTCAGTTGTTATTAATAACAAAAGAAAAACAAAACATTTCAATCACAACAAGAGCTAATTTTCACGATTAATAGCAGCGATATCTGGGCAATAACGGGCCATATACTATTCAACCTTGGTGAATAAACGGACCAAACCAACCACCAAAGCAGCTGATGACAGATTTGTACCACCAATTTTGGAGAGGTAATTTTATAAAACAATTAAATATTTTTTTTTTTTTGATTTTGTAATTCTACTGTTGTAAAATCATATATATGTATATATGGATATTTAATCTATTAATCTGAATATACATACAAAGTATATCGCTACCAAATAGTGCATTGTCGACGGGATTACCCAACTTTAATTTTTTTATTTTATTGTCAATTACGAGAAGCTAAAAACATGAATCACTAAGTAGGAAGATTGCGAGATTGCTGATGGGAGCGTGGGCTCGTAGTATGTCCAGGTAATGAATGTAGTTTCGATCTATCCACTAATTACGGATGTCTTTCGACAAATGAACCTCCTTTTTCCGACTAGCAGCATGATCCCAAAATAACCTGGACGTCGAAAGCAAAATGATCGTTACAGAACGCCAATAAACCGGTAGAGAATTTTTATCCACATGTTTAAAGGCCCTTGGATTTTCAGAGTTGTAAATCAGAAAGGGCTTAAATTTGAAGTCACCTTCTGCGTTCCCTCCTAGAAGAAGAGTAAGTCGATCTTTACTTATTTTATATCCAGGGCAAGATTTTTCAATTTTGGATATGAACGTTCTTCCTGGTAGCCGTTTCTAATACAGGTCTGTTTCGTTGATATTTAGAATATGCTTCGAAGAATAACCACCTTCTTTAATAATAGATTTTAATTCAACTTTGAATTTATTTGCAGCTGTAATATCTGCACTGGCACATTCCCCATTCAAGGCAACATTATGTAGTTTAGCTCTACCTTTAAAAGTTCGAACCAACCTTGACTGGCTTCGAATTTTTCTAAAGTTTAACCACTAGATGATGTGAAGAGAATGTCTCATATGATGTGAGTCCAAAGTTTTAATTTTACGAAACCCCTTTACTCCCGATTCCTCTTGGAGCCGTTATTCAGCACTTGCTTTTGCTTCTGTGTTTCTTTTGAAATTTAGTGAAAATATGTTATATATTAAGGCATTTTATATAAATTCATTTAACTTACTTCAAATCTCGCCAATACTGCTTCCACTGTTCCGCATTTTTTTTTTGCTCCGCTCAAACTATTTAATATTTCAGCCCATTTTAACTGCTGAGCCTCTGCACCGGCAACTCCCTCAAATCTACTTACAACATATATGATTAACACTTTTCTAAAATAAATGTAACAACTTTGTTACTTACCTTCTCCTCTAAAAAGGTTAACAATGCACTCTTTTATTGGTTAGTGGCCCGCTTTCCTCTTGGAGTAATAAGTCTAGTTCATAAAATTAAATTTAAATAGGAAACAAATCCTTGTACTTTGAACCATTCTGAAAGCTAATTTCGGAAGAGATGGTTCGCGGTCTACACCTACCTGTTAACATCACAAAACATATTTTATAATTTATATATAATCTATGTATATTTTAATAATAATTATTCCAATATTACTCGTAATGAATTTTAAATTCAATTTTACTGACGTTATACTGTAACAAAATGCTTTTCCCAAGATAAAAAACTAAGGTAAACTTTTGACGGAAATTTTGCTTGAATATTTACATTATATCATTATCAAATTTTAGAGAATCAGAAAATAGAGTGTCAATCTGTAAATGGTCGCTTTACCCTTTCAACATTATCTTATTTTTTAGAGAATCAGGCCCCAGATTTTACTAAGCTTATACATTATCAACATACACTTCTAACTCGTACTTTTACTGTTTTAAGTCAAAATTTTAACAACAACAATCTTCCAATTGCATCCGCATCTCGTATACTTTGTCTTAAACGAAGTGTAATTATTCGAATGCCTAGCCAAAGTCTTTGGCAGGAAATATTTTCGCTTATAATTGTATGGTAGAAAATTTAGTATCGTTGCTGATTATTAGCCACTCATTTGGCTCTTTAAAGTAAAAGATCCAACTTCAAAACTTATAAGGTGGCGACTGGCACCCGAGGAATACGATTACATAATCTCTTATAAAAAAGGTTCTGCCAACACCAACGCAGATGCTCTTTCCCACCGAGAAATCAATAGGCAATTGGAAAATAAACAGTTTACTTATAATTAAAATCCCATTGTTCATGAAATAAATAACCTGGAAAAAATTATAACACACTTGTTAGCGTGCTATCACAACTAAATAGTAAAAATATACAGAGTGACGACCCTGTGGTACAAGAAAATAAACAAATACCCATATATAATTCAAGAATGAATAAATTCCGCCACCAATTAATCATTTATAAAGACAAAAATTGTAATGAATTACCTGAAGACGTAAGAGTTTTATTTAATACAACTAACAATAAAAAAGTTACCAACATCTAAACAGAACACGATACCTTTAATAAAATCTAAGCCCAACCCATATATGGGTAATATTAAAAAAGTTCTTAAGGTCGTATTGTAATAAAGCATATTTCATTGAATCTTTCGGAAAGCGAAGATCAATATAGCGAAAGCATTAGACGCCAATATTCAGCTATACCATAACATATACTTAGCTAAATAACCTGACTTCACTTTTATAAACAGGTTAGCCCAGCTAAAAAACTACGAAGCCTTCGACCTGCAAAACAACAAAGGGCTTATAGCCACATCACTATATTTCATGTAATCGAACTTCAAGATTTGCAAATTAGTCTTTCAAACACAGAAAGCTCAATTAACTCATTAGAACAACTCATTGTCTCTAAACAGAAGCAAGATGAGTGTCGTATTCAGATACTTCAAAATAAATTTAATAAGACCAGAACTTATATTTTTAATCTTATGCCCGCCTGACATTTCTAGCAGACTTAAACGAGGACTTTTCGACCAATTAGAAACTTTCATAAAATCTATAACAGAGAAATTCAACAAACAATACAACATACTATGAACGGACAATTCGATTTCATAGATAAGTTTAATGAACAGATCAAAATTAATGACCAAATATAAAAATTTTGGAATGGAACGACGATTTAAGTCTCTTTTTAACAACTTATACAATCGGAAAGTTTAAAATTATTAGATTAATTGAATGATGTTCCATAATCAAATTTAAATTTTGAAATTATTTCTTGTATCAATTTCAAAAGAATTAGAATACTTTATTAACTAATTATTTATAGATTAACTTTTTTTCAAAGATAATTAATTGATAAAAACTCACAAAAAAAAAATACATAAATTATTTTTCTTTTTTATTGATCGTGACCCTCGTTATAAAATCATTTTCCAAGGATACTCTTCAAGGATACTTGCTTACCCCAAAAATACATAATACATACTTACACACAACTCAAGCCATATTTCGTTATACGAAGAATTAAATTTATTAATTTAAACTTTTCAAATTACCCAACAAAAATTTTAATTTTTCGTTGATATCATTTTCCGTTTTGCAATTTTCCAGTAGAAAATCGATTAACCATTTTTTTTTCTGGCTTTGGTTTCGGTTATACATAATCTTTTTCAAATTCAGCTAATTCTTATCTTTCCTCCTTGTCTCTATATACAGCAGGAAGACTTATTATGTATATAGTACGTGAAATTTAATATACTAAACCCAAACATGTACCTACTGTATGCATACCTAAGAAGAAGAAAATTCAATATTTATCCTTCATTATCTTTTACGACATTTTCCTTTTTTTTTAATGTTAGCAATTATTGCCTATTTGCTTTCGACTATATAATTTGCTTTCTATTTAGAACATGTACGCACGTATCTGCAGAGCTATGTTGGATAAAGACTTTTTAAATCGAAATTTTTCCCTAAAGTCTCATCTTCGACTTTTGAATTTACTATCATAAATATTATCCAAGACCTAAATTTGAGAGGATATTTCCTATTTCACATTTTAGTACTTAGCGAGATAATAATGGAAATACTTAAGAATGTGAAGATGTTTACTAACATTTTTGTGTTAAAGTTTTTTCTTCTTGGTATTTCATTGTAATTCCTCAACTCCATAGATGCAGATAGACACGGCTGAGGATTCACCTTATTATCAGGCTCCTATAAATTCAATGATTATCGATTTTCGAAATCAATTATCTTCACCATGTAAAACGTTGTCAAACAAAAATCGTCCATAGTAAAAAGGTGTGTAATATGGATATATTAGTTTGCAGCCCAAATATAGTTGGCAATTTATTTTCGAAAATTCGCGAAATAAAACAAAACTCTTTTCATCAGAAGCACCAACGTACTAGGTACGCTAACATGTATTTTGAAGAAGTGGTGGTATTGTTCGGCCCCTCTGAATGCTCAATTTTTTGTGAATCGAAACACCATGTTAAAGTTAACCGAAAGTTTTCAGCCGAAAGATAAAAGTCAATAATGCAGATTATGTTATTAATATTTCAGCCGAATATAAACAATTTGGTGGTTGAAATTCAAAAGTTAATAGGATACATTTGCAATCCATGTAAAAGCTATTGTAAATAGTCTTACGTGAAAAAATTTGTTTAACATAGAGGGAAAATATCGCAACATCAGAAGAATCCACAAAATTGGAATAGAATCAGCCTCTAGAGTGTATATCTGAAGTTGAATCATTTTTATGTGATTTGTCAACAGCTACCGCAGGAAAAAAATTCAGTTTAAGTTTCCCGTGGCAAATCTCGGAAAATTCAAACAAGTTTCCATCCGAAAGTAAGAAATGGATGAATAAAATCAGCCTCTAGAGTTGTATATCTGGAGATAGATTGCATTGATGTGACTTATCACTAGCTATTGCAGGAAAAAAATTCAGTTCAAGTTTTCCGTGGGAAATTTCGAAAAATGGGATTTTCCAAAAATCATTAGCAAATTTGTATAAAATCAGCCTCTAGAGTCTTTTATCTGGATTTGGTTTGCATTGATTTGAGTTGTCAATATCTATCGCTATTGAGAAATCACACCAATGCAATCCATCTCCGGACATAACACTCTAAAGGCTCATTTTATACAAATTTAAATAAAAATTCTAATGATTTTTGGAAAATCGAATTTTCCGAGATTTTCCACGGGAAACTTGAACAGAATTTTTTTCTTCGATAGCTATTGACAAATCATATACAAATGAATCAATTTCAGATATACACTCTAGAAGCTGAATTTATTCCATATTTATGCATTCTTCTGATTTTTCGATATTTTCCGCAACTAGGTTAAACAAAGTTTTCCACGTAAGACTATTTACAAAATTTTTTTATTTAAATCCATGTGTCCTATTTACTTTCGGCTGTTAACTGCTAAATTTTTTATTTTCTACTAGAATATTAATATCATTATCTACATAATCGACTTTTTACTTTCGGCTGGAATTACACAATCTGCATTATTATTTTTTTTTTACTTTCGGCTAAACTAATGCAATCTGCATTATCGACTTTAGACTTTTGGCTGCCAACTTTCGGATAACTTTATTAATTTAATCGAAACAATCTCTCTCCGTTTCTGGAACAATTTGATATGGACCTAAGAACTTTCGTGAGACCTCCAATGCATCAAATTGCGTCCATTTGTTTAGCACCATATCGTCTACCGTAAACAGCCGTGCTATTTTTCTAGTCTTGTTGTTGTTCCTCTGAATTTCTTTCTGGACTTCTTTTATTTTCCGTCGCCGATCTTCATTTCCTGCTTAATTATCTGAAACACCTCATCAAACTCAGAAAACTCTTAACTTTGGTTGTATTTTTAGGTGCTTTGCAGTCTTCTATTTCATAACCTAAATGTTGGATAGATTTGGATATTTTCCTATTTTACTGTATTTTCTGATTTTATTTGCAAACCGTTCGCCTCGGCTACTCTCTATGCTTCCTTATCGATAATGTTGGACATCTCAGAAAAGCCATTTTCATGTTGAACTACAATTAAATAAATTTCTTTATTGTTATACGTCTTTATTGTAAACGTACGTTTGCTTCGTCTGTCTTGTATTTTCTGGTTCCGCTGATGGGTTTTAGTTAGGTTTCGTTTTACTTTTTATTTGCTGGTAAAATGCCTGTTAGGTTTTGAAGTTTTCTATACCGTTTGTTCCATAGAATATTACTTTTTTTGTTTCATAAATCATCTTATTGGATTATAGCTAGATCTTACATCAGCAAGCTTGTCCAATCCTCACATTGCAATAAGGTAGCTTCTAAATGATTCATCCGGTTTCTTGTGTCGCTTTCGACTCGTTGAAACTTTTCGTTGGCTATGCCAACGGAAGTTTTTCCTAGTATACCGTTTTATAGCATATGGTATTCCGTCAACCTAAGCATTGACATGTCTCATCAACACATTCTATCCACTTCTCAACTGGAAAAGTTTCATCTCCACTGAATTTAGCCATTGAATCCCCCACGATGTCTTTAAAACAGAAATGCTACTGCGGAGATGATTTTTCATTCAGATTATTCCGACTATTTGTATTCAACTCATTCTCGGTCCTTAAGATCGTTTTTTTTTTTTTTTTTGTAACAGCACTACGCTTCGATAATCTAGTTCGCGCTGTCTGTATTTATCTTTCCCTTATATCCTTTGGGCATTTAGATTTTATTAATAAAAGATTCTTTGTTTTTTTGTAAATTTAATTTTCGTCGAATTTTGCTCGACACTCATTCAACAAAATTTTTATGTAGTCATAAAAACTTAATTTGTGTTTATTTAGCTTCTTCGCCAATAATTCGAAACCTCCGTTGAGCCCCCAAATAGGAACACATAATTGATAATTTTTTTGGCAACATTTCGTAAAATACAACAAACGATTAAGATAAGGTCATCGCATAAGGGGTAGTTGGAGACTGCCGGGTTGTTCTAGTTTAAGTTCGGGGAACTGGTCGACTACGGTAAGTAGTACTTCATTTAGAATGGAATTGAAGAGTCGGGGAGTTAAAAGACAACCCTGCTTAACTCCCTTATTTTGCTTGATTTTTTCAGTAGTTATGTTGAATCATCTGATGGCAGTGGATTCCCAAAAGCAGGCATTGATTATTCGGTTAACTAAATAGTTAGGCATATATTGCTGTAAACAGTTGGATATTGTACTTAGGTCCACTGTAGGTGGTTTGGCGTCTATTGGAGGGGGGACCAAAGTTGAGTAGATTAATCTACCAGCAGTATTGTCAGGTTCATTAAGAACCTGAATATTGATGGACGGATAATTAAGCAGGGGCCAGCACAATAGATCTTTTAGGTCGCAGTGCGAAGTCGCTGTACGCCCGCATGCCCCCCCCCCCAATAATAATAATAATAGGTCCATTTTATCGAATTTTTTTTCTAGGTCAAGGGACAGGATGAAAACTGGATTGTCAGCTCGAAACTCTTCATCAAGGGCACGGCGGATAGTGTACATATGATGATCTGTAGATTGTTTGGTTAGAAAAGCGGCTTGTTTGGAATGGGGCAAACATAAACAATGATCTAGGCGATCTAGTAGCAGTTTGGAGTAGATTTTATATCCCACATTGCACAGGGTGATTCTTTGGTAGTCTGCAACAGTCTTTCCCTTTTTAATGTTTGGGATATGAACTTTTATCCTATCAATTTAATCCAGTAGAATTTGATTGTTATTCGGAGCGTACTTGAATAGCTCAATGGGAACCCCGTCTTTTCCTGGAGCAGTTCCTGAGCGCAGGGATGAGATTGCTAATTTGATCTAATCTTGAATGGGGGGTGTTCTTAGTGGGTTTGGATTTTTGCAACTCGAGGTGCCAGGAGGAAATAAGGATATAAAGCGGCTGGGTTTTTGTGTATTTATTTATTGGTGAAAACAGGTGTACGTTTTATGTAATCTATCGTAGGGTTTAAAATTTAGCAGACTAATGAAAAAACCTTGACATTCAAGGGACCTATGTTTATAAACCGTCTGACTTCTCTTAAACAGTAGGCAGTAGTGGCATCTTGCGTGTTAAGGACTATATTCGTTTAGGAACCAAGGGTACCTGAAGATGAAGAACTTGCCGAGAGGAAACTTTTAAACTTTTGAGAATTAGCTTTCATAGTTGGTTATGTCCGTCTTCTGAGTTATGTTTATTAAGGATTTCTTGGAAAGTGGCTTGCTATTGAGCTTCGACAGTTTTATCTTTTTGTAGGGAAAAATTTAATGATCTAAGGTTATATGTGGAAGGCGTGATGGTTTTATTCGAGGCAGTTGAGTGCGTAGATTCATCGCTAATATTGGGATGATAGATGTCAAATCTGGTGGATTTGACATAGATATATTGCTATTTTTTTCTATGGTTGGAATATGATCTACTTGAGAGTAGTTTCGTCCATCGGTTCGTGTCATGATTATTCGGCGGCCTTTTGTGGTGTGACGAGTAGATTGACGAGGGGGCCTAATCATGAACCGTTAGCAATGGTTTTACTGTGAAATAGACAGCGGCCAATTCATTTTAGTTCCGAGGAATCTTGACTGCCAATGTGGGCGTTAAAATCTTCTGTAATGACTACATCGCGTGATTTGAGGCAAACGGTCAACGATTGAGGACAAGGTCCGGAAACTTTTGTAGGATAGCCGTCGAATGTACTGTGAAGAGTTTGGGATACATATAGACAGAGATGAAAAGGATTGTACCTTTATTAGGGAAATGGCCAGGTAAGGTATAATTATATAGCTCCAAAATAATATTTAATTCCATTGGGTATTATGTTTGAGTTTTGGCTCATGAGAATCCCTACACCACTTCGAGAACTCGTTGGGTCTTTTATCAGATACCAACTATAGTTTGCGATGGAACATGCTAAGCTCATTTTGGTTCTTGGTGGCTGCATATACCAATATTGTTTGTTTGCAAAATGTCATCGATAGTGTTGCGTTTCTGATCGTGGTTGATCCCGCTTACAATCTAGGTGCCAAATCAGTATGAGAAATATGTTAACCCCATAAAGGTGGGGGATCTGTCGGTGTGGCATCAACAAGTGTGTAAGGGTTATTTGATGTATGAAGAACGCGAAGAATGTTGTCAGTAAAGCTATGAACATAGGAATTTTGTATTGTGGAGGTGGATTGCGGTAAAGAGGCTGACTGGGGTATTATAATGTCTTAGGAATTTTTTATGGTGGAAGTGGAGAGTGGTAATAAATTTGATTGGGGTATAGTACTGTCGTACTGGGTTCCATTATATAATCGGTTAATTTCATTTGTATAGTTACCGCCATCTGGAATTAAGGTTTTTTGTTGCTGGGTATCAGTATGATGAACGATTATTTTGATACCTAGCCGATAGCCAATCGGCACCGCCCAGAAAAAAGTTCTGAAGGTTGGAAAGATATCTAGAATTAGGATTGGTTAGTTATTAGAATAAGGATGCCCCATGTATATATTAACGGGTTTTTGGCTTGCTCCGAAGTTTGGTTAGAATCATATATGTAGCAGGAGTCTAATAGAGTGGGAATGTAATCATTCAGGTTCTCACTAATTATTTAAACTACCCCCAACGGAGCTCACGGTGCAAATAGACAGGTTATAGTGGGGCTATTGTTCCCAATTGACTTATGACTGCATTAAAAAGACAGTTCCCATCTGGGGTAATGACGTGCACTTCCATTATTTTATTGATTAGGAAATTGGCGTGAAGCTTGCTAGTTTATGATTAGAGCACTGTTACTTAAACAAATTTTAACTTATTACAGGATCAAAGTTTTGTTGAGATTGTCAAATTATCAAGACTTTAGGGGTGACCAAATGTTGAGGACAGGTACTACAAATGAATATTTATAGGTGATACCTATTGTGAGGATAGCGTGTTAATGCGGAAGTGAAATCAATCTTAATTGTATCATATTTTTGAATTTTATTTCTGTATATTATTCTGTTCATGTTAATTAGGTTGGGTGTACGGTGTGTGCCGTGAAATACAATAACCACGAATTCTCTAGCTGCTTTATTTTATTTTTACGACTAACCTGATTTAGTTTGTTTATTGAACTCCAAGAATATTTAACAGTTCAATAACTAATAATCGCTCACTATGCTGTATTCTGATCGGTGCTAGTGTTTTCACAGGATACTCCTAAATACCCACTCCTGTTCAATAAAAGAGGTTAGTTGTAAACATAAAATAAATTAGCTAGAGAATTCGATGTTTGTTAATGTTCACGAATTGTGGAAAAGAGATTACCAATTATATTTCCTTACTTCTATGCGGATGAGTAATTCACCAGATATTTAAAAAAACTTTGGTACGCTGCTAAATTATGGTATAAACCTTATAAAAAACCAAATCTAAGATGAGACACGTGCGCCGAGGGATGAATGATCATGAATTAGTTGGTCGCTAGCACGAAATTCCGAATACGGCAAGAGGCGCTGCCGTGGTCGACATTTAATTACTCAAACAAATCAACGCTGAATGGATTTAATTAAAAACAAAAATAATAAAAGTGCGATGCTCCTTAAAACGCACCAGTCTCGATGACAAGAACCATTCACGCCCTTCTCCTGATATCGAAAAATTAATAGAAAACTCTAGCATTGACGTAGTGGTTGGCTCTCCTTTACATGGCACTCTATTGCCCGACAACGGCCGAAATAAATAACGACCTTGAGTAACTGCAGCTCGAGGAGACATCAAAGAGTAGAGCACGCCTCAGTGCGGCCGCGAGAAGACGTCTATCTAATTCGGTCTAATAGAGTAATAGAGAAATAGGTCGGATGACGACTCTACGCCTAAAGGCATAGCGGTAAAAAGAGAGCATGTTTCCAGTCCTTCACCGAAGGCATTGGAAGCCACGATAAAAGCTGCAACGGAGGGCGACAATTAGAAGAGTCGCCCTGAGAACAGGGCCGACACGGCCACAACTTATAGTACCGCAGTGAAGGCTATAAGGTTGGAGATTACCGACCAGGGCTTCCCGGAAACAAAACTGGGCATGGCACAGATTCTGGCAATACAGGGTGTCGTAATGGGACAGTGGCGGAGCTGCCGAAAATGGCAGAGTGTCTTAGGGCCACAGTGCCCTCACTTAAGCCATGGGGTAGGGCATCCCTGAAGGCAGTCGGGGAAGAGGAGTGGCATCGCCCAAAGATCTGGTTTGTTGACCTGTCACGAGGTGGTAAAGAGACAAACGAAAAGATACTGCGTCGTCTGGCGATCCAGAATAAGGAACTAAGGGACGCAGACTGTAGGATTATATCGGCGAAGGAGTGAGAAGGCTACGTCCTTCAAATTATGATGTCCGTTTCACACAAAACGGCGGAGATACTCAAGGGCTCCAACTACAGAGTCAACAGGATATTTGGCTCTGTACACTTTCGCCCAATTAAGAACAGGTTGGTAGATGCAGTCAAGGGAAGGGTGGCGGAGCCGAATTTGCCCGGAGGTAGGGTCACTGGGGAGGGGAAGGACATGAGAACCGGCACTTCCGTAACAGGAAGATCGGTCAAACCGGGCCGATGAAAAAGTAGGAAAAGCCATGGGCTGACCCCTAGAGGAAGGGTGGCACAACAGCAACCAAATAAACCAGGCTCTTGCAATGATAAAAAAACACATCATGGTGATACACACTAAACACACAACAACAACGAAACTGAGATTCGTGCAGTTGAATCTGTGCATCGATCGAAGACGGCTACAAACAATCTAAACCGTCTTTTGATGATTAATAACTGGGATATAGCGCTCATATAGGAACCTTGGACCAACAATGGGAAGATTATTAGTATTGCAGCGAATACAGGTAAGCTAGTCTACGACACGGCTGCAGATAGGCCGAGAAGAGCAATTCTTTGTCTCTTAAGGCACAATATCTTCTCTATTAACCAATTTATTTCTAGGGACATCACGGCTGTTTCAGTAGAAATGCTGTTAACAAAAAGAGGTAGGAGGGAGATTAACATCGCTCCTGCATAACCCTGTATGACATGGGTACGTACCTCCAGTGCAATTCTCGACTGGCATGTGTCAAAGAATTATCTCTCAGATAATATGGACGTGAGGTTTGATATCAATATCCCCCAGATAAGTGTTGATGGTAAGGAAACCAAAACGCACCAACTGGCCACGTTACAGAGGCAATAATTAATGTCTACCACTCAAGCTCACCTCAGGTGCGTATTAGAAATAGAAGAGATGTTCTTTGGAGAAACCAAAACTTGGAAAACATGAGACGGAATATCCATAAACTTTTTAATATGGCTAAGAGGACGAACGAAAGCGAACAACATAGTTCTTAAGTTGAGCAAAACACTAAGCTGAAAAGACTTCTGTAAGAAAATAGACAAATTACCTATGGCGTTTCGACTCCAGAAGGCACTCTCCTTGGAGCACAGGAATCCCTTGGGATCTGTTAGGAAACCAAGTGGAGAGACAGCCACAACCAGGGAGGAGTCTGGAACGTCTACTGAGAGGTCACTTGCCCAGAATGTGTAGCACTGAGGGATCAGGAAGAATCCAACGCAAGTAGCATACATCCGTATCTGGTTCCAAATGGGGCTCACGAGTTCTCGAAGCAGTTTATTACGCCGGAACGGATAGGATGGGAAGTCAAATAATTTGGCCCCTTCAATTCACCGGGAGGGGATTGCGTATACCCCGCCTTTTTACAACAAGCCCTACAGACTTTGCTGCCTTATCTTACTATACTCTTCAGAGCCAGCTACAGCTTGAAATATGTTCCAAAATGCTGGGAGAAGGTTCGGGTGATTTATATCCCTAAAGCGGGAAAAAGATTTCCAGAGAAAATTAGGTCTTATAGACCTATTAGCCTCACATCATTTTTACTGAAAACCATGGAGAAAATTCTGGGACTTTGTATCAGATCCAACACTCTCCAAAGATACCCTCTGGCCTCTAGGCAGCACGCCTACCAAGCAGGGAAATCAACATAAGTGAATCTACATGAGCTGACATTGGAAATCGAAGATACGCTATATGCTCCTACATTGATACCCAGGGAGCTTTTGATAATATTAGTTTAGAGGTTATTCGGAAACAATCACTAACAAGGGGTAGAGACCCCTCCAATGTAATGTGGATTACAAACATGTGCCAAAAACAAGAGGATTAAGGCCTATTTTGGAGACAAAACTATTACCATAGTGGCCACTAGAGGTTGCTCCCAGGGAGGTGTTCTCTCTTCCTTATTGTGGCTGATCGTGATGGATCAATTACTTACCAGACTGAGAAATTTAGACTTCTCAAACATTACCTATGCGGACGACCTAGTCTTTATGGTTAGGGGCAGATTCGTAAATACAGTTGGGGAAAAAATGCAACAAGCCCTAGGGGTAGTAAATGATTGGTGGAAGGAGGTGGGCCTTACGGTAAATCCCAACAAGGTCAACTGCACTCATTTTACTAACCGGAGGAAAACTGTCCTCCCGCCGAGCGGCCTGGGGGAAGGGGGTAACTCTCCAACTATCGAGGAAGGTTAAATATCTGGGTGTCGTACGTGATCAGAAATTGTGGAATCCCTACTTAAATCATATCACAGACAAGACGAATAAGGCCTACTTCACGTGGGTGCAACTGAAGCAATGAGGACTTTGCCAACAGCTGCCCTTGAGAGAATATTGGGGCTCTCACTACTGCACCTACACATTAAAAAAGTAGCCGGTTCAAGAGGTCTGATCCTAAAAATTATAACCAAAATGAAAACCATAAGGACAGGACACAACAGTATCCTACATAAATTAACTGTTAAGGAGGAATTGATCCAAATATCGGATTTGATGGTAAGGACAATCGACTGTCGGAGGAATTTTACTATTAGTTTGCCGGATATGGCAATGATAGAGAGTATTATCTTCTCCCTCCCCCACTACGCTTCTGTATGGTATACGGATGGGTCAAAAACAGACGGGGCTACCGGTTCAGGGATAGTCGGACTGGGCCTACAACAATGAATACCATTGGGTAGCACCCCCACAGTTTTCAGGCAGAGGCCTTTGCTATTGATGTATGTGTGCTTCAATGTCTCAAAAACAAATATAGGAAAACCGAGATCTATATAATCTCGGACATCGAGGCAGCTCTGCTAGCCTAAGGAGCTTCAGTGTTCAACTCGAAATTGATCTGGAGCTGCTACTGCAATTTATTAGAACTGGGCAAAGAAAACAAAGTCACACTTTTGTGGTCCCCTGGCCACTCCACCATTAAAGGAAATGAGGCAGCAGACCGATGTGCAAAACTGGGAGCAAGGCGAGATTTCCTGGGTCCTGAGCTTTTTCCAAAATTCACTTGGCAGATGGTATAAGGAACAGGAAGCAGAACTATAGGAAATTACTCTGGAAGTCCTCCATTGGAATGAGACAGGCCAATAAATTATTCAGTTATAGTCTTATACGTCTGGGAGAGGCATCGAGGATGGACGGCCATTCCCTAAGATCCGTTACCTGGTTTTTAACAAGGCACGACTTTTTTAACGGCCATCTACATAAAATAGGAAGGTCCCTTACGGACCAGTGCAGATTCTGTGACTGCGGTAAGGAGACATCGGAACACCTACTCTTCACATGCGATGCTATCATCCTAAAAAGATTCAAGTTCCTGCGTACATATTCTAGTGGCCTAACGCCGACCGACTGGATATGCATCAGGTAGAGCGTTTTTCAAGGATATAGACCTACACTTCATGTAGGAATCTCTAGGGATGTACAATAGGCCTCAATGGTCGCAGTGCTCTGGGCAAAAAAAGTGTATGTTTTGATTACAAAAATATTACAGACTTAACGGCTTAAAACCATTTGACAGCTAAACAAGCATCAGTTTGATTTACAAAATCGTCAAAATTTACAATTTATTAAAACAATAAAAACTTGTTTGTAGGACACCGTAATTTTGTAAATTAAATGAATTTTGGTTGAAAAATATATTACAAAATTAAAGGTTTTCATAAAAATAATTAAATTTTAAAATTTTTGAAATCAAAATCAACTTTATGACATTCCCTGTTAATATTATTATATTAATATAAAATTGAGAGTTAAGATCTAACTTAATAAATTGTTGACTATTTCATTTTAAAATATTTTATTCGCAAAATCCAGTATCGATTTCCAAGGGTATAGCCGACCATAAACCATAATGTTATTTTATTTTAATTTGTTCCACGAATTTATTTTCCCGCTACAAATAATGGTTAAATTTGTCATACCTAATTACTCATTGACAAATTTTCTGAGTCGACTGTCATAGTTGCTAAGTTTGTCACGCCCCCTTCATAGTTCGCGCGGTTTAATAAATCCAATTTAGCTAAACTAATTAAAGTATGATTTTTACAAAACAAAAATGTGATGAGCGCTTCACAGACTAGAACTGATCTCAAAAAATTTACTAAATCAAATTCACTAACAGCTGCATTGCATCACTTAACATTTTTTTTTTTTGGTCAATGAATAAAACTTAAAATTAATTTAAAGCTCAACTATAAAATTGTATTTATAAAAAAAACAAAAAAAAAATTCCTTTAGGATTCCATTTTGTACTAATTGCACTAAAAGCACTCAATGCTAGAAAGTCATTAACCCAAAATGAAAAAAAAAAAAAAACAAAAAACATTTTAAAGTAGAAGCAATCTTAAAAGTTAAAACAAACGAAAAGTAAAATAAGAGGCAAAAGTACGTAATGTAAAAATTCAATTATTTTGTAGATTCACAACTCTCCATTTTTACATTGCAGTGTCTTCGTTTGTTTTTAAATAATGTTTTTCTTTTTAATTATTTAGATCCTGACCTAAATGTTTTTCTTTTTTGTTTTTTTTTTTTTTTTTTTTGAAAATCTTGGTTTGTTTTTATTGCATTTAATGATCTAAATTTTTAAGTTTAATTACATTGAAATTATATTTGTTGTATACTTTGGGTTTAATTGAAATTTGTTTACTTTAATACTACCTTATTATGCTTCCTTTGCTGCATCTTGCGGATGAAATGATAATAGGGTTATTTGTCTTCCAACGAGGGGGATGAGATTTTCCGGAAATGTAAATTAAATAAAAACACTAGAGGTTTTTTTTTGTAATTTTAAATGATTTATTTATAATTTTCAGTTTTTTTTGTGTTTTTTTTTTGTTATTTATATTAATTTTATTAATTATTTATGTTATACATATAATATATATATAATTTTATTTGTTTTTAATTATATTAATTTTATAAATTAACATTCATTTCATTTTTGGTTTATTTAATTAAATATAAATATTTCATTATATTGTTTTCATTTTGTTTCATTATTTAAATATAACTTTTTAATTTTATTGATTTGTTATTAAATTATAAATTATTTCTAAAATTATTTATTTATAAATATGGTAATTTTAAAAATTATTTTTTATATATATTTATATTTAAATCGACATTTATTTTATTATTAATAATAATGTTTTCTTTTTTGTTATATAAACTATACAATTACTTTTTTTTAATTAATAAATTTGTTATACATAATTAAATTAATTCAATTAATCAATTCGATTTTTTTTTTTATATATAGCTTTTGCTTTGATCTTCTGTTTAGTTAATAAAAATAATAATAAACCCTTTTGGAAATAAAATATAATTTAACGATATTTTTTTTAACATAATTTAAAACATTTTAATTAATTAAAAACTATTTATTTTTTATAATATATATATTTTTTTTTTAGTTTTTGTTATTATCATAAATATCACATTTATAGAAATATAAAATACATAATTTTGTTTTCTTGCTATATATAATTTATTTAATGAGTTACATGTTTTATTTAAATTAAATAACAAAAATAAAAATTAATTAAATGTTAATTACAATGTGATGATAAACAAAAACTAATAGATCAATACTATTAGAAATAATTTTTTATTGATATTTTATTAGTCACAAAACGCTCTGTTAATTATTTTGTTTTTTATTTTAATTTTACCAAAAAAAGCTGAGTTTTTAATTTTTTTTTTGTTAAAGCGCGGCAAATGAAAATTGAAAGTGAATTAAGTCTTTAAAAACAAATAAATCCAACTACTTAAAATTTTTATTTTTATTATGTATTTACCTTTAAAAGTTTTTATATTTTTTATGATACTGAAAATAATATATAATTTATGAATTATAATAAAATAAAACAATTTTTTATTTTTTAGTATTTGTTAATTATTTATTTGTTTTTGATTTGTTATGAATTAGAAAAACAATAACTCTATGCGGTTTCTTTTAGTGCAGAGAAGTTTTAACTCGAATTCGTTTTGAAACATATAATTTGGAATCAGACTGCAATCTATAATTAGCTTAACTTATCACAATTTAAAATTATACAGAAATATTACAGCCTTAATAGCTGAAAACATTTGGCAGCTAACCATGTTTCTGGTTGGTTTAAAAAACAATTTTAATACATATCGATATTTGGCACCTAAAACAATTCAGAGAGACACTTTAAAAAACTCTAGGTCGAGGCATCCGATAGTTATTATTTGTCAATTATTTGATGGGTCAAAAAACGGACTTCATAAACCCATATTACTATATGCTCGCTAATAAACCCCAGCCGGCCGAAGAACTGTGATAAGCTAAACATGAATGTTGTCATGCGAATTAATTAACAGCTCGAATATATGATCGACTATCAGAGGCGTAACTACAAATTTCGGGCCGCCCTGCAAAAATGTTTCTTGGGCCCCTAAAAATGCTTCTTTTACATATGAACATGTAATGCTTTAATTTCAGATAAAAATTTGCATGA
This sequence comes from Tipula vernalis, assembly GCA_958295665.1. Classification (NCBI taxonomy): domain Eukaryota; kingdom Metazoa; phylum Arthropoda; class Insecta; order Diptera; family Tipulidae; genus Tipula; species Tipula vernalis. Next base: position 73,952,212 of record OY282559.1, on the reverse strand, counting down.
GGTGGATTTAAGAAATTGCGTCAATGTTGACACTGCAGAGCATTAGTGCCCGTAAAAAATCTCAACTAATGTAGTGTAAGATACCATTAATCGGTAAACTTTGCGATTTTCCATTTTCCCGAAGTTTTTACAAGTTGTTTAAATTCGTCTTTGAACAGAGAAATACATAAAAAATGTGATGCTCAAACCTGATTCAAATACGTCGAATTATACGTAAATATGTAAAACCGAAGGAAATCCTATATGCGATAATCACTGCCATGTGAAATGTAAATAACATGAAAATACTTGAATAATTTCGAATATCTTAGGAAATTGAAGTAATATCGAAATTTTGGCATAATCTCGAGGAATCTACTAAATATTACGATTTATATGTATGAAGCTCAAAATATTACCATACAAAAATCGAATAAATTCGAAGATCTCGAATAATAATAAAATTGTCGAGAAACTTAAAAAATCTAGAATAAACCAGGGAATAATCTCGATTAGTTCAACCAAACGTAGTAGTATCGGATATTACTCGAATAGGCTCTAAGATTCTCGATTAACATCGAACAATCCAATGAATTCGACAATCTCATACATCCTCGAATAATCTCGAAAATCACGAAAATCTTGAATAACTTGACTGTTTCGAAACACCAAATCACCAACTAAGCTGCGAACATTATGCATCTCATCTCCATGCTAAACTCAAAAATTCTCGAGAAATTTTTAAAAGTGATCAAAGATGAAATCCGGTAAGCGATGAAAATTTTCAAAATCCAAACGTACTCTAAATCATTGTTGAGACCGACTAATAAGCGAAATTGTTTTCAATCGTGGTTAGATATTTTCCTAAGAAGAAAGTTTCAACAATTTATTTATTCTTGATTTTTATGAACATCACAATGATTCTTCGTTAACTATTCAAAGATATAGCTGCATCAAAATGATTCAACCAAACCACGGTGTAGTTTGGTTGAATCATTTTGATGCAGCTTTAACTTTGAAGACGAATCTATTTTAAAGAATACTTTGTATTCGCATTAAATCATTTCTGAAGATATTATTAAAGCCATTCATTAGTTTAAAGATAGATGTGGTCCAGATGATATTTCCGCATTCTTTCTCAAAATAGTTTTATTTGATGTTTCTAATTATAGCGGGATCTCGATATTATCAGCGATTCCGAAGCTGTCTAAGTCAATTGTTTGGGACTAGCATATTTTCTTTGATTTGAATTCACTTATAAATAGTAGACGAGCAATACGTTTTTTACTGGGGGTGTCCTATTGTGTCAAACTGGGAGTGGAGGTAATTGAGACTCGTGCTTAATTCGATGATATTTATATTGAATTTATAAAAGCGTTTGACTCTATTGACCACTGCCTAGTTGTGGAAATATTAGAAACCTCTAGCATTCATAACAAATTGTTTAAATGGCTTGATTCATACCTTAAAGGCACTAAAAGTGGTTAAAATAAATAACTGCCTATGCCCCGAGAAGGTACACACAGATATTATTTATCAACGACATAAATTAAGTCATTAAATCAGCTCGTTGTCTAATTTATGTGGATGACCTCTCAGCTGGAATATGTATGTATGGTCTGCTTATAATGGAATGCACATAAATATAATCAAGTCAGACCACAGATCCATTCTAACGCTAGTAAAACACTTCAGTTTGACCGAAATAAGGTTTGGTGGGAATTTAGGGATTTTCCACCATGTATTGAAAGGATCGAGTCGCTGTGATTGGAATAATTTACATTTGCTTAACAGTAACATACATAGTCCATTTCTTTTGATGAACCTTATGTTTAATGTCCCGATAAGAAACCAAAAGCCAGAGTAATTTTTAAAAACTCTTTACTAAATAAATGAATAAGTAAAGATTACTCGATTGCTTAAGGTTTTTTTAAATTCTTTTGCAAGTAACCTTTTAACAATATTTTGGGAAATTTTGCGAAACTGAGCTTCAGGTGCACTGTAAATGGTGTTGATAGACCGAAAAGATTTTTTTTTTTTATAAAGCTTGGAAAATATGAAATATTCTTACGAACACAAGAGTCGTGGATATTTTAACATTTATTTTGTCACGATAATCTTAAATATATTTGATTATTCTCAAAAATCTTCGCAACAACCTTAAAGATCGCAACTTCATAAATCAATTAGGAATTATCTCGACAAATTTTGAATAATCCCGAATTTATAGTCTATAACTTTCATAATCTCGGAAATTCTTGAAATTCTTAAATAACTTCTAAAAAATAAATTTCTAAAAAATTTAAATCACAATGCTACATAATGTTGGTAATCTTAAAACAAATTTATCCATCCAAATGTTTCAAATGTAGATAATTCTTAAATAATTAAGTTATGCAACTAAACTTTATAACTCAAATGATCTCGAGAATTCCGAATAATTTTATTTTTGACAGTTCTGCTCTTCAAAAATACAAAAATTTTTGAAGCATCAAATCAACGACTTGAAGCAGGCAACATCAGGATATAATCGAGGTTCATCATATAGAAGAAATTTTGAATGTTGCTTTTTTGTCGGCTAAAACTAACTAACTAAATGTTAGCGCAGTTTGGGATAATTGAAGCTAGTAGAATTTATTAATTAATACATAGATGTTATCTTCAATTCGTTCAATATTTCGACGAAAGAAAAAAAAACAGAAACAAATCCGTTAAATAAAAACAATCTGGATTTTATATAACAAACTACGATATGAGAGGTATTAAAGCATCTTAATGTTCACGTCTTTGATTCCAAGTATATGTAGAAATTTCATGTTTTCATTGCTGATATGCTCAGGAAATGCCAATATTTCTAGTTCGTTAAAAACACCCACGTTAGTCAAATCGTGAAGTTCTAACTACGTTAGAAATTTCTTACAATATTTGGCCTCTTTTATAGCTTCTGTGAGTGCCATATATTCAGATTCGGTAGACGATAACGCTACAGTTCGCAGCTTCTTTCATTCCCTAGATATTGGACCACTGCTCAAAATGAATAAACCCTGTGTGCGAACGCTTGTTTATCGTACAAATTACACAGTCCGCATCAACAAAACCGCATAGTATTTCATTTTGCTGATCCTTGCCCCGCTTGACGAAGACCGTACAGTGCCTTTTTTAATAAGCAAACATTATTTCCGGATTTAACATCGTTAAGCAGTTTAGCTGCCTTTTTCGAATTTTCGTTCGATCTTTGTTCCGATTGATTAATTGTTTTCCATATAAATTTCTTCATCTACAACTTCGCTTAAATATCGTTGTAATGTCAATCTGATTACAAGTCGAATGGAACTCATGTGAGCAACAGAAGAAACAGTTTCGTTAATATCTATACCAGGACGTTGAGTATATCCCTTCGCCACGTTTCGAGCTTTTCGTCTGTTGATCATTCCATCAGGATTATAAATATTCTGTAGTATGACTCGACTGCCTATGATTTTCTTTCCATTAAAACGACCTACCATTTTCCATCTATCATTGCGTATCAAAGCGATTGCTTTGTGCCATTCTGCGGCATCATCTTCAGAGATAGCTTCATCAATTGATATTTCAGCAATGTTCCCATATTCCATTTCTGCGTTATATGCAACTTGCATAAATGGTAATTATTTTTCGGTTATCCCCTCTGACCAATGAGAATTCTTCCAGGTCTTTTTCGACCTCTACGAGCTACATGTTCTTCACGTTCTTCTTCAACTGACTGAGAATTTTTTTCTTCCTCGCTTTCGTATGAGGATGATGATGATGTTGTGAATAATTCTACTGGATTCATATCAATTTCTCGGCTAACCTTCTTTTCATTTTCATGGTTATTTCCAGGTTTCAGGCCATTTTTTATTTTTGTTAATCTGTTTTGATTTTTTAAGAATTTAACGTCTCGAGTTACTTCGATTTTTCTTTCTTGCGGTAACCACACTCGATACGCCTTAGAATGGAGTAACCATGGAATATATATACATTTCTTTGATCGAGGATCGAATTTTGCTTTGGTAGGATCCCTATTAAGAACATATCCAATTGATCCTTATTTTTAGAAGTAACTCACATCGGGAATTTTCCCGTCCAATTTTCGTAAGCCGTCCTTCTATCTAATCTGATCGAAGGACAACGATTTCGAATGTAACTCGCTGTTGACATTGGTTCGGCCCAAAAAGATTGCGGGAGTTGTGAATCTGTTAAGGGACTTCTCGTTACATTTATGATCGTACGATTCCTCCTTTCAGGCAATCCATTTGGTTCTGGATTATATGGAACCGTGAGCGGTCTTGCGATACCATTTTCTCGTAGAAATGCGGGAATTTATTGTAAATATTTTATTTTTCTTCCGGTTTGATTCTCCGTGTTTGCCTTAAACTCTTTGGATGTTTTGAAAACTCCATCTTTTGTTTTGATGAAGCATTCCGTTTCACGACTCGACTTCTTTGGAAAAGGATTTTTCGTCATTTTTCCTGATAAACAATTTATATTTTCATTCTCGGCTCTAAGTGCGGAGTATCCATTCCAGCCGCTTTGTGACCCACTTAATTACATATATTGTACTTAAATGGGAACTTCTATTTCTTCGGCGTTTTTATTTCATCATTATTTTCTCTTTGAAATATCTGTTTCTTCATAAATTTCTTTACAAATAACGGATCGAGAACTGCTGCTCGCACATTGCTCTTCTTCGCTTTGTATTCTTCCATGATTTTGATTTTAAGTATTTCTAGTAATGGCATGACGTCACGAGACTCTATTGCACAGTTGCAATTTTCAAATTTTGACGGTAAAATGCACAATAACATCATTGTCAGTAGGTTCGAATTGATTTCAACATCCATTTCTTCAAGTTTATCGACCGCGTCGAACAACTTTTAAATATGGTCATGCATATCATCCTCTTTCTGCATTTTCTGGAGTGTTAACTGCTTTAGAAGCGTTGCTTTGTCCACTTGATTGATAAATATTTTCTCGCTTTTAACAAACCTCGCGAGAACTTCCACAGCCGTTCATTTGTTTTAGCTCTGACGGATTTATTGATAAAATAATATCCGATCTTGCCTTTCGAACTTTCGCCGACCACACCTTTTCAGCAGCAATCGACGCAGCATTTCCTTCCATAATTGCAGGCTTGATTTTAGAACTGTTTGCATATCCCCAAGCGTTGTTTTCTGCTTCCATTTGCATTTTCTAGGTGTCATAATTATCTTTGCTGAGGGTTTCTAATTGGATTGAACGTACTCCACTCATATTCGCTTCGACTGTAGTCACTTACGCACAATTCTCAATATTTGACTTTTATTTCTTTATTTAGTTATTTTTTTTCTCCATTCCTTGGCCCATATTTCATTAGGTGGCATATTTACTCTAAAGTTTTTGGCAGGCTTAGGCAAACCAAATTATGTTCAGTAGGACTTGACAATTAAGAATTAAAAATTCTATGAAGAAAGTCGAGAAACTCTACCATGTGCATTTTTTTAATCAGATGCTTTATCAAAAAAAAAAAAAAAAAAAAAAAAAATTAATTTTTCGCACTTACCGGAAATTTCACATTTTTGGGATTAGTTTCAGTTTACATTTCAAAATCCACACCAAGATGGCGGTAAAGCAGCTCTATTTTGTTTCCGTTCCAATCCAGTTAATTATATGTACAAAAATTTTCGAAGAAAAGTACTTCAAATGTTCTAAATTAGCAAACTTTATTTTTAATTATTAGCGAAAATAGTTAATGAGAGTATTAGTACATAAATCTCACTTGCAAAAAGTCACATCGAAAAAGGATGGTAAAGAACGAAAATCTACATTATCAAATCTTAGAAACCGGTATCAAACCTATAAAACCATCAATACGCATAATTCAAACCATTAAGGTTTATGCCTCATTTCTGGTCTACAGCTCCTATTTTTGCCCTCTTTCCAGGTAAATTTATTCCACTGAACCATTAATATCGATATTTAAATTTATAAAAGTGTCCTACCAATAAATTTATGAAATTATGTTTTATCCAATTCAACTATTGTCAATGCAACCAATCAACTTTTAAGAATTCTCGATCAACAATAACTAACACTCAAACGTAAAATTACTGTTGAAAAATATCTAGAATGCTAGTTTACATCCTATAGAATATAGCAAAAGTTTCCAGCCGAAAGAAAAAAGTCGGTAACGCAGATGCAATTGATAAAATTAGCCTCTAGAGTATTTAATCTGAAGATGGATTGCATTTAAGTGACTTGTTGAAGTCGATAAAAGTCGATTTTTCAAAAATCATTAGAAAACTTGTATAAAAGCCTCTAGAGCAGTCATGCGAACCTATGGCACGCATGCCAACCGAAGCACACGGCAAAAATTTTTTAGAAAAGTAGAAAAACTATCATGAAATTATCGGTTGATATGAGAAGATTTCAAAAATGTTGGACTGATGAATATGGAATGATTGATAATGGCGAACAGGTTTTTTGCATTTTGTGCTCCGAAACAGTAGTTTGTAGAACATCATCCATAAAGCGACATTACAGCACAAACCATAATTAACTCTTTGATAGTAAAAATGAAGAGAATAAAGCACTTATTGCAAGAGCAATGAAAAATTGAAATATCCAATCCAATTCACTGAAGAAATATGCTGGAAAATCTAATATTACTATTGCCAGTTTTTTATTTTTTATTTCTAATGTTATTGTCAGACATGGAAAACCATTTTGTGATGGCAACTATATAAAAGAAGCATGGTTAGAATCTGCCTCTTTTTTATTTGAATATTTTGAAAATAAGGACAAAATTATTTAAGGAATTAAAGGTTTACATGTAGCTCGCAATACAGTAAAAGAAAGAATTTTAAAACATAAGAAATAAACAAAAACCGAATCTGCAAACCTAGCAATTTTCATCGGATATTTTTCAGCAGATGAAATTAAAAAATAACGTCAATGTGTACAACTACCAAAGGAGTTGATATTTTTGAGGTAGTATTGTATTTAAACCATTTTCTTAATTAGACATAGATTTACCAATCTTATTATCTTGCTCGCTTAAAATCGTTAGGAGAAATTTTAGGTACTGTAACAAAAATGGCGAACTTAAAATCTGCACAAGCTTTAAACCACAAAAGAATTAAAACTTTATTATATGAAGTAGATTCAATGAAAGAGAGGCTACTTATGTGTAACAATGTTCATTGGCTAGGCCGTGTGAATGTTCTGAATCGACTTGTTGAGTATTTCGAAGAAATTCGTTTATTTTTAGAAAACAAGAATAAAATTATTCAGTACAACGGGCTACTTCCAAAGAAGATATTTCACCAATCTCGAAATTACTACTTGTGGCTATTCAAGAACTTTTCACAAGTTTTAAGCACTTTCGCTGCTAGATTTAAGCAACCGTTGAAGCATTCAGCTTGAATATTGAAGATTTTGAAATGCAACTAATAGTTTGTCTAAGGAGATCTATATGGCAACAGAAGTTTATTGACTGAAGAATTGTATTGAAAACGATAAAAAGAAATCGTTCAAATAAAGTACTAGAAGAAACTTCCGAACGTGAAATATTTAAAACTTGGTACGACATTCCGGAAACCTTTGATTACTTGAAAAAGTTGACAATAGCTTTATTATCAGTTTTTGCATCAACATATGCCTGCGAATCATTATTTTCAAACATAAATTTATTAAGTCTAATTCTATAAATAGCTTGAGTAAAAAATACAGTGCAGCTTGTATTTCATCCAAAGCCACTTCGTATGCACCGGATATAAAACAATTGGCCTCTAATGTACAACAACAAAAAGCGCCTTAAAATTTTAAGTACTTTTGATAAAGTTTTGTAATTATTCTTAATATTTTTTTGGAATCGTAATTTTGCATGCATCATACCTACGTTTAAATAATCTATAAACGTTTTCTAATTAATCAATAAAACTAAAAATTGGGATTTATTTCTTCTGTTAAGATTAACTTAAATGTTGGAGGATTTGTAATAAAATACGCAAGCAAAAAAAGGTTCGCCATCACTGCTCTAGAGCGTTATGTCTGGCGATGGATAGCTTTAATGAGACTTGTCAATGGCTATCGCTGCAGTTCTAATTATCCAAAATTTCAGTAGCGTTGGTTTCTGAAAAGTCACAATAATGCGTTCCATACGATATAACAATCTATAGGATATATACATCACACCAGAAATATCATTCTATAAAACCCAAGATTTCTATATATATTACGCACCATTGGGATTGCGCAATTTTGTGCCTGTATTAGAAAATTGGTCCATAGCGTACTTTAGGAAACACTAAGCGATTTCTCGCGTGATTATCACACTAGAAATTCCATATAATCCGTTTACCTTATAAAACTTATTTTTCAGTATATGAACTACACTTTGCTTTATTTCGAAAGTTAATAAAAGGTGGAATTTCTGTAAATCGCGCATGCATTGCCTCTATGGCCGATTTTATTTAATCGTGGCTGTTCTTTGGCCGATTCTAGCTAAATTGTTATATGTACAAATGTGAATCTTAGCCAGAATACTAAATATACCTTGTATTAATTCAAATGTTAATAAAATGTCGGTTTTCTGGAAATGGCCATTTAACATCTTGGAAAAACCTCGATTTTAATCAATTGTGGATCTTCTATGGCCGATTCTGGCTAAAGGGTAATAAGCACAAACCAATCTTGCGCAGAATATTAACTACACTTGGTTGTAATTCAAATGGTTATAAAAGGTGGGACTTCTGGAAATCGGCCAGTAAAGCAGCTTCACAAGCGGGACTACGTGACGCCATAGAGAAAAAACTGTTAGACACGGATCATTATGAGCTTGAAAAGAAAATAACGGTTGCGGAAAGCGTAGAGCATAAAGCAGAGTATAAATAACCGTTGGTTGAAAGGGCACAAGAACTTTCTGGAATTTTCGATTTGTCGCAGTTAATGGCTGCTATGATCTCAAACCAAATGATGGGACAAATGGGTGTAATAAAACACCAAATGGCACAAAAAAATGGGCGACACATGGAACAACAAAATCAGTCAACCCAAGAACATAAACACCAGATGGAACAACAAAATCAGTCAAATAAGGAAATGAAACTCCAGATAAAACAACAAATGGAGCAGTTAAACCAAGAAATGAAACAACAAGGAAAGGGAATTATAGAACAAATTATAGATGGTCAACGTACATGGCGAAGTATAAAAGTTGCAAACGGAAAGTTCAACTGGTTGAAGATAAATTAGAAATGGACATATTTTGAAATTACTTCAATTTTTAGTTTTATACATTTATTAGTTATTATAAAACATTCAAAAGTGCATGCAATTGTAAATTGATTAACCAAATGATAATTTCCACTTTAAAATGGTGAAAAGTTTAAAAATTATAATATTGGTAATTATTTGGTAATTTAAAATTTTAAATATTGATAATTTAGAATCTAATTTAAAATGAAACGTGCATTCGTGAACTCATCTGTAGTTAACTCAATCAAACTTTCAACACTCAAATCAGGGTCCTAACTAAACTCAATCCCAACGCAATTCACAACGTAATCACCAAATCAACCCCCTTATCCAATTGACAAAATATGTGTATGTTTGTGTGTGTATTTGTCATATTATTTGGACTAAGGAGGACTGTTTGGCTAAACAATTCACATATAATGTATTTAGGGATTATGATCAAATGAATATCAAATTAATTACATTTATAAAAATGTTTTTAAATGATCTGACTTAATTTTGGAATATTTTAACGTAGCAAACACGACCAGCAACATCCAACTTAGCTGTGTTGATAATGTGTCAAATATATTGAGTATTTTTTGACTTCGAAAGGTGACTTTAAAAATTTTAAAAAATTCTTCAAACTTCTACGCATTTCGTTGCAGTAATTGTAAACCTCAGTTTAAAAATCTGGATGGGATAAGCAACAGCTTCAAAAAGCTTTGCCATAGTCGACGTTCAATCATTTAACCCAAAGTCAAGATAAGATATTAAAATTAATGAAGTAGGTTTATGTGTCAGTTAAACTGATATTTGTCGATGTTTTTACAAACCGCCATTCACAAACTCGAGAAGCTGTTGGGCATTATATTGGATTTGTCAAAAGAAAAAGCGGAAAATTTCTCGTTAATTTATATTGACTTTAACCAACAACCCAATTCCTCTCTTAAAACTGCTAATGTAACCATAGCATAAACAGAGTTCGGAAGCCATCTGTATGATTGACTGTTACTGTCCATTATAAAACCACCTACAATTTTTGAATTGCTGAAAATATGAATATTTATATCAAAATCGTGATTCACAAAGCAGCCAGGGAATTATTTCACGACAAAATAATCTTCTTGTGCCGTTTGAATGGTGGAATTTTTTATATTGCGAATATTTGCAAATAATTAGAATTATACATTCATAACTAAATTTTGTTTAAATACGGTTTCATGTGTAAGCAAGAAGCATGCATCTTCCTTGTCAAATTTTATTTTATTTAAATTTGATATTTTTAACATTGACGAAACTTTAACTAATTAAAATTTGATTGACAAAATAGAATTTCTGAAAAAAATTCAAAATCAAGGCCAGGGTTCAATAGTTAACTGTTAAACAATTATGTAATTAAAAAACAAAAAAATTATTGGTTAAACTAAATAAAAACCTGAAAAACAGCAATTTTCTAGATTTCTGGAAATTAAATTGGAATTTTAATTAAGTTAAATAAACACTAATTTAATTAAATAATGCTATTTGCTACTTTTTAAACGTATGGAACCTGAAACTAGCATACTACTTAATTAATTCGGCTACTAGTGCTTACCATAAATAAATCACATTTACTAAATTACGTCAACCTTCAATAAAAGTTAACGTTTAAATTTTGAAATTTAAAGTTCTTTATATGTTTTATTAGGTAAACGGAATATATGGGAAATATGGTGTGATATCACGTGAGAAATGTCATCTTCTTTCCTAAGTATGCTATGCACAAATTTTCTAATTACAGGTACAAAATAGCACTTCCAATGGTGCAAAATATAATATACAGAAAACCAATCTAGAGGCTGATTTTATAGAAATATTTTAGTGAGATTTTCAAAATTGAATTTTCTCAGATTTCCTACGGGAAAGTTTTACTGAATATTCTTTTTGCAACAGCTGTTGACATAATACTCTAGAGGCTGATTTTATACCAATTTTAAATATTTCTTTTGGGTTTCCAAATTTTCCACAACTTTTCACGAGGAACTGGAGGCAAGTTTTACAACTTATTGACAAAAGTCTACAATGCCAAACATCATCGACTGATTTCGACTTGATTTTTTTTTTCGTCTAGGATAACACATCTGCATTACCGTTCTTTTACTTTCGGCTGACTTTAACAGTATCTCGTATCGATTTTAAAAATTTGTATATCATTGTTTCTAATAATGTGGCCAATTAAATTGCCTGTTTTGCCTTATAAAGCAAACCGAATATGTCCTGTTCATTTTAACGGACGCAAAAGCCAGACCACATATTCATCGTACACTAGCTAAGGCGGTTAATTATTTATTTCTAATCTTAACTTTACACAAGAACTTGGTTTATTCACAGTATAGTTAGAGATTGCGATCGAAAATTCATGCGTCTATTTTCGAGAATTTAAAATAGATTTAAAAATTGATTCTCAAGAAATATTATTGTCTAATTAATATTTTTGTTTTAAAGAATTAAAAGATAAAAGATTTTCATTGCTTGTCTTGAATTTTCCGCACCCCCTTGTGGCCATTCCTAAGAAAGTATGGAGGGGGTTTTGACTAAAAACAATAGTAGGAAACCATAATTTTATAACTTTTGTTGCTTCCGAAATATCTATTGTGAATTTTTGAAGAGCATCTTGCTCGATTTACTATTTGCCCATATGGAAATTTAAAATGAAAGAAATATTTCTTTGCTAGGAAGCATCAAACAAATCGAAGCTATTGAAAGTATTCTTTTCATAAACTTTTACTTATTTAAAAAAAAATAAAAAAATTCCACACACCGTGAAATTCTGAAACTTTAACCGTTTTATACGTTTATCAAAACACCAGTTGAAATTGTCACCTATTATGGGAACCCTGCAAATATGCAAAAATCTACAAATTATGAAAAAAAATCATCATTAAAATGTAAAATTTTGTATTTGATTGGGCTTTTATACCTTTTGCCAATATTTTTAAAATCATTCACCAGATGCGAGACACTTTGTGGTCAAAGGCGAATAACCTAATTTTTTTTTTAGTTCAGCAATATTAGGTTCTAACCCTTTAATATCCAGAAACTTATTAATTTTCAGCTATTCTCAAATAGGAACTGGACATTAGGTTTGTTCAAATTGAGATTTGTTTGTTTTAATATGCGCATCCCGTATTCTATAATGGGATACCCGGTACCCAACTGAAGCCAAACACTTGATGCTTGAAAATAAATTAAAATTTGATAAAACCCGATATATTGATTAAATAATTCAACAAACGCACTTTAGGCATCTTAAAACCTTGGTTGTGTGTGTTCAGTTCGCACTATGTTAAATAAAATTGTTACGAATCTTCCAACAAGGTTTTTTGTAATAAGCTGTCACTGTTGAGTTTTCCTCTCGATTCTAAAATTGGTTAAAGCAACAAACAAATAAAAGAGGCATAAACTACCGCATTGGCTACTGAGGTGGCTGGTTATAGAACAACGTTTGTAGGTTTAAAACAAAACTGTTTTTTTTTTGTATTATTACTCCAAAAAATTAGTTGGCCGCACATTGGTTGCTAAGGGAGATGTGCGACCGTGTTGTTAACAATGCAGAAAACTAACGTTTTGTGCATGGAAAATAGAGAAAAAACCTACTTTTCACGAGAAATTTAACGTCAAAACGCATTCAATTTCAAAATTAGCGCCCCATGCCAAATTCTGTCAAAAGCCTCTGGAAATGTACGGTGTAATTAGTTGCATTTCTATATTTTTGTAGGCACACTAATTCCACCAATAAAATCACAGAATTGATACCTACGAGACCCTTACCGGCGGTCCGAAATCAATACACTATTTTTCAAATAATTAATTCGTCTGAAATTATTTGTTATTGCCATAACCTTTCAGACAGTACTAATATACGATAATTCCGTTTTTGGAATGGGATGCATGTTAGCTGTTTTCCAAATAGATGGGAAAACACTTGTGATTGAATGATGAAAGAGACTAGCTATTACTTTTTAAAGGGGTGTTGATAGCTTTGAAGTTAGCCAGTGAAATGAAGAAAACAGTTTGTTTAGGGGCAATTGCAACTTTGCATATTTTATCAGACCGTTGTTGTTAATGTCTACTAGTGAAAACTAAAAGGTACAAATTAAATTATTGCCGTATGAATGACAGTAGACGCAAGCTAAGCAACAATGATTGGTTGGATTTGCTTTAGTGTTCGAAAAAACTTTACAGCAGACTTCTTCTTATTTCTGTGTATAGGGAAGTTTGTCTGCAATTTTTATTACAAAATATCTCTGCACTAAAACACCTTTAATAGTAATGATTAATTATATTTGTTCGGTGGGTATAATAATAATATATAAATGATCCTGAATAATAATAATTATTGCTATTTACAAAATAAACGATTAATTTACAATAAATTAATCGCTTTTTTACACAACTGCAAACCGAATTTTCTATACCTACCTATAATATATACTGGTTGTGCATAATACAAAATTTAGCTCTAACTAGAAAATTTTTTAATAGTTAGTATAATAAAAAAACCTATCTACTATATTTATTAAATACTAGTTATTATAATTAAGAATTATTACTGACTATAACATACTAAACTTGGGGCATGATACCATACTTCAAAATACAAATTAAAAAAAAAAAAAAATTAAAACATTTTTATTTTAAATATTAAATAATTTCATTGGGATCAACCGAGCGCTGTTTAAAATTTTTTTTACGCATTTTTCGCCCATTCGTACTATTAAAACCGTAGGGATTACTACAATAATTATTATTGTTGTAATCATTACTATTACCATTATATTCGCGATATCGTTTTTCTAATTCATTATCCGTATAATATTTATTCATACTTAGTGTTTTGGGATTTGGACGTGTCACCGCCGTCGTCACCGCCGCAAAATTATTTATAACTGATTGAGGATGATGATGATGATCATGATTATTATTATTATTAACATTAGTATTGTTCTGACTAATGTTATTAATATTTTTACTATTTATTGTATTGTTACGATCACGTTTGGATATATTTGCGGATTTTATAAAACGCGGCGGAACATTTTTTATAAATGATTGGCTAACTGTTGTGCCACGTAAAAAATCATCATCATCCTCGTTTAAATGATCATCATCATTAAGTAGATCATGATTATAAATTGTATCAAAATTATGATTATTGTTGTTACTATTATTATTATTATTATTATTATTATTAATATTACTAATGCTACTTACAAAATTTGTTTGACCAAAATGCTGAAGCGTTGCTGTTGTTGTCTGTGGTGGAGGTGGTGGTGGTGGTGGTTTGCTGCCCATTGTTTCAACTTTGCGATGCTGTTTATCCGGATGGAATAATGATTTACGATAATCGTTTTCCATCGAATTGTTATTTGACAACGTATCGTGTTGTTGTTGTAATGGCGATGGTACCATTTGTTGAACATAATAGTGATCACTAGGATTTAAAATTATTTCACGATTTGTATGATTTAAACTCATGGATTTGTGTTGGTCATTTGGATTGTTGTTGGCACGCGAAAAATGCACCTGATGTTGATGATGTTGATGCGGCATAGTAGACATATTCATATTACTACTATATTTGCGGCTTGTATTCGAACTTTTTGCACTTTTATTACTCGAACCGGTTGTAATTTCATATGGTTTTTCACCCGAATCGATAACCTCACGATTTTGTGCTAACGATTCGAATGCATGTATAACACTACCGACGTGTGTATTAACATCTGGTATACCTAGTGACCCACTAAATAAATCACGATGATGTTTGTGCCCACCTAAAACCAAATCGGCATTGCTGCTATGTTTTAGTACACTGTTCGTGTTGGAAGATGGTGTCGTCGTTTGGTGTAGTAGTACGGGACTCCTGCGACCGTTTTGTGTGATCGTCGACTGCACGTATTTTTTATATATTTTTAATTTTCAAATATTTTTTTTTATAAATTTTTTAGTAAATTTTTTTTTTTTTATACAAAATGAGTATATATTGAATATTTTACAAAGTTTATTCGTGTTTTTGAAATAAAAATTAAAAAAAAAAAGAAACAAAACAAAAAATAAGTATAATTAATAAATAAAAGTATTTAATTAAACGGAAAAAAAAAAATCTAATATTTGGTTTTATATTACAAAGAGTTGTGCATAACATTTTTATTTTTTATTTTTTTAAATAAAAATAATCTGGTAATAATAATAATAATAGTGTGTAAATAAATTAATTTTTTTTTATAAAAAATATTTCAATTTGTTTTGTTTTAAAAATTTTTTTTGTGGTGTAAATAATTAGAAAACAAAAACCAACCAAAATAAATTAATTATTTATATTTATAATATATTGTTATAACAAAAAAGCTTGTGTTATTTTAAATAAAATATTAATGTAGTTAATAAATAAAATTATATGTTTAGTATATAATTAAACAATAATTAATGTGTTAATGAAATAATTATATTTTCATTTTGTTTTTAAATAAATAGCAGTTAATTTGCATAACATTAATTTTTAATTTGTTTTTCTAAAATATTCTTTTTTTTAATTATGCAGTAATGGAAAATATTTGTAATTTTTATATTTTGTTTTTTATTCAATTTATTTTGTATTTGTACGTATATTTATTTACTCGGAATATTATAGAAGAGTCATGGTAAACTACCCTACCAAATTACCATAATTTGAAATTGAACCGAAATATCTCGAATATAAAGGAAAACCACTTTCGAAACAAATGGCGTTTTTTATTTGTTTTCTGCAAGGGTGTAGCTCAACAAAACCCGTTGATTAGATCACCTTAGATAAGAGAGAGACAAAATCTTCAGAAGCCTGATTCCAAATGTTCACTGATGAAAATACGAAAATCTATTTATTCCGAAATTTTGTTAGTTGTCGATTCTCATTAGTAATAAATTTCTATTTCTTTGTTTTGATTTTATTGGAGCAATTACAATTCGTTTGTTTAATTTAATGTTTTTTAATTTTTAATAAATTATTTTACCTACGGAGTTGGACATTGAATCTATCAAAAATTAGACTGAAGGCTTATTTTGTCAACGAGATATCACTACGTTTGGCCGAACATGCAAATCATACAAAAACCTAAAGTAAATTATAGGTAGACGGCAATAAACGTTGATTAGGTACAATATAGAAACAAATCTTCTATCATCCTAAATTCACTGTGCAAGAATGTAAATAATTATTAAAAATACAAATGTTTGTCCTTGAACACTATTATAACAATCTTAATGGATCTTAAAAAAATTTGAACGATTGGGATTTTGTACCTTCGGGATTTTGTATTCTGCTGGGAATTTTGACCAACTCACTATGGAAAGTGTTAAATTTCGCTTTGCTTTATTTTTATTAAATATTCGATACCAAATATGGTTGGTTAGCATTTTTCATATGCACAAAGCAAACGACTGTTTTTCAGTTGAAAATCATCTAAACTTAGAATTTATTTGAAAGACCTAGGACCATGATAAAAGTCAAATTAAAATTAATCTTGAATTCCCATGACTTATTTGGTTTTATTTAACAAAGCGTTAACAATTTGTATGGTTTTGAAGATTGCTTCTTAATGTCTTAGAGTTTCTCTCTTCAACCAAATCTCAAAAAGTCAACCAAACTATGAGTACTAAGGTCTATAGATATTGCAGCCTAAAATGTTTGTTCGTGCAATGATCCTAATCTTAAAACGAAAATTGTTCATGAAATTTTAGTTTCAATAATTATAAAGACATCAAAACTGAAATATATCGGATACGCGAATATAGAGGTATTGCGGTTTGATAGACAACTACAGTAACTATCACCACAAGCACACTTTTTTGAAATCCACTTGGAAATATCTATGTGTATCATCCTTTCGTTTTTATATTGTAGTTCGTTATAATTTAATGGAATCTTCCGTCACTTCAAAAACTTCACTTCAAAAGACACGAAAACCCTTAAATAATTTTCGTAGAATATGGAAAAGTATAAAAAAAAATCCCGAAAATCAAAATCCCGAAACAAAAAATCTTGAAAGTCAAAATACTTGTTTGATTCACATTTTACAACAACTTCGTTTAATTTGTTTGCAAAATAAAGAGATCAACGTAAAATCACGCAAAACAAAATATAAAATTAGGGAACAGGGCATGTGGAAAAAATAAAGATTCCCATAAAAAATCGCTTAAAAACAAAAGTTAAGAGTCCAATTAAATATGATGCTATTTAATTTCATGTCGTTCTCTCATTGGAAGGACCAATACTAAGCTGCTTTGTGGAGTTTTTTTTAGTATGTGAAATACAAACGTAAACATTAATCAATATTTTTCTAAATTGTTTTAGGTTTATTGGATATCCTTGTTTAAAGGGTTCAATATTAAATGGCTTTGAAGAGCTCTCTATTTTAGCCACAAATTTTTAATAAACGTTTTAATTTGTAAATATTTTGGAAATTTAATAAATCACAAATTCGAAAATCTACACGTGGCGTCCCCCATTCTCGAAGGTATGAGACCAATTTATATAACTTTTAAAAAACTTGATTTATTAACAAAACATTTTTTTTGGAATTTTTTTTCTTGGAGAGTGACGACACCAACAGTAGTTTACCAGCTTTTAGGAAATTAACCAGTTAGTTCTTCGGGTTGGGCATAGATAACTAAACAGCGTAAGCTAAACAAAATTACAAACAAAAATTGAACGTTTTTTTTTTTGGTGTCTAAAACTTTCGTTATTTCTTATAACCCTTTTTCGGTCACTAAATTTCAAGCGAAATTTTGCTGTTGTCGAGATTTATTTTTGTCTGTATTAAACTAAAACTTTTAAATAAACACGGATAAAATATTTTGATATTTAAAAAAAAAAAAAAAATAGAACTGGGTGTTGTTAGCCCGAAAACACAAATCCATGAAATCGAATTTCGAAAAATCAAATCACTAAAAATATAGTAAATATGGATTCCACCCGTTATCTCAAACAAAACATCAAAAAAAAAAAAGAAAAGAAACCCAAGAGAACGCTACGATGAATAATCTCTACAAAACAAGCAATTGACCTGTGTGGCGCGTAAGCAACTTGTAAAAAGTCACTGAATACAGTGGAATAAATCCCGATATGTTTAACGCGATTCGCAGTGACAAAATTCGGCCTATTACATAATTTTCTAAATCAGAAGCAGATTTTCATATTCCCGAACGAAAAAATCCAAAGGAACCCCATCGAAAAGGAAGACACCATTAAACTGTTTTTATCTAAGCGGCTTTAGGGAGTTTATTATTTTAGTATGTGAAATAAAACACACAACAACACACTTTTTCTGTCATCCGTGCGCAAAGGGTCCAATGCTAATCGACTTTCGGGGGTTCTCTATTTTAGTGTTTGAATAATTACAATATTAAAAAACATAAATTTTTCAAAAATGTTTGAATTTCTATGAATGATAGATTTTTTAAATGTCGTCAAAGCGCTCCCATCGTCTAATGCATAAACCAGAGTTTAAATTTATCGCTCTCTTAGAGCTCTTTATAAAAAATTTCGCTCTTGCTCCCAATACATTTTTTTTCAGTTTGCTTTTATGCTCTTACCCTCTAATGGTAAACACAAAAAATAAATATTTCGCTCTTTCAAAGTGATTTAAATTTTTATTTTTAATTTTGCTCTTAAAACAGAGAGCGTAAAAGCTAAAAATATCGCTCCCAACCCATTATACAGAGCCATTGAAAAAAATACATTAGGGAGCAAAATTTTTTGTAACACACGAAATGCTCTTTGAATATCATTAAATAAAGAAAGTTCGATTAACGATATTTAGATAAATTTCTGGAATATGGCTAACTAGGATGGAACTAGGCTATTTCTTAACAGATCTTACAGAAATTTGACATGCGTGATAGAAGTGGGATTTTAAAATTATTTTTAGATGAAGTACTGAAATATGGCCAACTACAATGGAACTTGGCTATTCCTTAACCGATTTTAGAGGAATTTAAAATGCGCATTGGAAATGGGATTCTACAATGATTATTAGATGAAGTTCTGGAATATGGCCAATGGGGATGGAACTTGGATATTACCTTACCCATTTTAGTAAAATTTGACATGCGTGATGAAAACGGGATTCTACAGTGATTTTTAGATAAAGTTATGTAATATGGCCTATATGGCCAATTTGGATGGAAGTGGGCTATTTCTTAACCGATTGTGATGCAATTTGACATGTTCGTTGGAAATGGTTCTAAATACTTTTCCTAATTCCGGGATCCTTCACTAACATTAGCATGCTGTCACCCATTTTTTCTTATTTTCGTTTTATTGCGACTAAATTTCCCGGCAGATGTATAATAAATATATCAATATGAGTAATCTAAACAGGTGACGGCAAAAGTATAATAATTATTATTATTTTAGGTTACTCATGTTGATATATTTAAATATATCAATACAAGTAATGTAAATTGGCCATATTCCATAACTTTATCTAAAAACTATTTTAGAATCGCACTTCCAAAGCATATACTATATTGAATTGCATCACAATTGGTTAAGGAATAGCCAAGTATCCATGCAGCTGTCGAGGTTTATCTGCTGTGAGGCATATCGAAATTCTGTGGCGAAATAATCTGTAAGTTCCAAAATATTTAGCCATATTCCGGAACTTTATCTAAAACCTATTTTAGAATCCCTCTTCACACGCATATATTAAATTGTATCACAATCGGTTTAGGAATAGCTAAGTTTCATCTAAATTTTTCATATTTCAGAAACTCATCTAAAAATCATATTAGAAACTTATTTTGATCGCACATGTCAAATTTCACTCAAATCAGTAGGCATATCCAAGTTCCGTAATAGTTGGCCATAATTTTAAACATCATCTAAAAATCATTTTAGAAACCTAATTCCAACTCGCATGTCACATTGTATCACAACCAGTTAAAGAATAGCCAAGTTCCATCCTAATACGCCATATTCGAGAACTTCACATAAAAATAAATTTAGAATCAGATTTCAATCGCGAGAGTCACATTTCACTAAAATTGATTCAGGAATAGCCAAGTTCCATCCCAATTGGCGATTTCCAGAACTTTACCTACAAATCGTTTTAAAATCCCATTTCCAATGCACATGACAAATTTCACTCAAGTCGGTTAAAGAATGGCTAAGTTCCATCCTAGTTGGCCATATTCCAGAAATTTATCCATAAGTCATTTTAGAATCCATTTCCAACGAAAATGTCAAATTTTACTAAAATCCGTTAAGGAATAGCCAAGTTCCATTCCAATTGGCCATTTTTCAGAACTTCATGTAAAAATCATTTTCGAATCCCATTTCCAACGCACATATCAAAATTTCACTGAAATCGGTTAAAGAATAGCAAAGTTCCATCCTAGTTGGCCATATTCTAGAAATTCATCCATTAAAATTTTAGAATTCCACGTCCATTGCGCATTTTGAATTTCACTAAAATCAGTTAAGGAATGGCCAAGTTCCATCCTAACTGGCCGTATTCCAGAACTGAATCTACAAATCATTATAGAATTCCATTTCCAACGCAAATGTCGAATTGCATCACATTCGGTTAAGAAATAGCCAAGATCCGTCCTAATTGGCTATATCCCAGAACTTTACCCAAAAATCATTTTAGAATCCCAT
This sequence comes from Tipula vernalis, assembly GCA_958295665.1. Taxonomy (NCBI): domain Eukaryota; kingdom Metazoa; phylum Arthropoda; class Insecta; order Diptera; family Tipulidae; genus Tipula; species Tipula vernalis. Next base: position 73,931,316 of record OY282559.1, on the reverse strand, counting down.
TTGCAATGCCCGTGCATCTTTTTGCTAATAAAACATTCTGGCTTTCTAAAGAAATTTAGAAGGTTTTGAATGTAACCCTTTGCCGTATTAACAAGAGCTAGAGCAATATAATAATGACGTTTTTATTCATCAGAGCAGAGCGTATTTATTTTCTCAATATAGCGCAATAACAAAGAGCGAAAATATGATAACATAAACGCAATAGTGGAAGAGCAAGAGCTTTATAATAAAAATAATGCTTCAGTACTTTAGAGCGATTATTTTTTTTTTTTACAATTTCGCTCTTTATAAAGAGCTTTTTAATAGTTTTTATTATCGCTCTTAAAGAAAAAGGAAGAGCGAAGAGCAAACGTTTCAAACATTTGTTTCATTTAAAAAATATGATTTTTTGTAATTTTTTGTTTCTTAAGGATTTTATAATTCGGAATATTGTCACCAACCCCACAAAATAATCTTTCAATAAAATAAACGTTGTTGAAGATTTTGAATTTCGTATATTTTCTTGTTTCGGGATTATGAATTTCGGCTTTTAACGAATTTATAGGAGATGCCAAACCTCCTTAAAGCTTTTTTTCTGTTTGACTTTCATTCAAAATTCTTTAGGATCGCTACATTAGCATGAAAAAAAATTCAGAAATTTTCAAATCCAGAACTATTATAATGTGAAATTTCGGAAAAAAACCCGAAAAATAAAAGCTAGAAATTACTCGGAAACCATTTGGCGAAGCATTACCGAATTTACCACAAATCCGCAATAATCTTCGGTACTTTCGTCGATTCCATATTTATCCAATTAATTAAATCAATTAGGTCACACTTGAAATAATTGTGCTAGAACTATCAGTAAAGCGATATGAGCGATACAATTTCTTCGATTTGTTCCTAAAACGTTGACGAAGTTATTTACATTACCATAAATATTAGGAACTCTTATGAAGAAACTCAAATTTTATAGACATTTTATAAATTTTAATTTTAGCCTGGGCCGCCCTGGGCTGAATTTCTGTGTTTCTAAATTTTTTTTGTAGGTTTTTTTCAGAATTTTTAGTTAGGTTGTTTCTGTATCTTTTTTATAGTTAATGGAGCTAACCCCTTTTAAATAAATAAGAATTTAGGGTTAGCGTTGTTAGCCTGTTGTTGTTAGTTTTGTTTTCATATTGTAGTTGACAACAATTTGATGTGGCGGTAATTAATGTGGCATATTATTGTATTTTTTGAGGATTTTGTTTCGGATTTTTATTTTCGAGAATATAGGAGGAGGAGGATTAAGGACGATTTTTTTTTTAAATGGAACAAATTTTCGGAAAGTTATTTTAATTCGTTTTATACCTTAAAAAAAATGGTCTCCGCCTTCAAATCGCCACATGGACAATTTATTAAAATTTCAACATTGTTACAAATTATAGAACATTTTTGAACATTTCTGTAATTTGGTTATTCACATGCTAAAATGGAGAACTTCTCAAACTCCCAATTTCACCTTTTGCGCACTGATGACAGGAAAACCACATAATGTTTTAAAAAACCACATAATGTTTTAAATTTCACAAGCAATTACGTAGGTTTCTTTTGTTTTCATATTTTAGTTAACTCTGTCTGTTCGTTTTTAGTGGGAACATTATGCAACATAACATTCCTTTGGTTTTTTATTTTCGGGAATATGTTGGATGATAAAAGAAAATGAAAGTTTGGAAAGCAAATAGAGATATTAAAAGCTGGGTTTTGTCGCAGGCATTTTGGTTTCCCTCATCTGAAATATTTCCTGATAAACCAAAATATAACACATTGTAAGCTGCGCGATCATTTACGCCATCCTATAAATATTAAATGTACATTTTTCCGAAAGTCAACAATGGCTTGGGCATGAGAAGTTTTTGGTCGCTTTTAAACACAGATTGCTGTTATAAAATCGACAAATTGGTCGACAATCTAGTTAAAGCTGTAGCCCCTCTGAAAGATGATTCATCAAGTTGTGACAGCGGCACCTGATACGAGTTTGGCTGAGACACCATCCTGTTGTGTCAACATAAGCCATCTGCCCATTAGGAACAAACAAATTGCAATTCAACAATTGATCCAAATGACATGTTGAGAACCCCATTACGATGCCTTTTGGGTTGTACGAATTTGTAATCATGACGTATGTTTTATGACGCTAAATATTTCTTTGCCTTATTTAGATGATGTACTGATTTTATCCACCAATCATCATCGAACATCAACTGCATTTACGACTAGTATAAGAACAGATCCGTAAATATCGATTAACATTGCTAAATATGAATTTCACAAATGATATTTCACCTCTTCTCATGCAAGACAGAAGCCACATTTCGCGGTAGGAGCTGTATTTCATCAGTATCGAGCTATTGAGTTATTTTTCAATAAAGCTTACCGAAACGCACCTGAAAATATCACACACGGCCAGGAACTATTGGCAATGTATTAAGGTCTCATTTATTTAAAATACATGATGGAAAAAAATACTAAGCCTAAGCTATACGGATCATGAACCGCAGTTTTCACGTACTAACAAAAATTTGATAAATCTTCTCAACGTCAAATCATCGTATCAATGATTGAGAAAATATAAAGAATTTGTTTAATAGAATCATTGGACAGTGACAAATTATGCAAAGAACTAAAACTGTTGTACGAAATTAGTCTAATTTGTCCAGGTAATTTAACATCCTTAATATTCAAACAATTTTATATTCTAGGCGGCCTATGAATGGTTTTGTGCGAAACATCAAGTAACAAAATTGTATCTTGTGTATTACACAAATTTCGTAACCACAGTATGGATTCAACTTTGTGTTGAACTATCGCATTTATAGGTATTAAAACAACCATTAAATTCAATACATTCCACCATTCCTCAATACAAACCTCTACAAAATGGGTACCGATATTATTTGGCGTTCATCAACCGTGTTACTGTGATGGGCTACAACATTAGTAACGGGCCTTCCTATTGGCAATTAAAATCTATTTTGATTAGGATATTTTTTATATCATTGCAATCATTCCAACATGGTAGATGCTTGGGTTGATAATTGCTTTCAAGAAATGTATCCTTACGACTATATCCGAGTTAATTTAGTTCACTGTACAACACAAATAATTCTACGGATAATCAAAATGAAGAATAACATTCCACGCTGAATCACCTTGGAATTGCAGACGTGTACTTGTTCTCATATGGGTTAAATTATTATTTAGCCATTAACTTAATTTTCAGTCATGAAAAAATTTTTGAATGAAATTCAAATTCTTGTTTTGGGCAATATTTTGGCTTTTTATAGTATTATAAAAAATTCTAAATTTTCTGCAAATACATCCCAAATTTTAGAATAATTAAAATTTTATAAATTGAATAGGTATTTCATAGATTTAACTTATTAAAATTCCCTAAAAGATATTTTGGGCAAAAATTTGAAAAATTTTAATTAGCTTTTAATCAATGTTATTTTAAACGCTACACATAGTTACAAAATTAACATTGCCACATTAAAACCGATCATTATGCAGGTTAGGTTGATTAAAGGAAGCAATGGGAGAAATAAAAAAAAAAGTAAATGCATTTACTTAAATTTTTTTTAAAAAATTTAAACCGAATTTAATTATTTGTTTAGTTAAATATTTGTTGGTTGATCTTATCTTATTCAACATATTTGCATTACTGTCATCTTCCTTACCTGAAGCGTGCTTGCAAATTGTGTTTGTCCTACAAAATAAATATTTTTGAATTGAGAATTTTTTTTCGGCCGCAAATATTTTCCATCACTGTAATTATTTATTAAAATCTAAACTATAAAAATTAAATAAATTTTATGTAATAATAATTAAAAATTCCCAATTGCTTTTTGTGTTAGTATGTAAATTTAGTACATATTAGTGGTTTTTTTTTTTACATATTTTTCATTGTATTTTATTTACATTGTATATTTTTGTGTTTTGTTGTTTTTTTTTTTTTATTTATATATTTATAAAACAAATAAATTGTAATAAAAAAAAAAAATTTAAAATTAAAAGAAAATAACTCAAACAAAATTAATTAAAAATTTAAGCAAAACAAATAATTTGTTGTTCGTTTATTATTCAAAAATTAATATTTTGGATTGTGACAAATAAAATTGGTGGTGGTGGTTGTGGTTGTGATGATAGTGATATTTTAAATTGTGATTTAAATTGTTGTGATGGTGATAGTTGTAGTGATTATTGTGATCGATGTGATTGATTTCGCGTTCCGGCTACGCTACATGGTTGCCAAATGTACGAAGTACGGGCACAGTCTATGGTGAGAGAAAAAAGCAAAAAAAAAAAAAAAAGATTTTTGGATAGTAGTAAGTAGTTTTTTGCGCTTTTTAATCTTTTTTTTTTTAATTTTAATTTAATATTTATTTATTTGTTGTATATATATATATTTTTCATTGCAGAGTAAAAATTATAATAAATAAACTGAAATTATATTTAAAAATAATATTTATAAATATGAACTAAATAAATAAAATAACAAATTATGTAAATTGTAAGTGTGTGTATATATTAGTTTAGAGTTGATTTATTTTATATTACAAGAAATAATAAATTATTAGAAGCGTTGGTGGAATACATAAAAATAAAACGGTTCAAAAAAATGATCAAATAAATTAATTAAATTAGTAAAGGTGTTATTATAAATATTATAATAATAAATTTTTAATATATTTATATAAATTAATATTTACAAATAATGAAATGAATGAAAACGTTATTCGTATTAATTTAATATGGAGACAAAAATTTAGAAACCAGAAATCATTTTCATTCAAATCATTTTCATTTTTTTTTTTTTTTTTGTGTGGAATTTCCACACTGTAGGTACCGTGTACATATTATATACGTTTGTGTATATAAAAGAGAAATAGTTTTTAATGGTTGGATGTTTAGTATTTTTTTTTTTGCTGTGTGCTTTTTTTTTTTGAACATATGAAACTCCGTTAAAACAACATCATTTATATGATATGAACCTGAATTCGAAAATTTTTGCTTTGATACAAAAAAAATATTTTCACGATCTGTATTATATACGAGAGAAGAGTGATAAAAAACCAAAAATAAAGAAAAACTTTAACCACGAAAATGTAACATTTGCTGTTCGTTTTTTGCTGGTTCATTCTGCAAAGGTTTTTTTTTTTATTTTATTTGGTTTCGTTATAAAAATGTTATTTTTCTACATAAAAAATATTGCTGTTATACTTTAGTTAAAACAAAAAAAAAAAAAATTTTGTTAAAAGCTGATTCTACATAATATTTCGTGGTTTAGGAAATATTTGTTTTATACGTCTTGTGATTAAAATTAAAAAAAAAAACAAAAAAAACTTATAAATGGTTTATTAATTTCAGTTTTATTATATTTTTAATTAATTTTAATTGGATTTTGTAATTACTCGCGGTATATGGGTAATTATGCTCAATATTTTGGTGACGGTGGTTTGCCTGTATGTGCGTCTTGTATTTTATGTGGCAGATTGCCGTTAAATTAATATCATTATGGTAGGAAACTTTTATTTATTTTTTCTTAAATTAGGCCTCTAAGCATCCACGGATAACAGCATCTGACTGTATTAAATATATGGGATTCAACAAGTTTTTTTAGTACTCCTTTACTTTGGATTTATTACTTTGAAGAGATTCTTTTTATTACAATTTTATATTCGATTAATTTCCATAAAATTAAATCGACGCGGTTTTGGGCAAATTATTTGTAATAAAGGCACCTAACCAAAAATTTTAATAATTCTTAATTCTAAATCTTAATTCCCTTAATCTCTATTCCGTAAATTCCAGTTTTAAAATTAATTTTCCTAATTTTCATCTGACCTCTATAGTTCAGTTTCAAGATAATCCAAAAGATTCCACAAGTTATACCCAATTCTTTTGACCAAAAGATTTCCGCAAACTTCATCCTATCTGTTGTTTAACTTAAACATTTTAAAACACTTTTGGTATTAATTTCAGGCTTGAAATAGTTTGCTGAAAAAATTTTCAATTGTTTAAAGCTCATTATATTAATCCTATTCTATTCAATCAAACACCATATAAATTGTTGCATCATTGTCCAAATTTTTATGTCTATCCACCCATGGGTAGTAAACATAATTTCTAATAGACGAAATAATTGGAATCAAGCTAGAGAAATTGGCCCTCATGCTAGATAGACGGTAGAACAGTTTAAGCTTAAATAAGATAACCTTTTAAAATTTACACAGTAAGACTTCCTAGGAAAATGTTAAGAAAAGGTGCCGGTTTTATTTTTAGAGAAAGAGAAAATCATTCCTGTCACTATTAGAAATTTCCTTAAGACAGGCTTGATCATTGACACCACAGAAATAAAAACGCATTAACATTCTGAAATACGATTTTCATTCAAAATTTTCCTCTTTTGTCCTTCAACTTCAACCATATACAAATCAAATTAAGACTTTTGCAAAACAAATTCAACCTTTTACAAATCCACTTTTGATTAGAAAAGGTTAAATTTTATTTGAAAAAGACTGAATGTGATTGACAATAGATTAAATTTGCTATGCTGAAGGTTGAATTTCATTGGAAAAATATGTATCGGATTTGTTAAATGGAGCTAATGCTAATCTGCTTTGCTGCCAAGCAAATTGCGATTAGTCATTGTAATGTTCATACAAATCAAGAAGAAATTATTAAAACCTTCTTTCTGGAAAAATATCTAACCTAATTGGCTTTAGGCTAGGAAGCGTCCATTCGACTTATAATTTCTGATATACAGTAAACAGTAAATAAAAATTAAATGTATTTGTAAACTATTTGACTACCTGGACAAATAATTAGATAATTCCACGAACTTATTTATTGATATCCAAATTCTTCGGTAATATTGAATTTGTTCGGGCTTCATATAATATAGAGACTATTTGAATTTTTCAGCGATAATTGAGATTATTCCAGGTTTATTAGCTTTGTGTTCCGTGAACTTGCAGAGTTATATAAATCTGAATCGTAACGTTTAGTAGGTCTCTTCAGATAAAGTTAAAACTTTGACTTTTTTTTCGATATCCTAGCTTTACCATAATTACGGATAATCCGATATTTGAGATGCTTCTAGAATATTAAAAATACTTTGAAAATTTGAATTTTTTTAAATTATACTGGAGGTTTGTGGTGCTATTTAGAAATCCTCATAGCATTAGGTTGATTGCAAGATGAAATATGCACGAAAATTAACTTCTGGAAGAATAATAACATCATTATTAACCGAAATATTTTTTGAGACATTCTGTGTCTCATAGAGAAAGAACCGCGTTTAGTTATAATCGGAAATGCACACTAATCAAATATGCAATTTACTTACAATGGTGCTTTTCAGCGAAGATGAATTGGGAAGCTTCGAAGAAGAAGGATTATCCGCTTCAAATACTGAGCATTTGTAGTGATTTTCTAGTTCGCGTCTGCCAGTTATGGCTGGTAATCTGAACTTTACTCGTTAGGAAATACTTAGAAGACTTTTTTTAAATAATTTCAGGAATACGCCGATATCAACAATTCCTTCATCAATTCCAATAAATAGATATCTAGCCAACATGGTTCAAAAAAGTTTTGTTTTTAAACTTTCAATTTTAAGCTGCTATGAGAAAGTAGATAACCCACCTATAATAATTTAATGTTAAAGATAAGGTAGAAGTTGATTGAGAATGAGAATATTAGTAATCTTATGAGAAATGAATGTCGTTTGACACGATCGTTTTTTCCATTTGCAGAGATAGTGAACTGATTCGGAAGTAGTTGCTGAACCTAATATATATGTAACGCCATTTCTTATTTTGACTGAGTTGTAAATTCTTTTGGGTAGCGCAAATGCTTTCGAGTTACCTACACGAACTATAGGTTGACAAGATGATCTATAGAATTCAAAATGGTTACGCAAATCACTTGATTAGATGACCATGGTCTCCTGTTGTCTGAATGTTAAAAAATTATTATTCGAGCAAGTACATGACCGAAATGGCGTTTATCATTTCAACAACAGGACATTTCCATTACATAAAAGGATAAAACGTTACAGACCTTAAATAACTTGAGCAACTTAACTGCAAGAAGTAGCTTACAATATGAAAACAAAAATTCATAATTGTAGTCCCGAGACGTGAAATTTTTATAAAACAGATTAGCTACCTTACGTACAGTGCCTCGAAAAGAAGTAGAAAGTATTTGATCGTTGTGGTACTCCCAAAGGAGTTCGTCAACTGAACGAAAACAGTTAATATTAGGGACAAAGCCAAGGTGTTGGCCTTACCTAATTTCGATAGATTTAAAATAAGGACAACAAGCAAAGCACTGTGCCAATTTGGTTTATCTTTGTAAATTAATGAATCCTGCTTCACAAATACCTTTTTAATCAATGATTTGACCCACCTCCAAGGCAACATCCACGTCGTTTCGAGATATTTTCATTAGCATTTAGAGCGACAGAAACGGGATTTGTACAGCTTGACACCAATAATGGGAATTTTTTAAAACAGCATTGTTGAAGGCCCATTGAATCGACTTTCTCCTCGAATGTTTTCCTAATAACAGAGGATCAAGCTGAGCTATCAGCTAGTAAGTTCGACGCTTAAAACAATTATTTAGACATAACGTGTAATCAAAAAGCGAAGAAAATCAAAATTTTAAAAATTCTTAAAAATTGTATAAATAAAATTATTATCATCACCCTGTATAATGTTGTAATATTCTCATATGACCATGTGTTGTATTTAGTAGTACCACGATAGTGGGAAAATTTTATAGGAACAGATTTAAAATTCTCAAGGACACCACGTTAAAATTAATTTAGTTTTGTTCCCAAACGCCATTGACAACAACAACAATTTTTAACAACAACAAAATGCCTTGTGTTTCAAACTAAAATAGAAAAATTTTAAATTGAATTGATTGAGAATTTGAAAAGTGTTTGAATCAAATTTTGACAACAGCTTGCTATTTGTATTTAAGAAACGGAACAAAAAACAATACAGAGTGTTGCAAGAAAATTACACAGGGTGTTTCAAATTGTAAGAAGCTATGCGCCTATTTGTATTGTATCACAAAATTCTTGAGAAGATTTATCGTAGAGGATCGTTAATTCATTTTATAATGTTAACACCGTATTGAATTCCATTAAGCGCCATAATTTGTGATAATCGTCAATTATTTATTATATGCAAGAACAAGTGATTTTTTCGATATATCATCCGCGATAAAAAAATAATAATTATTCGTAATTATTTTTGTAGTAAACCTGATAATCCCTCTGAGATTATTAATGATTGTTATGTACTAAAGAGAGATTATTAATGATTGTTAAGACATTTCACACAATTATAAATAAAAAATCAACCGTTAAATTATCTATAACTTGCATTCAATTATTATTTATTATACAGAATAAAGCAGTCATCGCTCAGAAACAGTTACATTCCAATTCACAGCATTTTAAACTTAAAAAATACTCAGGTTTTACAATGTCAGTCAGCCAAGAAGTCTGTACACGGCCTATTAATATTATTATTTACTGGAAGGCCATGTGGGCGATAAGCCACTTCGCACTTCGACCTAAAAGATCTATTGTGCTGGACCCTACTTAAATATCCGTCCAGTCAATATTCAGGCTCTTAATGAATCTGACAATACTACTGGCCGGTACAGACAATACTACTGCCGGTAGGAATACAAACTATCCGGGCTCAGCACACGGCCTAATAGGTGTTCTAATTTGTGGACAAATATATTAGCCAGCTGTACAAGTTACAGCCATACTCGCGTTGTAAATTAAACACCGGAGAAAGAACAACAATCACACGTGCAGTTTAACGAATTATGAAGTTTGGTTGAAGTTTTATTTGTAACGCGAGTACAGCTCTACTGGATGCAAATGTTCTTTCCACTGGGTGCAAAGGCGACATTTTTTTATATTTACCTTATTCATATACAATAAATCCCTCAAACAATCGGGTTTATTGACAGTTTAACAAGTTTATTGTCGGAATTTTCTCGATAAATTTCAAAATGACTTTATCACCCTTCTGTGAAGTGACCCTATCTTAACGTCTTCCAGGCAAGCCAACCGCATTTCCGCTTAATCAACTACTTCACAATTGGCACATAAGTTTTGATGTATTTGCTACCTCGGCATCACTTATTGTCTGTCCGTTGGGACGGGTAAATAAAAACACTACTTCAAATGACAATATCGTGGGGGTTAACAGCAAGATTAAATTGAGATATTTTCTTACGTAATATACATTTTGATAGTTTCACTGGACAAAGTATTAATTAATTAAAGGGCCATATAACTTTTTTTTTTTGAACTAGAGGTTATTTTGAGTAGGGTGAGGGTTATGTCACTTTTGATTTGACAGACAGTTAGTTTTATCCTTCCGCTGAACGGAAAAGATTGTGTATTCGCTTGAACAATGCTTGGAAATATTGAAGCATTACTTCGAAAATCATGGTATTGTTGCAGAATGTGTGCGAAAATTGCGTGCGGATTTCGGAAGAAACGAAGTGCCGGGAGCTCCATATGTGCGTTATTTTGTAAAAAAAAGCTAAAGAAACAGGCTTGCTAATTAATAAAATAACACGAACCAAAAAGCCAACCAAGCGTACACCCGAAAATGTTGATGCTGTAGCCGAGAATGTGCGTGAGTCGCCACGAACGTCAACTCGTCTTCGTGCTCAAGAATTGAGCATATCGCGTACAACATTGCGACGAATTCTGCATAAAGACCTTGGTATGACACCGTATAAAGTTCAATTAGTTCAGGAATTGAAGCAAAGAGACCACCCATTTCGTTTTCGGTTCGCTGAGTGGGCTTGGGATCGACTTGAAGAAGATGCCGATTTTGGCAAAAAAATCATTTTTTCGGATGAGGCGCATTTCAATCTTGGCGGCTATGTAAACAAGCAGAATTGTCGCATTTGGGACACGGAGAACCCGCACGTGATCGTAGAGAAGCCGATGCATCCTCAACGAGTGACTGTTTGGTGTGGATTTTGGTCCAGTGGCATCATAGGGCCATTTTTTTTTTAAAATGAGCAAGGAGCCGCCGTTACTTGTAGAGGAGGACATAGGCAACATTTTGTTTCAACAAGACGGCGCTCCGTGCCACACATCACATGTTTCAATTGATGTTTTGCGCACTGTCTTCGAATATCGAATTATCAGCCGAAATGCTAACCAGCAACGATTGACGCTCGCAAGAACAATATTCGCATTGCCATTGAAGACATAATGGCGCGTACCATCGAAAATGTGCTCAAAAATTGGACCGACCGTATGGGGTACGTCAAGGGCAGCCGAGGCAGTCATATGAATGAAGTAGTATTCCATAACTAATTGGAAGGATTGTTCTTTACAATGAAAAAATAAATTTGAAAAAATATTGAGAACTTTCTGTTTTATTGCATTTAAAAAAAATGTATTTAGCCCACCCTGTAGAACCCAGCCTTTTGGCACAATAGACAGTTTAAATCCCGAGTATCATTAGGAAATCACTAGGCTTAATTAGAGTAAAAATTTGTCACAACGCCATGTATATTTCTCTATTCGATAACGAATTTAAGCAAAATTTTGATAATTTTATATACCCGGTAAACAATTGCAAAAGTTGCTGATCGATCGAGAAGAGCTGAGTTTTTTCGGGCACTAACAGCCTACAGGGTCTTTAGGCATTTCAGAAATCTGTATATGCAACTCGAATGTTTTTAAATTATTTAAAGACAGTGCAATATTTTAAATCATTCTCTCGAAATCGTATTCAAATTTTAATTATCCGAGGTTGGATGATATAGATAAATAAGTCTCCAAGCGTAAACCATATTTTTGTGTTAAACTAAAGCTTTATTTGTTTAAAGGTACAAGAAGCATTTTTACGGACCCAAGAAAAATTTTGCGAAGGTCTCCAAATTTGTAGATACACCACTGATCTTTCTACAATTAAACATTTTTTTAAGAAAAATGCAATCACTCTTCTGTGAGGGTACTGGCCCAGATTTAAAATTCTAATCTTAAGAACCAATTTCGAAATATATTGTACTTCATTTAAAATATGGATATATGATTTACAATCGGGACATTGGTAAATGTTATTAATCCATTTTATTTTAAAAGGCTTAAATCGAAACGAACACCATTCTAAATGTCTAAAAAGTGTAATTTTTAAACTCCTCTTAAAATTTTAGACAACTCTCAAATTTTGCCTTTACCTCTGTACAATTTCTATTACAACCCTGAGAGTTTAATGACTTCAAAACTTCTCATGTCAGGCCTCCTTTATTCAGGCCATATGAAATATTTGTCTGACTGAAGCTTAGTTTTTCTAATAATAACCCAAGTTTTAGTTTATTTAGAACCAAATCGCCTTGGCCAATTTGAATGAAGCCTTTCCAAAATATAAAACTAGCTGAGTTAACTTATTTGTTCAGTTAATTTAAGCCTAACTAAAGCAAACTCTGTACCTAAGCGAGAATATCGCGGTCAAATATTTTTTGCAATGAAAAAAAAACTCCGTTTTGCAGAAAACTTGGCATTAAACTGCGTTTATCACGTGCACTTTGTAGATTATACTTTGACGTGCTTAAGATTGATCAATGCAAGGTTATATAAGTGCATATGCATAAAATTTTGTTGTTTAAAATTCTTTAAAACTGAAAGAAACAGTTTTGACCAAGTTACATAATTTTCTTGCAGAATTTAATGCTGCCAATACTCGTATCGAATTTCTTATTCCTATTACCAAGAAATCTTAGATTTTCCTATTGAAAATATTGGACCCATGGCGCAAAACGAGAGCTTATGGCCCAGAGTGATTCTATCGTAAATCGCGAACGCGATGCTGCAGCCTGCCAAATCTTATATAATAGAGCAAGGTGCACGCCAAATAAATGCAGTCTCAAGCAATCTGAGTCAGCCATAAGCGCTGCAGATGTACTTAAAAATGATTGTAACCAGTAAGTGTCGCGATCAAGACTCTCAACTGGTTCATGTTGAGAAACAAAGCAAATCTATTGACTCTTGAGTTAGGTGTGCTAATATTAAGTTTCGCAATGCGGCAGTAGCAAATCACTACTGTTTTAATTCACAAAGAGCGCAGTATCTTATCGCATTCTTAACATATTTAAAAGGCAAAGAAGCAACTGTTTCAAGAGCGACAAATTTATCCCCAGCTTTTGCTAAATAATTAGCAATATCGTTATCCTCAATGGCACAATGAGCCGCAACCCACATGATCGTCACTCTATTGCATGAACAGAGAAGATGAATAAAATATTTACAGTTCTTAACAAATGTTGATACGCAGTAAAGGGATTACCCAACTAATTTAGCACAGATAAGCTGCCTGTACAAAAAACAAGTTTTTTATTTTTAACAAGTTCTCAGGAAAATCCAATAGTCACAGTTAGACAACCAATGTCTCTTTGCCTAGTAAATAGAACTAAACCAGCTTTAGAAAGGTTGAGGAGTAAATCTATCCGATCACACCACACCACCACAATAGGTAAAGCGTTCTGCGTTAAATCGGATAAGACGTTCAGATGCTTTCCAGCATCCTGTATGTCTGAGCAATAAAGACTGCCGAAGATTGAAGTATTATCCAACTTAACGTTAAAAATGGGAGATTTGCTAATTTCGTAATATCCAGGAATTACCCACAAGAAACTGTTTATGATTGAGGGATCTTTCAATCATAGTAACAAGTTCAAGCAAGTCCATTTCACAGGACTTACTAATTCCATAACCAAGTTACATGTGCAATTGCCAATAATAAATCTGTCAAAAATCCCATAGGATTCCGTTAGAAATGCTGAGGACAGACAATGATAGGCCGAAATGATTTAGAATTAGTACCGTCTGAATCCCCAGTTTTCGATGTAAAAATAACGTTGCTCTTAACGTTGCTCTAAGTGGATATGAATTTTTAAAAGTAGTCGAGAATGTTTGTTTCAGCTTGGTGGCTTGCAGGTTAATGACTATAACCAGAGCTCTCCGTATATAAAAGCTTCCACCATTTTTTAAATGTGCTTACTATAAGTAGTGCAGATTTTGTGATGTTCCATGAAAGCCAGTGCAAAAAAAACTTTTTTAAGTTTACATTTTCTAGATGAAAACTCATTATTTTCAGTAGTCTTTTTTCAACTATGTGGAAACCAAATTTGTAATATTTCAATTTATCCGTAAAATGTAATATAAGTTTCCATAATTTTATTCACAACTACACACAAAACTACAAAAGCTTTTTAAACGGGAAAAATAAACAATTCATAATATACTCACATTAGTGCGATTAGAGCGTATACATCTTGGTTCTCTTATAAGTCAACAATTGATACGGAACACAGGCGTATATCAATAACCTATCGCAGCATAGAATTGATAAAAGTTACCTCACATCTTTTTTTGAGTATTTCTAGATCAGATGACCCCATATAATTTAACAAAGCGGAACCCCTGTTATTAATATTAGGACTTCCCAAAAAAGTAGAGTGTGGTCCGCGTTGCAACACATCCACTTAAAACGAGAATGTTTGAGTTAATGATTAGTTCAGCGCAAGACTTGCTAGATTCGATGTTGATCAGAATAACTGAAAGATCAGCCGAACAGCATTCGTTAACAAGAGATGTACTGCCAGTACCAGTAATTTAAATGCAAGCTCTAAACTTATACACCGAATTCTTAGAAAAAAATTTGCTATTAGGATTAATTAATCTACAAACAGAATCATCTAAAAGATAAGGTTCCTGAATAAAACATATATAAGTTTCTAGCAAGAAACTTCCTTAGTTGGAAAGTTGACTTGCTGTGGTGCAAGTTAATCTGTTTAATTTTAAGCATGGAACTCATATTAAAATACCAGCCATCGAAGCGGAAAACCAAGAGCTTACGGTCCAGAGATACCAGATGACTTTCCAACAATTAATCGAGAAATTTAGGTTTATCATGGTTGGTAAACAAGAAACTAATTAATGGGTACTCAAGAAACCATTCACATTTGTGATGATATTTTGTAGGTTCAAACTTTTGAAAAATACCTGTTATGAATTTGCCCTAATATGTCTTCTATCTTTTAAATATCTTTCTTTTATTTTCCACTGAAATTCTAAATTTATTTATTTTATTGCTAGCTCTACATTTAAATGCCTCAATTTGAATTATGAACAAAATGAATCACTAGAACTGAAAAGAAATAAATAATTAAGAAGTGCCAGATTTGTGGTCTCCTCCAAACAAATTTGTGTTGAATCGTAAATTTTTACTATCGTTGTGGAATCTAAGTTACATTTTTCCCTGAATCGACCGAAATACATTTTTAGATCCAGAAAACGTCTTTGTAAAAATTAATCTATCTATGTTTGTGGTGTGTATTGAGTAGTCAATTAAAAGTTTGATCCAAGTAAGTATTCTCAAATGAAAATATTTCTTTTAATTATTTTGAATAATCTTATTTATGATTTTTAGATCGCACACACATAAATCGATGATTTGAGCATAATTATTACATATTTACATTTCTAGTCACAAGACTAAATTAAGCAACTATATAGTTCAACTACAAAAGTCTACAAATTCTAAATATTACGCTTATAATAAAACTGAAATTGCCATACCTGTGTTCGTCTGGTAGCTATAAATAAGTATATATAGTTCGTAAACGCGCCATCTTTATTTTTAATTTAACCTAAAATGCCCTATAATACGCGCCTTTTAGTCCTTCGCGGCCACTTTATAAATTTAATACACAAAAAACAAAGAAATCATAAAAATAAGGAATTTATAAAACAAAATTATAAAATTAATATTTCATTAAACAATTAATAAGTAAACTATTTTTTTTTTTAATCTTTAAATAAATTTTAGTTCCTTTTTGTTTGAAATGACGTCAAAATGGAATCGAAAAACTTTCAATAGTTTCAAAAATTTAAATATTCGTAAATTATACAAACAGAAAATAACTTAAAAATCATAACCAAAGTAAACAAAATAAAAAAGTCAACATTTATAAATCGTTATTTTTTTTTTAAATATATAAATATTAGTAATAATTAAAAAACTTCATTCGCCATTTAAAATCATACGTTATAAATATATTGTATACTAAAATTAACTATAAATAAAACAAATAAAATATTAATAATTTTACGATCACATAATGAGGGCATTTCTTTTTATATTTTTTATTTCTTTTTTTTTTATAATTATTCATGTCATTAAACAAAAACATAAAAATTAATAACAATTAAAATTAAATAATTAATCATAATAATTATATTCTCATATCTCTATCAATATAATTAATAAAAAAAATATTTTGTAAATTAATATCAAAGAGCATAAAAAAAATCATTAAATATTTTTATTTATTTTTAAATATTATATTTCGGGCATATATGATATCGATTATTTTTAATAATAAAATATATATTTCAAACATTTTATAGCAGTAAAAAAAAATTATATTTATATAGTACTTTTTATAGTTCTTTCCATTAATTAAATTAAATAATTAATAATTCAATAAAAAATCAAAAAAAAAAAAAAAAATCACTTCTCAAACACAAAAGCATAATATTTCGATTCCAAAATAAGTAATTGGTTTAATAATAAATGGACAGGGTGATTTTGTTTTGTTCGCAAATGGTAATATCGATGGGGAAAATATTTCGACTATTTCAGAGTTTTCCCTTATCACATTAAAACTAAATGATTTAAAGTTTTGTAATTAGACCTTGCCATTTAATTTTATCAAATAGGCTTTTATAATCCATATACGATATTAATTAAAATCGGAAGCATTTTGTTAGTTTGTTGAACATTTTCTTGCCTTCTACTTCATGTTAAAGTTGTGGTCTGCTTCTCCTCAAATATTCTTTCTACACAAAAATCCATTTGAAAATTTAACAATTTGAAATTGAGTTGACGGCAAGAGAAAATTGTTCCTAGTGGTTTTGCGAGAAATCATCAACGGAAAATTACGTCGATTGTCTTAAATTATAGGGTTTGTATGTTATCGCTAGCTTGGATGTAAGAGAATAGACCTTCGTTCTGTCTATAGGATTTATAGGCTTGGGATTTCTCGTCTGCTTAGATCTCAAAGCACGTTTCGGTACCAGACAACAGTTCTTTTGCCTATCTGGCATTAAGGGTTTCATCGGTTATTGCCTGCTAAAGTGTAAGAGAATAGTTCTTCGGCCTGCCTGAGGTTTAGCATATGCATTCCGTCTATCTGGAGTGTGAGGTTGCTTCTGCCTGTTTGTGTGTAAAAGCAAGGGTTGTATAACTAAGGCTTATTAATTGGAAACCCTTATTTAAATTGAATAGAAAGTTCGTAATCAGCGACCTCGGAATCTCCTGAATACAAGTTATTTGGAAATTAAAATTTTTCCCACAATGTTGGCCGCCATATTGGATTCACCATTTTTAAATTACAATATATAGTAAAAAATTCTTTACCAGGGACCTAAAAAACAATTCAATAAAAACAATTTCAATGAATTCAATTGTGACCGCCCTATTAGTTCCGCCATTTTGAAATTACAAAATCTAATAGCATATTCGCCATCAACGACCTCGAAAATCCTTACATAGACCATTTTTGCTAGATATGATAGCTACAAAAACACATATTATTTATTTATTAATGTTAGGGGTGATTTACCCTTGTTAAAAAAAGTTTCTAATTTTCTTAATTACTAGTAAATTTTTCTTACAAAATATGCGGGAAAATATGTATTTTTCCCCTATAAAATAGGGCATGCAACCTTTACGCGCAGTGGTTAAAACTGCGGCGGTAGGATCGGGAGAAACCGGGTTCGAATCCCTATAGGGGCGGGATGCAAAAGAGATTTTTCATCATCTGATTACGATCGGTGCTGAAAATGAACACATCTTTGACCCCCTGTTGAGAGTGCAAAATTCATGGGCCGACCCACCTTGAATGTCAGCTCTATACATAGGTTGGCATACTGCGTAAAGAAGGACGGCCAAAATGAACTGCAAAAGAGTTTAGGGTGCCGTGAGCCCTAGCACATATTGCATAGATTAAAACCAAAAAAAAAAACATTTTCCATTTTGTTTTATCAAATAATTTTGAATGGCATACACTAGATATATAAAACTTTGTTTAGGAGGTCAAACACTGGTGTAGTTTTTACCCATTAGATTAGCGAATTAGCACCAAAAATAATACGTGACTCATATTTTTTGGTATTCTTTAACATTTCAATTCATTCTTTGTTAGTGGGAATTACAACTCTTTAAAGAGAATACGAGCAAGTTTATAATTTAGACGAGCGCTTTCAGGCCTCGCAATATTTGAGATGTAGTAAATTTGATTATAGAAAAGTGACGTGTTGATCTATTATGCTCACAATAAAAATTTCCATAAATCAGAAATAAATAGAAAACAATATCATGGCCATGGGTGGTGAATCTCAAAGCGCTACGCTAAAAGTTAATCAATACTGTAGTGTAAAATTTGTTTTGAGAAGCCGCGTTCTCTTCGTTTCTGGAAAAATTACAAATTAATGCTGAAAAGTATGACCATATTGTAGCGAAAAATGTGGTCGTATACAAAGAAATGGAACAATGAAGCAGTGATGAAGAATTCGAACATTTCAGAAATTCAAAATATTTTTTGTAGAACCATTATTGATGGAATGTGACAAACTTCTGATGCAGAGGTCCTCAATCGACTCTCATTTGCTACTAATGGCTTATTGGTCGCCAATCCATAGCATGAATTTTCATCCCGAATTTTTTTTTTTGCTTTTTTTTCATAATATGTACATCGGCCAAAAGTTTAAGATAATTGTAATTCCTACCAGAACAACACTGAAAAGTCAATCTGAAGAAACATCTTTTAGAAATGGAATGTGATACTCGGATTTTTTCGAAAGGGAAATAGTATAGACAAGGACTTTTGAGATCACTGATTACGAATTGGTTGTCAGATGTTATGTATACAAAATGTCGGATCCAATATGGCGGACCTTTTTTTAAATTAGTAAATTTCGTGAAAATCGGTTTGCGTGGGTTTTCGATATCGCTAATAACGAATTTCCTGTCGAATATTAGAAATAAAAGATGACAGATCCAATAGGACCTTTAAAAATTAATTAACTTCGAAGATTTGATTAACTTCGAAGTTGATCAAATTATTGAGCAAATTCGTACTCTATCCACAAAAATTAATATACGCAGTCGACATATCAATGTGAAGCATACTTTGTGTTTTACAATGATATATGGAAAAGTTCGAAATATTATAACAAATACCTTATGAACTTAAAGATTTCCGCTATGTGATGCAATTCCGAAAGAAATGAGTCAAAAAAAAAAATAAATATTAGTTCATTCGGATTGGGTTTAGCTAGTCCAAGGCTATGTATACTATAATAAACTATTTAAATTTAGAACTAATAATTCGACCTGTATTTGAGCTAGAGTTTAGGAATATAACCTATAGTGGTTGTAGTTAAAGCTAACCTGATGTTAAATATACTTGCTTTTGGAGACTAACTTTTGGTTCATCTAAATTATAGAGCCATAGAATGGATTATGCTTGCCCTATTTTAGTAGCACTTTTAATGGGTTTTGTAACGTATACTATTGATACTGCTTATACAACCGTCTTAGATTTGTAGATATACTCTAATGACTGGTACTAACGGTTTAGTGCTTGCAGGCGTTACTAAGTTAATAATGTTTAAAAGTTGTAAGGCTAACTAGTTTATTGGGATTCGATGTTCAGGTTACCGGCTTAGGGAAAATCAAAAGTTGCAAAAATTTTACTTCCAGCGTTTTGAAATGCAAGGCTTTTAATAATAAATTTAATAGGTTTTTAGGTTTAGGGCTTGTAAAATTGACCTTCGTGGGTTCGGAAGTTTAGAGCCTGCTAAAAAAACTAAAAAACACTAGATATTATAAAAATGCACTGACTTATGAGTTTAACCAAAAAAAAAAAATCAAATTTTAAAAACTAGGATGAGTAACAATATCTAATTGATAAATGGACAAGACAGCATTTTCTATGGACTCGAGCTGTCTCGCTATATTGAGTAAGAAAATTGGTACCGTAAATTTCTCTGAGTTCTTCAATTTTAAACATTTTTCTTTTTCCACCATTGCAGCAGGTGCTAAAGGATTGTGGTTTTTCCCATTATGTATTTTGAAAAATGTTGAGATACTTAGCGTTAAGCCAAGATACTAAGCATGTATTACTTGAGATGTGCCCGAGGTGTTCAAAGATAGTTTCTTTCATAAACAGCGATATCGTCTGATATCACTGATTTCTGAAAATCTTTTCGATTTTAACGGTTTCTTTTACTAAAATTTCGGAAAAGACCAAGCAATTCCTGTATATTGAAGATATTAGGAATTTGCTTCATATGGAGTCCCTAAACTATGCGTAGCCTTCTTTACCTCTTTCAGCTAGTTCAGACTATTGAATGCGATCCATGCTTTTAGAAAGACGAGAAAGGGGAATGCAAACTTATTACTTAAATTGAAATAAATAAATAAAAAAATAATTAAATCGCTACATAGAAAGGCCTGCAGCCAAATATTGAGCAAATATGACTAAATTATACTCGATGATCGCCTTTTCAGGCAACTTTTCCATACTTTATGAGTTTTTATGTTTATTAATTGGAAGCCATAGACAAAATACCGAGTACTGTGAATATAAGTTTTAAGAACAAATCCTCGAAGGAAACCCATATTTGAATGTGATATTTTTCAATTGGGCAATTTTGTTCCGTTTCAATAGAATAGTTTTCCATTTATTTTATTGTACGGAAAACAGCCCAACTACACAATAAAATTCTCTTTTTTTGCAAGATTCCGGCTTTCAACATCCCGGTTTTTAAAATCCCGAGTCTGCAAATATAAAAATTCGTGTTTTCACAAAATTCCGGTTTCAATTTTATGTTACCGGTGTATAGGTTTTCCGCTCAGAACGCGTTTCAAAATTAAAATTCTCCTTCACCAAAATTTATAAAAAAATATTTCTTTCAAAACCAAGATTTTCGAATTCTGGACTTTGAAAACCGGGATTTTGAAAATCTGGATTTCGGAAACCGCGATTTTGATTCAGGGATTTTGAATCCTGGACTTAGAAAACCGAGATTTTTAAGTATACCCGACTAATTTCGATTAGGAATGTAATACTTGCAAAGGAATTATGGTAATGGAAGGATCTATCGATTTTTGGTCATTCTGAGTAAATTTTAGTCCGGGCAGATGGTCTAACTGGGCTTTCTTTAATATTATTTACCTAGGAACACGTGGCGATAGCACGTCAAAGTAGGTGTTGTTGGTGCAAAATTCGGTATAAATTAAAAAATATTCACCACAATGCTTAGGAAAAAACTTGAAAGCAATTAATTATCCCTTTTTGGGGCATCGAGCTATTCCCTATCGATTCGTGAGCCGTGGTCTTAAATGAAAAAAATACAACATGGGGTCACTGAGCTAAAAAAAAAAAAAGTGAGCAATAGCTAATTAAAAAACTCCACTTCCTTGACAGTGAGAAAAGTGATACGGAGCGAAACGAGAGGTCTACAACAAATGGCAAGACCTTATTAAAAAAAAAAATATATAAGTTTGCAATCAATTTGTGAAGTATTTTGACCTGTTAAATGTTAAATTATTACTCGATTGGACGTTAAAGGTATGTTAGTCAACACGCTAAAGCATTAAAAGAAAAGCGTTGTACGAGCGATTGCAGCAAAGTTTGACGTAGAATACGTCTTACGCTTAGTAAAGCCTTTTAGCCATTAACTGGAAAGGGGTTGATGAAACAAAAGCACGGAAATTGAGTTTATTGAAATTGTTTTGGTCATGCACATTCTAACGCAAATCGATGGTCGTCGAAAAAATCGTCGAATTGGATAGTTAGACACATTTTCATTCATTATTCACTCATCACTCATTCATATTCACCGATTATTCACCGAATAGTCATTCGACATTCACTTATTATTCACCAATTATTCACTTAATGATAATTAACAATAAACTATTTTATTTTGTTGCTAAATTTTTATTTATATTTAGTGAATAATCAATGAGTAACAAGGGAGTAATAGGCGCACAATAAGTGATAAGAATGAATAATGAGTGAATAATCATTCACCATTAAAACATTTTTACTAACATAGTGTTTATTCTGTTTTTTCGTAAAATTGCCAGTGTAGAACTTGCGGTAAAGAAACCTATGAGGCGCTCTATCACTATTACCATGAAAAATAAATACATTCTCAATAGACCGACAACACTGTTGGTATCGAACTGAATTTAAGTGTCGACATTATGTGAATAAATCCAGTATTTGTCACCGCTCTTTGACTTTTCTCTTAATGTATTACCGTTATCATGACATAAACAATTGTAACGAATTTATTGATCAGATGAACCTTTCCTTAGAACGTAATAACTTTAATGACCAAATAAGGTTGTTCTTTGTCGGTCTCTGTCGAACAAAGTCAAACAAACCCATGTTGCAAAATATTTAACCAGTTTTACTACATTACCATAACTATATTGAATTAAATTCAAGATACGGCTTTATGTTGAAGGTATTTTTAATGGCAAAATTAACTCAGAAAAGTGTTTGTCTATATTTTAATTAAAATATTAAAAAAAAAAAATGAAATATGCATGTCACACAAAAATTCTGTATACTGTAGAGATTCGTGGAAGTTGACGAAACATGAAAAATAATTAAAACATGTCTAAATATTCTATCAGTATTGAAGTTTAATGCATGTATATAAACCACACATTTGACATTATGCTCGCAGCAGAACTCATAATCATTAAATGAGAGGGAGCATAATTTTAATTGCTTTTCATAAGAAATTCGTCGAAATTTACCAAATCGAAATACAAAATCACACAGCAACCATTTATTTAAATTATAAATAAGGCAACTAACATAATCAGCAAAAATTTTATAATTTTTTTAGTAAAAAAAAATCCAGTACGCAACGCAACGTCCATTATTCAATAAAAATTAATTAATTATTTTTGTGTCTCAATTCATTTCACTTTAAAAAAAAATAATTATCAAAAATATTATTATAGGTGATGTATAAATTTAATATTTTTTGTATAGGTGCATATATTCATATTTCAATTTTCAAAAACAAAAAATAAAAACTTTTAATTATATACGTGAATCAATTATTCTAATAATTACGCAAAAACCAAAAACAAAAAAATGTGGAATATTAATTAATATTTTTTTTTATTTGTTAATTATTATTAATATATATTTTTATTTAATACATATATATATATATCAATAGTAAATAATTAATTATATATAGTGAAAAATGCATTACAGTGATGAATAAATTTTTTTATTAATATTAATTAAATTGTGCAAATTTTTAGAAAAGAAAAACAATAATTTAATATAATATGGAAAATGCAAATTAAAAATTAATTTTTTGTGCGTTTATATTAAAAAACAAAAATTATTATTCGTGTTTAATAAAAATATTTTGTTAAGTATATATTAAAATAAAACGAAAAAAATAATAAAAACATTTTCAAATTGAATTTATTGAAAGAAATTCGCATATTCAATTTACATAATTATATGTGGTGGTGGTGTGTTTTACTAATACACTAAATAAAACATACAATACAAAAAAATATTTAAAAATCAACACGTACTGAAATGTAGCGAATCAGTACCCGACAAAAAAAAAAAATTAAAACTAATTAATCAAATGTATTCACAGACCAAAAAGCTAATTAAAATTACATAAAACATGTGCATTCAATTATTATGTAGAAAAACAATCCAAAAATTTCTTTCAACAAACCCAAAACCATAAATAATAATAAAAATAAAAATTTAATTGATTTCTAAAACAAAATATATATATTTTTAAAACAAATTAATTTAAAAAAAATTACATACTTTTTTTTGTTAATTATATTTTGATATTTTTTTTTTTTTATATATATATATAAAAGTGCACTGGTGCAGTCAACAACACACAAAACATGGTTTTTGGATCCCATTTCAGTTGATCAACAAAAATATTCAAAAATATATAAATTAAAATCGTTTTTTTTTTTTATTTTGATATATTTAATTAATTAAAAAAAAAAATCAAAATTAAATTAATCATAAAAAAAACGTTAAATAATTAATTAATTAATTAATAAAATAATAAATTGTCTAACTTCGATTATTTAATTGTTAAGTTCCTTGTCTTTATATATCTTCCGTTATTTTTACGAGGATACACACACACACACACTCATCTTATCTCGGTATTTTGATATTCGGTTATTCAGCATTGGTCATTTAAAAAACGCATTAACAGCAAATTTTGGTCAAATCAAAAAAAAAAAAATAATTTTTTTTGTCAGTATACATAATAATATTATAATAATTTTTGTTGTTGTAATAATCATAATTATTATTTAAATAATACATTTTTTATGCAGAAATTGTTTTATTTTTATTTTTTATATTTTTTTTTTTTTTTGATGAAATTAAAGTAGGAAAGTATTAAAATAAAGAAATGGAAATTATTAAAATAATAAAACAACAGCTATGAAAATAATGATTTAATTGTTTAAAAATAAAACAAGCCTTTTTGTTACGAATGTTTAAAAGGTTTGATTTGTTGTGGTTTTTTTTTTTTACTTTGATAGAATTTGTTTCCTGCCTTTGTAAAAGTGTGAATACAGTGTTGTACATTATTTGAGAGTATTTTGCGTTACGAGTGTGGGGTTATTATTTATAACCGATGTCTGGACCAATAAATGGATCAAATTAAATAGATTATTTTGCCTATGAAATCCTCTTGAAACACATTTAAAATTAAATCTTATTAGATTGAAATTTATAAAGAAATTTGAACACTTCAAAATTTTATTCTTGCGTTGGTCCTTGCGAATTTTTGTCCTAAGTTAAAAAAATTAATATATAAAGGCCAAAATTTGCAAAAAAAAAAAAAATTGGTTAGGTGACAAGAGCGGCCGGGAAGAGTGTTTCAGATTATTGTTAGTTAGGTCACATGAAAATCATTTTGTGCGAGCATTCTATTTATAATGTTTACACGTAACGCAAAAATACCAACACTGTTTCGTATTTTATTGCTTTACTAAAAAAAAAAAAAAACTTAAGACTTTATAAATGATATAATTAAATAAAGAAAGTAATTATAAAAATTAAAAAAGAAATTAGAATATAGAGCAATCTTTTCCCACACAACACAATAAAAGGATTAAAGAAACAGAATGGAAAACGTAGTTTTGATTGTACTAAAAACTAAAAATAAGTTTGGTTAGAACAGAAACAAACAAAAATTTTTACGGGGAATATTAAAAAAAAAATTATGATTATTGTTTTGTACTTTTTTTTTTTTTAACATAAAAAATAATAAAAATAATAATAAATAATTAACAACAAACCAAAGAAAAAATAAATGGAAAATAACACTCGTGCAGGAAATTGCATTTTCGAAACAAAAAAAAAATAAATAAAATTTAAATAAATACATAAAAAATAAAAAATCTTAATTTATTCATAATAAATAATAATTTTTAGTAGTTCGAAAAAAAAATAAAAAATTATATAGATAATAACTTTAATTATTTATCCTAGAAAAAGGAATAAATTATTTATTTTTTAAGGACTTTTATTCATATTGATGAGTTTAAAATAAAAATTTAAATAATTTAAAAAAAATAATTAATGTAATTATGGAGTATATGGTATACAATTAATATTATAAAAAAATTTAAATTATAGCTTTAAAAAATAAAATTATATAAATACATAATGTTAATTTATAATTAGTAATTTTTTGTTGCTGTTTATGGATTATATTCGAGTAGAGTCTTATAATTTAATTAATTCTTTGGTTAACGTAATTTGATGGGTGGTGGAAATATAATATTGGAGCGAGTAGCTTGTTCATGGAATTTTAATGGTAAATAGAGCAAAAATATTTTTTGTAATACATATTCAAAATTTTAATCAATCGTTGTACTACTATATCTTTTTAAGTCGGTTACGTCTTTTTAGTTAAATCGGTCATACTATGGTCTAACTAATGTCTAGTTCAGACTTTTTATCACGAATACCCGAGAACTTGGCAGATGTGTCCAAAAATTGATTTATAATGACTTGACTTATAGAATTTGCAGAATGGAATTTATTTAAATTTTGTATACTATGAAGCAAGATGGTCAAGAAGTAATCGATTAAATGAAAATTAATTATTGTGCAAAAATCCGATATATTACCACAATTCGAGCGGCATTCGAACTAAATCTAAGTCTCTATATCTTTCAATTTTGGAGGAGAACTACGACGTTATTTGCATCACGGAAAAATGTTGACTGCCCATTACAGAACCGAGGAATATTTTCCACCAACTTATGTAGTTTATCGGAGAGACAGACATCTACAGCAAGACACTTCTTATGCCGATAACGTTAACCAACTCTGGTACTGAAGTTGTTGCTGTGCGCTTACGGTTTCATTCATACTCGCTGATCAATTGTGTCACATAAATACCATGTCATTCAAGCGTCGCGGTTGATGATATGTTTTTGGACACCGTGAAACTTAATATTACTGCACTTCTTCAACCTGAGGATCGCTTATTTTTCTTTGGTGATTTTAACTTGCCCGTTATTGTATGGGAGTATATGGATAACAATTTAACTCCCATAAACATGAACGATGATGTGCATAAGTTCATATCTGAAATATTTTCGTTGGGACTGAAACAATGTATCAATGTGAAGAATTGCAGTAATAACGTGTTAGACCTAGCCTTAGACCGTCACAACCTCTGATGATTTAGCTGGATCTTCAAGTATTCATCATTTGCTGCTGAATATTTCAGTCTTGTTTGAATACAGTGAATTAATCGAAAATAATACCGACTCTGTCATCTATAACTTTAAAATGGGTGATTACGTTTCTTTAAGTGCATTTCTTGATGGGTATAATTCGTCTTCATTTTATAATAGTAATAATATAGACGATATGTTGAACGAATTTTATAATATTCAAATGGGCATGTAAACATTCATCAAGAAGGAACCGTGGTATAACAATGAATTGATAGATATAAAAAATAGAAAGGATAAGGCTCATAAACTTTATAAACTCTCTCCGAATACAGTAATTTACAACTCATTTAAGGTTTTACGTAAAAAGTATATATTTCTTAACCGATTTCTTTACAGTAATTATGTTTTGGAGGTGGAATCACAAATTAAATCGAAACCTAATCACTTTTGGCATTTTGTTAACTATAAAAGAAAATCTGATGGTTACCCTTCCACAATATATTTGAAAGACCGATTCTGTGATAACATTCTAGATATGGTTAATTTGTTTGCTGATTTCTTTGAGAGCGTTTATAATCCAGATTCAGGTGCTAATCTCTGCAACTTGAATAATGTCAAAAGTAATAAGAAATTTTCAATGTATCGTTGGGAAATCCATACAATCTTATCGGAATTGTCAAATCATGACATTAACCATAGTGCCGGCTTTGATTCGTTACCGCCTTTATTTTTAAAATTGACCGGTAACGCAATTGCCGCTCCGGTGTACTTTCTATTTAATAGAAGTCTAAGAGAGGGATATTTCCCCACGGAAGCGATCGCTTATTAAACCTATTTACCTAACCTACATTATTTGTATAATATCAGTTTTACCCAAGTTGTTTGAGAAACTTGTTAAAGATCAATTATTCTTTTACGTGAAAACTTTTATTTCTCCTAAACAGCACTAATTTACTCTTGCTTACAAATTGTGTCTCTAATGCCTTACATAGAGGTAAAATTGTGTAGGTTGTGTACACTGATTTCTGTAAGGCCTTTGATAAGATTGATAATGACTTTCTGTTGAAGAAACTTGATTCCTTGCATTGTTGTTTTCTCTCACTGCACTGGATCAGATCTTATCTTGATTTCAGAACTCAGATAGTTAAGATTGGTGGTTTCACATTCAAAGTTATTGATGTCACTTCGTAGTCATTTGGGTCCTATGCTTTTCAAACTATTCATCAATGACGTAGTGAATTGTTTGAGTTATTCCGACATTCTCATCTATGCGGACAATATTAAAATTTTTTAAACCATTTCATGCACCAATGACGCAAGAGATTTCCAATCTGACTTAAATAACTTCAGTATGTGGTGCACAGCTCAGAATTTGGCCCTAAACATTTCCAAATGTAAAACAATCCGTTTTACCCGTACAATCACGCCCGCTAAATTTGATTTTTTCCTGGTTGGCTGTATTATTGATAATGTTGATACGTTTATAGATCTAGGCATAACATTTACGTCGAACTTATCGTTCAATAAGCACATAGATATTTGCATTTCTAAAGCGAATTCCATGCTTGGGTTTATTAAAAGGTTTTTGAGGGATTTTCATGATCCTTATTCTATTAAAATATTATATATTATCCCATTTGTGCGTTCGTTGTTGGAATATGGTGCAGCAATTTGGAATCCGTTTTATGGTAACTGTTCAGCCCGAATAGAAAGTGTTCAAAAGCGTTTTTTAAGGTTTTCTCTGCGAATGTTGCCCAGAGATGGGAATCTACCCGCATTTATACTCCCACCGTATCGAGGTAGATGTAAATTATTAAATATTGGGCCGCTCCTTATCCGAAAAATCGAAATTCGCGACTTGTAGACTTGTTGGTGTCTAAAATTGACTGTCCTGAGATTTTGGTGTTGTACGATATATAGTATATACTCCGTTACGGACCCTTCGCGTTAGAAATTTCCAAATTAAGCTGCCTTATTTTAGACATAACTACGGTAAATATGAACTTGTTTATCAATCTACTGTTTCTTTTAATAAAGTTCGATCGGCTTTCGACTTTAATCTATCTAGGGATGCATTTAAGAGTTTAATGTCTAATGTTCTTTTAAATTATTGGTAATTTTTCATGTCTGTTTAATTCTACATTTTTTTTTATTAAATTCTTAGTATATATTAATGTATTATTGAATAGTCTAAATGTTCAGAAATATTAGAGGTCCTGTTTACAAAAATCTGTCCGTTAATAGCTAAATGGGTATTCCATACTCTCTGTAAACTCCCGAAATATTTGGATTTCAGTTTTTCAAAGGTATCAGCATTAGACTTGACAAGGCTCGTTTTTTACAAATTATAAAAAGTCAATTTAATTGCTCTTAGCTGTAGCATAGGAAGGGGTAGTTTTTCAAAAGGTAGCTATTTCAAAACCAAACTTTTTTTTTTCAGAAAATGGGAAAAATTTAAAACATGATGTTTGAAAATGAAATTATTTAGTTTTGATTAAATTTGTTTATCTTAAAAGAACCAAATGATAATTTAAATATTTTTCGAACATTCTGCAGTTTTAAAAAATTATTGGCAAAAAACCCTGTAGCTATTTAGTAAATAATTATTAACAATTCAAAATGAACCCTTAGTTTGTGTTTTTGAAGACCATCTAAGGCTTCATTTGAGCTCTTCTTTTAAAAAACAAAAACCATTAGTCTACGATACATTCCTTGGAACTTCTGAATGTTGTTATCAAAATTTTATTTTAAATTTAAATATATTGATTTAAACATTTAAATGTAAATTCCGAGGGTTGCTGAAATCGGAACAAGCCGTAGTCACATTATTTTGAATTGTAATAAGTTTGCCAGTAATCATGAGATAAATACCCTGCACAATATTGGAAATGTTATAAATGTAGCAAAACTGGTCACTAAAAGAGGGCATGTGGACAGAACCGAATTCAGCAAATTTGCTAAATAGTTAATTATTAGAAATCAATAAGTCTTGCCTTTTTTTCAGCACACACGTCAATGATATCATCATATGAAATTGTTTGCACGATTTGTGCTTCTATAGATAGCATGGCAGCAACATTTAATTTTTATTTGAAATTTCTCACATTTAATTTTTATTTGAAATTTCTAAAAAACTAATCTTAAGGATTTACAAATGTTTAGAAATAAAATATCAAGTTCCTCTGCCTTTATCCACAACAGTAGTAACGTTTTTTCATTTTAAATTAAGATGTGTTAAGCAATGGTTTATGAGAGGCAAGGAAATAAAATCGCATTACTTAAACTCAGAAATTTGGGATTCTGAGGTTCCACGGCTCATTCTGCGGTCTATTCATTTTTATTCAATATTATATTTTCAGATATTCAGAATTTTATTTTAACGCAATAATATTTTAAAGTTTATTACGCAAAAGTGGAATTAAACTTGGAAGAATTTTCCTTGCCTTACGATACAGGTTTAACACTCCAAAATGAAACTTTTACATTTCAAATTGAACCTTTAGCAAATTATATCTGTGGCTAGTTAAAAGGAACTTGTCTGTTTCTTTACGGATTTTAGTGAAATTTGACATTAGCAATGGAAATGGTATTCTAAACCGATTCTTAGGTTGAAACAACAAATATAAATAATTTGATATCAAATATATCGAAATGTAAATTGTGAACAAATTTCATTGAAATTAATAATCATTTATTAATTAATTTTGCATTTTTATAAAAATATTTTGTTCTCAAAACATCGTCGTGCTTCGTGTTCCTCTAAACATTTCATTTTCATAATAAATTTATTATGATTAGAGGAACACGAAGCATGACGATGTTTTGAGAAAAAAATATTTTTATACAAATGCAAAATTACTTAATAAATGATTATTAATTTCAATCAAAATTGTTCACAATTTACATTTCGATATATTTGATATCAAATTATTTATATTTTATTAATAAAAATTTTGATTCAAAATCCCATATGATTTTGTTAACGTTTCATAGGAAAATAAAAATCTTTATTCCCCTCTTTATATTAGTGATTTGACTTTTTTAGACTGATGTCACGGCTATTTATGTAGCGGCATTGATCTATTATTGCAAAATAAAATTTTGAAATTAATCGGTATACTCGTATTACTCATGTTGTTGCTGAGTTTGGTTATGCGGGGAGTATAGAGAACAAACCTAAAGGGTGGTCCACCTAGCGTTTGCAATTTCAACTACCGGTTATTTCGAGTGTGGCCACACTTACGTTATCGTGTTATGACAGAAAATTAGATTAATGATTGACATTTACGAAATCGGCGTTGAACAAAATTGGGAGATATTAAAAACTTACTTTCAAAATGATAAGTCTTCTACCTAAACTGTAAGAAATTTACTTGGACAATTCAGTAGAAATAAAATGCCTATAAGGCAATTTAGGATCAACGAAGTCTAATAAACTGAGTGACTATCCAAGACTTGAAAGATCAAATCGAAGTTGCCTTTGATTAGATGGGAGCCCATACAATCGCAAATGTTCTGAAAAATTGGGTTGAAAGAATGGGGTACTGTAAAGCCAGCGGTGGAAGTCATTTGAATGAACTTGTGTTTCATAATTAATAGCAATGTATACTCTTTCTAATAAAGCAAACCGCTACGAAAAATATTCCTCTTTGAATAAGTGCCAAATTAATTTGCGAATGTTAATGGATCACCCGTTATAAAAGTCGTAGACAGATTTGAATGGCATTTTCTAATGATGCACGCTAGGAAGAAGCCGCAGGAAGACATGGTACTGTCTTTCCAGCTAAAACTGGCCAATTTGCTTTGTTCACCGAGTTTGCGACCATTCACAAAAGTCTAAATATGGAATCTCAATTAGTTTGCCATGTATTAGGAGTGGTGTACTGTTGAACTTACTGTATAAGTAATGGTATTGCTGAAGCTCATCGATACATGGCTATACTGAAATTTTGTCATTTGTTTGTTTCTCCAAACCCAATTTAGAATAACTTATTGACTTTTTAAACCAAAAATGTAACACAATTTAAATACTGAGTGAACATTCGCGTGAAGTTTATCCAAACATTGTCCTAAAATTACAAAACCAAAATGTGGGACAAACTTATTACAAACTTTGCGTAATTGTCGACGGGCGTGAAGTTTGTCCAAAAATTGTCTATTTTTTTTTTCGTCTGAGAATATATTTGTTAAATAAATAAAACAACGTTATTATCAATTTTTTGCAAAATATAAAGCTTTTAATATTTCATGACTACTGATTGTGCGACCCTTAATAATCGAAAATGGTAATTTTTCAATGTTAAAAGCTAACAAAGATTTTAATTAGTAATCGAAAGCCCACTGTACACAGTACTTTATTAAAAACAACCACCATCTCATTATAAGAGAGTGCTAAGACTGCTCTATCTCATCCTACCTATCTCAGATATGACCTATAGTAAAAGTTTCTGAAGTTTCGAAGAAATTCCATTTCACTTGTTGCATAGCGTTGGATTTGTTGGAATTTTCCCAACGGTTTGAGAGAGTTTCGAAAATGTTCCATTACGCTAGCTCAAATTATGGTCCCTAGAAGAAAACCTCAACAAATCCAAAGTTAAGCGATAAGTGCTCGTGAATAGCGTTATGAAAAATAATCGAAATTCTCAAGAA
The DNA here is from genome assembly GCA_958295665.1 of Tipula vernalis. Lineage (NCBI taxonomy): Eukaryota > Metazoa > Arthropoda > Insecta > Diptera > Tipulidae > Tipula > Tipula vernalis. The sequence continues at coordinate 73,898,779 of OY282559.1, read as the reverse complement.
TCGTAAAGTAAACTTAAGCGAATCCAACGCTATCCGATAAGTGCTCGCGAATCTCCCATAAGGATTACTTCTAAAGACCATAATTCGACATAGCGTCATGGACAATTTTCCAAAATTTCATCAAATTTAGATAACGCTTTAACGAGTCAAACGCTATGCGATAAGTGCTCGCGAATCTCCCTAAACTCTACTTCTCTACTTCTAATGACCACTTCTGTTACGAAATTTCTATCAAATTTGTTGATTAGGTGTTTTTGTACATATTGTATATATAAGCAGATTCTATTTTTCCGCTTATCTAGTAAAATATTTTTTATAGTTTGACGTTGAAAAATTACAATTGTTTTTTTGAAATCTTAAATTTTGCAAAAAATTCATAATAACGAGAGATTTAATTTAATTAACCGAGCACATTTTCAAGTGAGAAAAGTTAGGGCAAATTTCGGACAAACTTCATACTCATGAGCGAACAACTGCCGTCTATCTGCATTATTGGTTTCTCAGGCCTATCGAAGAGGCTTGAAATGATTTAATGGATACTTATACATAAAGGTTTTCACATAATACTTTTGCGAGTTGAGCGTGAATTCGCCCATTGTTTTTTTATTGATTTTTGGATGAAATCCTGGAATATGACAAAGTGGCATTTAACTTGGATATTCCTTAGTCGCTTATAAAGAAGCTCGACAAATGGGTTGTAAAACGTATTCTTAAATGATTTTAAGATAAATTTCTGGATTATTATTTATTTTGATGCTTCCAACGAACAAAAGAAAATTTGGCCCAACAATTATTGAAGTTCCGACAGAAACTATTCTCGCCAATAGTAAAGTCTTGGAGCTAGAAATATCATTTTAGAATCTCATTTCCATTTAAAATCTATAGAATTTTATTATAATCTATTAAGGAATAGCCAAGTACCATCCTAATTGGCAATTAAATATGCAAGAATTCCATCTTTAAATAATTTTGGAATCCCACTTCCAGTGTAAATATTGAACTTCATCATAACGGTTGAGAAATAGGCAAGTTCCATCATACTTCGACATATTTCAGAACTTTATCTAAAAATAATTTTAGAATTCCATCTCTATCGCGGATGTCAAATTTCACTAAAATCTGTTAAGCAATAGATAAGTTCCCTAATAATTGGCCACACAAAAGGTTAATGGTAAAATGTTTAATTTTAATTGTAAAAGGTTAAATTTTAATTGTAAATGGTTCAATTTGAAATGTAAAATCTGTATCATCCGTATTTAATGTTGATGATCATCTGTATTTTAATGTTGAGTTGATCAGTTATTTTGCTGCCATTAATTTTTCGATTAATTTGCCACCCTAGGCCTAGGCCTATAGACTCTTTAGGTAAATTCGGCCTTGCTTGTTTAATCCGTAAATTTATAATGAAAATATCCTTAAGCGTCAATAGTTTTAAAATTTACTATTGTGATTTTAATTATAATAACTATGATCCTCCTTTGTTAATTGAAATGCAAATCAAATAGAAAAAAAGGAATTTTGTACTTGCTTGATGGTTGTAAGCCGAAAATATTATATCCCAATTTAAGACTCTGTTTTCCAAAAATTATGCCAAATTGGAAATTAATATTTTGTGTGCAAATAACCTACTTCGCTATAAGCTTTAAATAGCCGACAGAGAATAAATTGTGAACTATTGCTTTTTTAATCATATTCTAAAAATTATTTCGAAATCTTAAGGTAAACACCAAAATTATGATATTCGGTTAAATCAGTGGATGGGAGTCGCTTTTAGTGTATATTTTTTTAATTAATTTAAATAGTTCTATAAAAATTTCTGTTTGTTTGGAATTAACGTTAAATAAATTTTTAAGTAGAGAATACTACCTCTACCCCTGATTGAAAAAGTGAAAAATTGTTTGTAACAAAAATATTCATAAAGGGCTCTAACCGAGGATTGATATCACCATTGACTTAAGAGTATTGCTTGACATAAAATTAATATTTTTGGTTCAATATTATACCGCGTCCCATTTATAAATAAATTACAACCGGCATCGTAGAGAACACTTTCATAAAGTTTATATCTAGCCATAAAATACCATAAAATAGTGGTTAATGTATTTTTGCGAAAACTATTAAATTAACTACAATTATTTAGTGTGAGTGTTCCAAAGCTCCTAACATAACGCATTTTAATAAATTCTTAAATGAAAAAAATGTGTTGGTGAGCTTTCCTAATACCTATTACGTGTAATTCGATTCGTTAAATTTAATCCGATTTAAAAATTGTGTTTTAAATAATTATTGTTTAATTATTGATCCAAATAACTATTTCGAATCTGTTTGAAGATTTTTCATTGATTTTCACCCCCTATTGTAAAACACTCACTCCAAATATTATATATTCCATTTACCATAAAATAAAATAAAAAAGTGAGTATCATTTTCTGAACATTACTCCAATCAAATCCATAAACAAACATTTTCTTTTTTTATTTGATTTAAGTTAATAAAATAAAAAAATCAAATCAGATTAATAATAAAAAAAAATAAAAAACAAACGAAATCAACCAAAAAAACGAAAAAACAAAACAAAACAAATCCAGTGAAATAATAATAATAATAAAACAAATCATAAAACAAAACAAATAAATAATAAAAAAAAATTTAATATTGTTTTTAATTATAAATAAAATCATTTTTTTTTTGATATAAATATTTTATAAAAAAATAAATATTTATAATAAATATATTTATTTTTATTTTTTAACAGAAATAAAATGGTCATAATCAAATACATATATTTTTAATTGTATTTTTCAATAAACTGTATGTTTTACAATTTATTATAGTTTTGCTTTTAGCAGTAATAATAACAGTAGTAATAATAAAACATAAATATACATTTTTTCTATTAATTATTTAATGATAAAAAATTTGTGTTGATATAATATTTATGTTTTTTTTTACAGTTTATTTTATTTAATGGAAGCTCAATTTAAATAAAAAGTTCTCTTATACCATTCGATAAAAGTCTAAATAAATTAAATAAAATATAATATTTATTGTTTAAATAATTTTTTTTTTTTGTTAATTATTGTCATTTTTTCCATTACATTTTTTATATGAATTTAACATTTTTTTATTTCCCTGCAGAAAATACTTTTCGCTCATCTTTCTTCCGATAGTAATCAATATTTTGTAATATCTTGATTATGTTAATTCTTGATATGGTTTTCAGGTGAATTGTATACTTTTCTTTGATTGTTAGCCTAAAGCCTATTAAAATACCAATTGAAAAAGATTAAAAAAGTTTAGGTCTCTTTTTATGAGAAAACTTTGTCTAGATGTTAGAATATTGTGTTGTGGTTGTGGTAAAAGATGATTGTTTAATGTTAAGTTGAATTATTTTAAAATTGTAGTGCCTTGCGAATTTAGATTAGAAAGAAAAGGAATAAGTTAGAAATTTTAAAGAAGGCATACTTAATGGTTTGATCTTGAATGATACTCAAAACTTAAAAATGTTCAAAATATAGAACTAGTCTATGTACAGACTTGAGTAAGAAATTTAAAGATTTTTAAAATTTCATTTATAAACTATTTAAAGCAATTTACCATAAAATATATTTTGATTCTTTCAGGCATGGGTCCTCTTTTCCTGAAAATAATAAATTATCTGGTCTTGAATGTTGCAGCTGAATTTTTGATTATTACACATATCATAACACTAACTGCTGTATCTAAACCTCATCGATAAAAACATTGTATGTTGGTAGGAAAGAGTTATTAGTAAAGCAGCCGTTATTAAATCAGCTCAATTTCTAAAAATTTATTCACAGATACATTAGGTTAATGGCATAAAATTCAATAAAGGCCTTTAAAGATAAGTTAAAGTTTAAATTCGTGCCCAATTTGGTTGATTATTTTTCCTTTGTAAAGCTTTATTTCTTTATTTCTTGGCCTCTGTTTCATTTGGATCATCGGAAAACCGAAAAAACACCATCTTTTGTTGTATGAACAATGTCTTTTTGGAATGACAAATTAAGCGGGTAGGTCGAATTACGAATACATTACTTAGAAGCTCAGATTTTTAAAGTTTAATCCAAATTAACATTTAAACATTTACTCTACTTAAAATATGAATTTTCAGGTATCTTAAATAGGGTCAAAAATATGCAGAGACAATTTGAAAAATGAAATAATTTTCGGAAGGAACAGAAACTTCGATCCAAAATGCGTTAATAACAATAACAACATTACCACATACATTTCTTTAGCTTAGTAATCCTACGGATTGACCGTCAACCCAAAATTTGAAGACATCTAAATTTAAAATTTGTGAGAATGTTTAATGAATATTGTGCGTAACACAAAATGTCCTAAAATTCCAAGAAATTTTTTTATTATTTTTGGATAATTACAGTGTTCTCCATTATTACTGCAGCGTGTAAGAAGTTGAGGTGATAGCGTGAACGGGTCTTTACGTGATCCTAACGTAATATTGTAATCTATGTTGACGGTCAAGTGGCAATCAGGTCGCTGGAATCAGTCTTTTTGGCGTCACGGATGGCGTTGAGTTATCACCGATCGTTAATGAGACGGGTAAGCATTTCAACATTCAGTTATACTGGACTAATGGTCCCTCGGACGTCAGGGGAAACTAAAAGGCAGATGAATTTGCTAGGCATGGTACAATTCTACTGCTGCAACCAGAAAGGTGGTGGACGAAGGTAGACTAACACCGTTACCTGTAAGAAAGTAGACTAACACCCTAACCTGTATTATATCAAGACAGGTTTGGACAATCTAGACCTAGGGTGCACTAAAATATTAATATCCCTACGAAGACGTGAATTAAGAACAGTCGTAGAAATTCTCATGGAAGACTGCCTGTTTGGAGAACATGCAAAGAGGCTGGGTCTGGAGGCAAATGACTTCTATGGAAGCCGTTGACTTTCTTTACTCATGTCCAGTATTTTCACTCAGCAGGCACCAAGAGTTGGGTAAGTTGAGGATGGCCAACCTGTCGGATTTCGAAAACAGTACGCTATATAAGTAGCACAAAATAGTTCCAGCAGGCGACATATCCTATCACTATATACCGACATCTGTCTAATTGTGCCTAAGCAGCCAATCCGACCTAACCTAACCTAGGGTTTAACATGAATTTACAAAATTTTATTCAGGAGCTAACAATCGGGTTAAACTCGCAAAAGCCAAACCATATGTAAACGTACTATGACATTACGACAACGGTTCTAATGTTTATTTTATAAAATAAATTGTATTTAAGATAATTAATCTTTGCTAGGGCAGAATTTTTTAGTAAAGGTAAAAAACGCTTCTTAGGCCGAACAAAGATTGTATTAAATTTTTTAATTTTTTGATGCAACTTTATATCAAAAGGTAATAAAATAAAGGGCACACAATTCTCGTCAGAAAGCCTATTTTTAAACGAAAATATCACGAAACGAAAACATTTATAATTATTTACACCTATATGATATAAATTGGCTAACTGAAGACTATTTGAGAAAAATCATTTATCATGCAAAAAAAAAAAAATGTGTAGGAACGATAAAAACACACCCATTATTATTTTGCCCTCTAAATTGGTACAAATCCAACATTTGGGCACGACGAATGGCCACTACAGCCAAACGCATAACTGCTCCAAACGAAAATGGAAAAATCTGGATAACGTTAGGTTTGTTTTTGCATTATGAAATTTTACTCTAAACAAAAGTGAAAAAATTCCCCAAAAATAAATGGAAACAAAGCCCTAATTTTTTGGGATTTCCCTTAGGTAGGGTTCCACTTTTTATTACTATATTTTTTTTATATGTTGCCGTTTGCAACACTTAGCATTTGCTTGCCTAATATCGTAGAAAACTACCAAATAGTAAGTAAAGCAAAGGTAATAAGGGATTTTTGAAAGAAGTTCCCAGTCTCTGCGAATATTCTGCTTTTGATATTTAATTAAAATTTCTGTAAATTATATGTCAAGGACATGTAGAAAAAACAAATTTTTGAACTCAATCGTGCGGGCAAATTTCTCCACAAGATCACACTCATAGACCTCAGATGAACACAGTAAATTTGAGTAAAGATTAATCCACAACCAAGTATATATCCACCGTTTGGTCATAGTAATTGCTGGATAGATCCTCGGTTTTTTTGATAATTTTTCGTTCAATCTTAAGGGCCGTACAAATGAAATACTTGTATAAGACACGTGAAGCTGCTACATGCAGTCGGTGGGCTAGGGAGGAAGAAAGGCTTATACCCGAAATAAATCAGCATGTCGAAATATCCGAATTAAATTCCAGTTTTGGGCTTATGTACGCTTTGTATATATTTAAGAGTTCTGTTGAAGTGAAATTAAATTAACAACGGCGTAAATATCCCAAGCATATGGCAGTGCTCATCGCTAGCTTATATATTTTTCAGCTTAAGACATCTTCCTGCAGTAATACTCAAACCTAGTATTTTTATGGAGTTAGATTTGTCAACACTAGAACTGTTTATTTAAGAAGATTGAGGGTAGCGTCGGTTTTACCAGGGGATACACATTAGTGAAATTCTAGGGATTTAATTCAACCTTAGTTAGGATGTCCTCACTTGAAAATTGTTAAAAAATTTTGATCCAGGCAAGAACGCAATCCTTTCAGCGAGAACTTTGTTTCCGAAAGAAGTCAGCATAAAAATAAAAGAATTGGAAGAAAGATGATCCCTGCGGGACACCAGCACTAAATATGTGATCTGAAAATGTCGCACTATCGACAAGCATAATCCATGAATTTAGCGAAGAGTGGAGTCGAATCGCCCCTAACTTATACAGCAAACCTTTGTGACACACACGATGAAAAGCTTTGTAACATAATTAATTATTTCTGCAGTTGATCGACTATAATAGAAACCGTACTAATAATCGGATAAAGATAGTAATCATCTAGATATTTCACAAGTTAAAAATCAATGATTGTGGCTCTATTTCCTTTGATGAAAGAGCAATTATGGCTGTTATCCAGTTTGTCGCAATTTTTTCGGGTGTGATTCAACAATTGAAAGAATACCACCCGGTCTAACGGTTTTGTTAGGGTTAATATTTGCAAGAGTCTTAGCAATCACTCGAGCCGAGCCTGTCATAGGTACTATGGTACTATGGATCTTTTGGGCGGTTGGAAGCCAGATCGTCATAGGTGGTGATACGGATCAAAGGCTTCCCAAGAAGTTGTTCTGGTGGTTCCAAAATTTTCCGCATTTCATCTCTTACTTTCATTAAATGATATTTTTTGGTTTAAGCCATTAATCTCCATTTCCCAGAATAATAAAATTAAATTTTACTTTTCTGTTATATTATATTTGGTGAAAAATATGTCAAATCACAAATTCTTGGAAGTCATGTTTTAATTTTATGATTTTTATAAAAGTTGATTTGTCAACATGACAATTTTTTGTTGTTGTTTTTTAAGAACCAAGGTGTTAAATATTTAAAATTTTCATGTTTTATTGCAATAGAAAAAAAAATTATTATTAAAAATTCTATAATTTAGGCTCATTTTAAAGATATGTAAATGAATAGGGATTATAAAATAAAAATAAACATCTTGTTTCGTTTTCTTGTAATATAATACGTTTAATAATGACAATCTATCTAAATTTTTGGTATTTAAAATTAGGATACAAAAACGAGATTTGTAGACATTTAAAACATAAAAATCATAAAATTAAAACATGACTTCCTTTACCATATGAAGAGTTTGTGATTTAACTTATTTTTTGCCACTAATATTGATTCCAATGTTTATTGAGACTGGAAGAAACATGAAAAATTACACCAAATTTTTAAGCACACGTTTTTAATTTTCTCCAATCAATAACCAATAGAGCAACTTTGAATCCCAGTTAGTCACTAAGATTTGCTGCAGTTGAGATTTGTTACATGTCCACGACCCAGTTAGCTTGTGCTATTTCCTAATTAGCTACAAGCCTCTTTTATTTCTGCTATTATGTAAAGTATATCAATAGTTCAATATTTCAACGGGTATCGTTGCTTGCAATGTTTGGAAAGATCTTATGGTTTAAATCCACATTTTTTTATTAAGATTAAAATGTAGCTCTCGTGGATTATTTGATTAATATTTTCTTTATCTGGTATGGTTAGCAAAAAATTAATGATATATTACGAAAACGGAGCAGCGTTTTTGTAAACCAATATGCGGAACATTTTGAAGTAAATTTAATGTTTGGTGAATTTCTATAAAGGTTGCTCATGGTGAAATGTTTAAATAAAATTTGTTATAATTTGTTAAAAACTACCATTATTACCATTATTAAAATTTGAAATAGGATTCAATTTTTTTTTTTTTTCTATCACTGAATTGAAATGAAATGAAAGAACAAAGTTTGAATTTGAAATTTAGTTTTATAAAAGATTTCAGAAATTGGGTTGTGGAAACTTGGCATGGAACTGTCAGAATCAAATAAAATTAATTACTTTTGTACTCAAGCTTGACGGATGATCTGGAAGGTAGTTTACAGATTTAATTTAACAAGTATCGAGTAATAAACTTTTAGCAGTTAACAGTTTGGATAGGAATATACTTCCGTTCTATGTTTCGAACATTTCATTTTATACTTTGCAAGAAACATTGAAATCGGTAAAAATTATTTGGGCTATTTTTAAAATCCAATCGGTCTTACATTAAAACTTAAATTTAACAACTAACAATATGTAATTGATCCTAATTACTCCGAAAAAATTCAAAATATTAAATTCATATAAAAATTTCATTTTTAAAATTAATTTTTTCATTATTTAGTATTAAACTTAATATTTACAAATCTTTTGAAAATCGTTAACTAAACATTTAAAAACTATTTATTATTTACAAATCTTATACCACTATAAATATAGATAAAATTTTAAAAGTTTTTTATTTCAAATAGTTTTCTGTTCAACATTCATACTCTAGTACAACTTCTTCACCCTTGTCTTTTTTCGATTTGGACACAATAACACGATGTGGCCCATAGGCACTATATGTTTGACTATTATTACTACTACTATTGTGATGATAATTTTTGGTTGTGTTGCTCATATTAGTATTTGATGATGATATGCTGGCGGATGGTGTCATCCCAGTTGTTGTAATATCATAGTCACTGTACCCATTATTTAAATAATGGTGACTACTAGCAATTTGTGCTTGATAACGATGATGATGATGATTTGGTTGTAGTTGTTGTAGTGTATGATATGGGTTCTTCTTTTTGGGAGGCACAATAATTTTTGTAAATTCATCTTCGGCTGACACTAAAATTGCGGTAACATCCTCATGTGGATTTACTATAAAATTTGGTTCGATTATGGTCGAATGGGGTTTTAATGTAGCAGCGGCCGCTTTTGTATTATGATAATGCATTAGATAATCTTCTTGATGATGATATGCTGTTGTTGGTGGTTTCTTAATTTTATTGTAGCTCTTATTGTGATGTTGATACGCATTATATTCGTCGCTTGTTGACGTTTTTTGTGTTATGCGCGATAATTTTTTATCGTACGGATGACGATACGATGACGAGGTGGTCGATGATGATATCGATGTATTTGGTGTATTATAGTTGTATTGATATGGGGTCATGTTATCTGGAAAATCACTACTGTAATAGTCTTTTTCCAAATTTTCTTCGTAATATTTTTGCGGTTTGTGCTTTTTTAGTTTTGCGCTCGATTTAGGCGAGGCATATTCGACTGTTGTTGTCGTTGCTGATGGTCCACTGTACACCGAAGCATAATCACTACTACTCATTGAACTTGACGTTGTGTTATTACTCTTGCCACTTTTATCACTATTTTGGTTAGAAAATAGGAGATTTTCTTTCGGATTTTTAGGCGATATTCCTGGCCCATTTGTAATTCGTATCGAATTGTTGGTTGAAAATGAATCGCTGCTACTGATATTTTGTGGCTGACAGTAATAATATTTTTTATTTACTTGCGGATTTATTTCGATACTCTTTGAACATGATTTAACCCGTTTATGTCCGCTGCTATTGCGGCGCGATTTTGCGTTAGATATCGGTGAAGATATTGAAAGAGTTTTATTGCATTTAAGATGCCCTATCGAATGTGCTCCATTCGAATCGTTTAACTTATCGAAATTTTCGTTTAGAAATGCATCCAAATAGTTGAGATTTCTTGTCAAATCTATTTCAGATTTATAGCTTTTGTAAAATGCTTTTTCTGGTGCGGCGGTTGTTTGTAGCGGCGGTAAGGATGGTGGCATACTAGAATGCTCAATCAACAGTTCATCATTTATTTTAAAATTTATTATTTCGTCACAATCAACGTGATTATGATCAATATTTTTTATCTTATCATTACTACAACTATGACTATTACTATTACTATGATTATTGAGGATACCACACCTCTTACCTAATTTCAACAGTCGATTTTTCGTTTTAGCCGAAACTTTGTCCAAATAACTACTTGAATTATTACTATCAATACTATTGTACGTCTTATTCGGATAGCTTATGTTTAGTTTATGCAAATGTAAATTTTTATTCTTTAGCGAATTACCCTCATTACTGTACCCGCTATGATTAGATTTGGAAAAGATTTTACTAAATTTTAAAAGTGACATTGAATTGGACGTTGTCGGTCCATTATGGTGTATGGTATTAGGATCAAAATCATAATCATCCGGACGTTTATAATCCTTACGTTTAAATGGACATTTTGGTATTTGATTATTTACACTACTGCTATTGTAATTATAATAATAGTAATCATTTTTTAGGTTATCGTCACGGTTTGCCCGAATACCGGGATCCCATTCCTTGTCTTTTCGTCGATGTCGCGATTTTTTGATCGATTTATCTAAATTATTTATCGTTAGATTACTACACGATTTACTTTCATTGTCGTCATCATCCTCATCGTCGTATCGACATATATTGGAAGTTAGGCCTAAAATTTCCGATCTACAATTTAATTCATCATTATCATAATCATCTTCGTCATCATCATCACAATCGTCGTCCGCATAATGATTTTCATTGTTATTGATATGTAAACAGGATATGTGATTCAGATGATTATTTTCCTCTAAATCATCATCATCATCGTCATCATCATTGTGATCCTCGTCGTTATCATCATCACCATCCGCATCATTATTCGTAATATTCAATGTGATTGTGCACAGTGATTTGTTTAAATCAATTTCAGCGGTGGCAAGCATATGCTGTGGTTGATATGTTAAATTCTTGTCCACATCCAATTCCAAAACATCGCCGTAATCCAAAAATGGATTTGTATTCTTCCTTATAATATTTAGTTTATTACCACTATTGTTACTATTTGGATTTGTAGTTGTAATAGAAGAAGTTAAATTATTAAAATTATTATTATCTTTGTCACAATTACTATTACTACAATTACTGCTACTATCGCTAAAACTAGTATTTATATAATTAAATTTTAGGTCTTGTATCGATTTGGAACGTTTCAAATTATTATTACTACTACTATTACTATGACTACCATTAGTGATTAACGGTAATGAAATTGAATTGCCCAAAATAGGTTTTTTAAAAATTTGATATTTTTCAAAATGTTGTTGTAAATTTTTTTGTTTATTATCATCGTTATTATTACTATCATTATCCGTATTATTTTTATTATTAGGTTTACCATTATTGTTATTATTAGAGCTTGGTGTATTCACCGATAATGATAATAATAATAATGATGATGATGATAAATTTTTATTTATATTACCATTGTTATCATTACTACTGTTTTTCGAATCGATATGACTATGAGCTAAATTACTGTTATGACCATTATCAATGTTATTACGACTATTATTATCATTATCGATATGATTATTTAGTATCATAGACTGAGGAGACACATTATTAGTTTCTTTATTACTATGTGTCTCTTCATTTAGTGCCTGCTAGACCCTTGTAGGGGGCTGTAATATCATTGCAGCCATGCGTACCTTCATAGCTTCTGGTGAACCTGCTCCCGGATGATGGTGATGATGGAAACCAGCCGGTGTTGTATAAATTGAATCTAATTGTGGTCCGCCCAAGCTGTCGGATCGCGACTTTAGATCGGCCTTTTCACTGGAATGAGACAAAAACAAATTTTTTTTAAATGACTTATCACGTTTAAGTATAATTATTTATGATTTAGATTTATAAAATTTAGCAGAGTATCAAAACTATAATTCCCTCTGCACCAAAATCATAACTAGTCTAGGACTTCTCAAACAAGAATTTATAATTTTGGGAATCTTTCAGCGACTTAGCGAATTTTGGAAAGAACCTAGATACTATTGAAATATTAAGTTTTGCAGAAATATGTATAAGCGGATAAATCGATAAAATGTTAGAGCAGTATGCCAAACTTTAGGGCGGGATCAAAATACAAGTGTCGGATCATCTTCCTGATGTGAAAGAGTTCACCAAGAGCAATGTTTCGCGATTATGTTGATGTCGTTTTGAACTTAAGGTACTACATACATCCCTTTATGGTTTATGATGAGTCCTCGATTATTCGACGTAAATGGTATTTCATGAAACGTGGGCACGACGAAGGAGCAAAATGCTAATTTATCATACCACCTTAATACTCTTAAAGTATTTATTCTAAAAATACCAGCCGAAAGTAAAAAATCGGTAATGAAGATTGCGTTATCCCCGTCGAAAATAGAAGCATAAGTCGTAATCAGTCAACACTATTTAGTTCAAAATTACTAAGGATGCATGGATGGCATTGAAGACTTTTGTCAATATTCTTATGTGGCAAAATCTACCAACAGTTCCTCGTGGAAAGTTGTGGAAAAATGCAAAACCCCAAAAAATATTTAAAATTAATATAAAATCCCCAAGAGTGCTATGTCAATAGATAGAATTATGGCGATATTAATATGTTCGTAAATTCCGGAAATTGTACTAACGAATATATTAGGAATAAGTTCCTCGTTTACACTTACTGGCAAACCATTCATAAAAAATTTCTTTGATTTCTAAATTACTTCTATGTATCCATCTGAGCTTCAAACAAGTTTAATTTCAAATTCTGTTTAATTTGAAGTTATACTTGTTCTAATTGCTTTAGTTTGGCTTTCAGTTCCCGCTTTCAGCTCCCCAATTGTTGACACTTTTCCCAATCGTCAAGTTTATCAACTTTTGGAGAACAGCTTTCAAAAATAAAAATATTTTAACTTGGATTATTAGGATAAATTTGCATAAAACTTGATTTTAGCGAATAACTTTGACATTCTGGATACAATAATTTTTAAGAACGATTGGAATCATCGAAATGGTTCTACAATAATTTTGGGACATTTCGTTTTGCACATTCTAGAGATAGTACACTTATGTCAAAAACATTACATGGCGGAATTTTTATTCGCCCACCCCTCAAAACGCATTTATAAAATTTATAGGTTTTTTTTCTAATTAATAGATTTCATACAATTGATGGAATTTAGAAAAATTCATAAAATGTTCAGAATTTATAGAGTTTATAAACATATTACAATTCATAATATTTATAGACTTTGTAGAGTTCAAAAAATTCATAAAATTTATAGAAATTTTTTTATTTTTATGTCTTACAGAGATTTAAGAACTACAGAATTTATGAAATTTGTAAAATTTATAGAACCAACTGAAATTGAAGACTATTGAATTTATAGAAATAGTAAAATAAGAGTTTGTAGAATTTATGGTACTGGCACACGTTAAACGTATTATAGAATTCATGTAACTTAGTCTATCTACAGAATTTATAATATTTATAGAATTGATAAATTTTATAAAATTTGTAGAATTTATCGAATTGAAAGAATTTATTTAATTCATAAAATTTTAGGAATTTAGAGAGTTTATAGTTAAATTATAATTTATTAAAATTGCAGAATTTATAAAATTTATCGCATTTACAGAATATATGGTATTTCAGAAACTTCAGGAATTTTTAGACTTTATACAGTTTGTAGAATTTATATAATATCTACAAGTTCTCTATAGTTCAATAATTTGTGTAAATCCTATAAATTCTGTAAATTCTACAAATTCTGTGAAGTACCAAAGATCAGTTCGTCAGATATCAGTCAGAAATGCCTTAGATTTTCAAAATTTTTTTAATTATTTAAATTCAATAAATTCTAAAATTTTTTTAATTTTTTATAATATGTATTTTGAATTTACAGTATATAGAAATTAAAATTTTTTTATAATTTATAGAATTTTAAAAATTTGGAAAATGTTAAGATTTAAAATATCGGGAATTTGAGAAATATAAAAAATTATAGAATTTAAGGTTCTTACAAAATTGACAAAATTAAGGAATTTGTAGTATATTGATTGAATTTATAGAAGTTATAAAATTTATGATATTTTCAGGATTCACATAATATGATTATACAAATTATGAAATTTTTAGACACGGTAAATTTTGTAGAATTTAGAGAATTATTAAAATTGTTGAAATTTTACAAATTCATAAAATTTATAGAGTATGAAATCTTATTAAAACCTATAAAATTTATAGAATTTGTCGCGTTTACACACTTTAAAGGAGTTTTAGGATTTCAAGAACTAACTGCATTTTAAAAATTTATAGGATTTATCAAATTAATTGAATGTTTAGAATTTATTTAATTCAGAAAACTTGAAGAAACTAAATAATTAATTTACAAAAATTATGTAATATTTAAAATATCAAATTAAATTTGTAGAATTTGTAGAATTTATTAACTTGAAACAATTTATTGAAACCACAAGGTCTATAAAATTTAAAGCATTTCAAAAATTGAAGGGATTTGTAAAGTTTATAGAGTTTATACTATTTATAGATTCTCAGAATTTATAGTACTTACAAAACTAATTGGAAATACATAATTTATGGGATTTGTAAAATTTAAAGGACTTACTAAAATTTTTAACTGTATGGAATTTAAATTTATAAGATTATTGAAGTTAATAGGATTTATCTAATTCTTAGAATATATAAAATTGGTAGTATTCAAAGAATTTAATAAATTTTAAAAAACGTAGATGGAATCCATAGAATAAAATTTAAAAATTTTGTTAAATTTATAGAATTGTAAGAATTTATAATATTCAAATAATTATACGAATTTAGAGAGTTTACAGACAAATAAAAATTCATTAAATTTGCTGAAATTATAGAAATAATGAAATTTATAAAATTTATTGAATTTATAGTATTTAAAAAACTTACTGAATTTGTAGATTTGTAATAGTTTGTAAAATTTATATGGTTTTGGGAGTTTAAAGGATTTATAGTATTTCTAAATTTCTAAAATTGATATACTATCTACAAATTCTATAATTTTATATATTTCTACACACATTTTTTAATGCCTTATTTTGTATTAATTATATAAATTTTAAAAAGTGTATAAATTCTTTGAAGTCCAAAAATTTAGCTATTGCTTTAAATTTTCAATATTTTATTAATCTTGTAAATTCGATAAATTCTAAATAAAATTTAATTTATTATAATTTACTGAGTTTACAGTCTACAGAAACTAGGGAATTTATATAATTTATAGAATTTTAGGAAATTAAAAAATTTATAGGATTTAGAATTTCGGGAATTTGTTGATAATATAATTTAATACAAGAATTTGCATTTTGCATTTAAAATTAAAGAAATTTAAGAATTTATAAAATTTATGAAATTTTTCGATATATAAAATTGGTAGAATTTGAGGAATATTAAAAATGTATACATATTATAGAACTTACAAAATTGAAAAAATTAAGGAAATTGTAGAATTGATTGAATTTCAAAATAATATAAATTATTAAATTTTTAGAAATAGTAAAAATTGTGGAATAAAGAGAATTTATAAAATTTATAGAATTAATAGGGCGTAGATTATTAATAAAATCTATCAAATTTTTAGATTTTATCTATTTTAGAGATTTTAAAGGATTTATAATTTTTTGATTATAGGTATATATATATATTTTTGACATTATATAATTTACAGAATTTATTGAAGTAGATAATTCCCGGAATTTGTTGAATTTATAAAATTAAAAGAAACTAAATAATTTATAGAAATATAGTAATTTATAAAATTAAAATAATTAATTGAAATGATATAACTTGTAGAACTGGGCCCTATTGCACCAACTACTTATCACTTATTACTTATCAACTTATCATTTTCTTTGATAATTTTCTGTTGTACCAAATTGAAATTTTATAAGTATTCAATTGAGTTATAATAAGTGATAAGCACTCACTTATCAAACTTAAGTTTCACTAATTCGCGAAATGATAAAAGATAAGTAATATTTTGATAAGCGATAATTTTGAAGTTTTTGATAAGTTTTTCGTAGTTCTGTTGCACCAAATGTTTTAACTTATCAATAATCGACTACTTTAATGTTAACTTATCCAAAATATCAATAAGAAAAATTTCACTACTCAAATAAATTGATAAGAGGTACAAATTGTAGTGGTATGACGGAAGTCTGTTAAAAAACGTTTTTTTTTGCTGTTATTGTAAAAGGAGAACTTTTGTTCAATTTTAAAAGAGATCAAACACATTTTGCAATAAAATTATTTAATATTCAAATGATTATAAATGATATTGACAATACATCTAACAATGTGTTTTCAAGTGTTTAATAACTTTAATCAAAAAATAGTATACTGCTATTGTATTGTATTTTAATAAGTTATATTAATAAGGACGTGTTCGAAGTTTGTATCAATTTTGACAGGAGTGAAATAATTTTCTCTTTCATATTTTGTAATAAGTTTTATTTGTAATATTTTTTTTTACAAATAAATTGACGTAATACCGCTTATTTATTGTTATTGCGCGCTTTTGTTTATGATTATTATTACAGAAATGTCAAATTTACAACACGTAGTGGCCATGATAATTTGGTTGCATACAAAATAATGTCATAATTATTACAGCTGGAATAATTATCACAAAATTCGAACACGTCCTAAGTCAAAGTAAGCACAATTTCACTCTGTTCGATTTATCATACAGGTAAGAAAGTTGGATTTCGATATTTTAATATTAATATCAAACTTTCAAATATACAGACTTGGCCAAAAATATAAAGCACCCCTATCTATTAGCATTATATATATTAATATTATGTTTTTCTAAACAATGGGTGTTAACGAACGAGTCATCCCACCGAATGCGACCCTTAATTATTGAAAATCACCAATTTTTGTTTTGTTTTAGGTTCTTAACAAGAAGTTGGAGCGTCGTAAAATTTTTTTATTTTAGTTTTGTATTTGATCGTGTGCAGTCTTCACATAAAGTGTTTTAAATCAAAAAGGGTTTTCATAAGTTTTTTGAGAAAAAAATGTGTTTGTGATAATTATGCCTAAAGCGTGCCAACTCAGTGAAGGAATAAGGGCAAAAATTGTGTTGTTGGATTCCCAGGGTGTAAGCCAAATTAAAATATCCCAAAAATTAAAATGCTCTCGTGGAGCAGTTTAATCTACATTGAAAAGGGTTAAAGAGACCGGGGACTATGCCTATAAACTACGCTCAGGCAGAAATCGTATCACTTCGGTAAGAGAAGATCGACAAATTGGGCGAAAATCTCTCAAAAACCGAAGAAAAACATCTGCCGAGATAGCTGCAGAGCATTTAACAGAACAAGAAGTTCACATTTCGGCACGGACAGTTAGAAGAAGGCTCCTGCAAGCTGGATTGAAAGGTTGTAAAGCAAGAAAAAAACCTTTGCTCTCACTTACCAACATAAAAAGTCGCTTGAGATGGGCTCGAGAACACAAACATTGGAATGACGTGGATTGGGCGAGAGTTGTTTGGTCAGATGAATCTACTTTTGAGGTAAATATAAAAAATAAATATTAAAAAATAATAAGTCAAAAAAAAAATTAAAAATTGTGCTATGTATTTTAAAAGAATTAATAGAGAAGTTTATGTTAAATTTGATGGAATTCTTATAGATTTTTGGAACTCCTGGCGCAACCATCGTAAGAAGAAGAGTCGGGGAAGCATACAATCCTGATTGTATAGTGCCTACCGTAAAGCATGGAGGGGGTAAACTGATGGTGTGGGGTTGTAGGGCATCACCAGGGGTGGGAAAACTGTTGTTTTGTCAGGGTCCGATGAACAGTACCAACTATGTTACAGTCCTCGAGGCTGCATTGAATGCCTCAATCCTGCAAATCTTTGGGAAAACGGATAGTTCTTCGATAATTTATCAACAGGATAATGCTTCCTGCCATACTTCCGCGTTACGATGAGTTGGTTTTGAAAAAAACAAATTCGAGTCATGGACTGGCCCGCCCAGTCACCAGACCTAAATCCTGTATGTATATCAACTTTAGTGAACAAAAACTGAAATTTATTAAGCGAAATGTAATTTTTATAAAAAGATGCGTCGGTTCAAAAGATTATTCGAGGATGGAAACAAAAGAAGAAATCGTGTAGTGAAAGCCAGAACCAAATATTCTCTTGACTCGGGAATGATAAAAAATTTTCGTTTGTCACATGAACAAATTGAGCACGTATTATTAAAAATAGGAACTAATTTACACCATGGAGCGACCGAAACTGCACATTGAGTCCTCTACAGCAGATACTAACAACACTGCATTGGCTAGGAATGTCCAAGATAGAAGTTTTTTTAAATTGGTGGTAACCCTCAGGTAGCTGGTTGCATCGATGGTACAATGATTAATATTTATATGTAGATGCACCTACGGTCAATGAAGAACACTTTGCGAATCGACATTGTAAACATTCACTGAATGGAATTATGGTATGTGGCCCAGACCGCAGCTTTTATGAAGTAAATTCAAATTGGCCAGGTAGTGTCCATGACTGCATAGTATTGCGATATACAAGGCTATTTAGAAATTTTGAGTCTTGTTTTCGTCCGTTCCCCTATTTAGTTAAATTCAATTTGTTTGTTAATAGGAATTCTCTTAATTCATTTGTTATGAAAATAAATTGTTACCATTTAAGTACTGTTAAAAAATTATTTACAGTTAGAAAAGAGAATTTATTTTAAAAGCAACCAAAAAAAAATTTTTACAATTGATTCTAAACACCGAAATAAGAATTTTCAATTGAGAAAGGTTTCTCTTCATTTATTATTATATACATCGAAAATTGATGTTGTTATTAAATTAAAGAATAACAATTTTTTAATTGTTTTGCTATATATGTTGGTACAAAACCATTGTTTAACATATAAAATGTGCGGAAAGCATATTATTTTGCAAACACTATCACATTTATAGTATTTTGATATAGATCAGTACAACTTATCATAAAAATTTGATAATTTGTCAATTGATAAGTTATAGACATTCTGATGTGCAATGCTTATCACTTATCATTATCAAAATTTGATAAGTTTTCAAATTGATAAGTGAGTGAAATTTTGTTACTTTTGGTGAAACTTATCATTATTAAAAAAACTAACTTATGATAAATTGATAAGTAACAAGTGATGAATAGTTGGTGCAATAGGGCACTGGTATACTTGAAACAATTTATTGAACCCTATCTGTATAAAATTTAAGGCATTTACAAGATTTATATAATTTGTAGGATTCTTGAATTGATGAAATCTATAAAATTCATAAAATTTATAGAATTTATAATATTTATAAACTTTTTAGAATTTATAGAATTTATTGGATTTTCACAAATAATATGATTTGTAAAATTTAAAGAACCTACTAAAATTATAGAGTTTATTGTACTCACAGAATTAATAGAAATTACAAAATATGTAGGAATTATAGAATTTATGTAATTTAAATTTATAAAATTATAATTGTTTAAATAGGATTTACCGAATTTTTGAATTTATAAAATTTATAGAACTCAAACAATCCATTAAGTTTAAAGAATTTATAATATTCATAAAATTTATAAATTTTATAGATTTTAAAGGAAACTCATAAAAATTTATAGAATAGGCAAATCAAAATTCAAAAACATACACCTATAGACCCGTTTTCGTTTAAACCACCTTCACATTGCATTGCTTCATGCCAACCTATATATAGTGCTCACATGGAACACTCAACAGTGGGTCATAGATGTGTTCATCTTCATCACCGATCATAATCAGATGACGAAAAATCCCTTTTGCAACGCGCCCCTATAGGGATTCGAACCCGGTACCTCCCGATCCAACCGCCGCAGCTTTAACCACTGCGCTGCTTGCTCGCTTACAGAATTTGTAGAATTCGAGCAACTTTCTGAATTTTTAGGGTTTATGGATTTTGAAGATTTTATAAGATGTACAGGGTCGAAAGAATTTATAAATTTTATAAATCCTGTAACTTTTTAAACCAAATTTTGCAAATTGTGTAAGTTTTTAAAATCTAAAAATATATAAATTTTCAAAATCATATTAATTATATAAATTCGATAAATTCTATAATATTTTTAATTTTATAGAATTTATTGGTTTACAGTTTCAAGAAATTAAAGAATATATATAATTTATGGAATTTTAACAATTTCGCAAATTTGTACGATTTAAAATGTCAGGAATTTATTGTGCAATTTAAAAAAAATTTTACAAAATATAGTGTAGCATCTACTGAAATTATACACTTTATAGAATTTTTTTAATTTTAGTTTAAAGAAATTAAATTATTTATAGAACTTTTACAAGTTCTGAAAATTTTCAATTAGTAAAATTGGAGGAATTGGAAGAATATAAAAAATTTATAGAATTTAAAGAACTAACAAATTTGAGAAATCTAAGGAATCTGTAGAATCCATTGAATTTATAAAATTTATAAAACTCATCAAATTTTTACAGTTCACAGAAACAGTAAAATTTCTACAATTTGTTATAGAATTTATGGAAATCAAAAAATTTGTAGTTTTTGTTACTTATTTTACCGTTCTCAGCATATATTTCAAGGTTGTTAATTGGATTTTTTTTTTTTTTTTTTGTAGCATAAACTGTGACACTGTGCCAATGTATATAGCTTTTTTTTTTGCAGGCTCTATGTTTGAGCGACATCGTTCCTTTGGTTTTCCGTTTCCCTTTTTTCTAAGTACATATATACTTGTTATGAGTAATACCAGAGCCTACTCTATAAATAAGAGCCTCCACATTGACTGTATTTTTTACTAAGCTTAAAATAAAGTACATACTATATGGGAAAACGATTGTTTTCAGTTACATTTTTAGTCTATAAGAATTATGAGCTTTTACATTATTTTTATACGAAAATGTTCATAAAACATGTAATTTTATTAAATTGAAAAATCGAATCATGAAAATGTTTATTTCTTAGTGAAAATCCGCTTGGAATATAAACTAGTGCTAAACTTTTTTGGAATGTTGTTCTTGTAAAATACGTCATAACATAAAATTTATAAACAATTATAACCATCTCTTTTTAGTCTCCTTGTAAAAGCATTGCCACATGACAACAATCTACCCGAATACAGATTCATATCATGTGGCAATGCTTTATTAACGACTTTGGTTTAAATAGATGTCGCCTACAATTAAAAATATATAAAAAAAATCAAATAGGTGATCGAACCGGTCGGGTTCTACAATCGGTCTGATTTTTGATTCGTTTAAAAATATTTTTGGTGGCTTCCCTCTATAGTAATAAATAAATTTTAATAATAATTAATTTAATATAATTTTTTTTTATAAATTTACTAAAATTAAACCATTGCTATGAAAGAAACTATGTTAATTTTACGTAAAAAGTTTTCTTTTAAATCGTTTACTCAGCCCGAATCCCTGTTATTTTTATTTTTTGTGTTAAGTGACATCTAGGAATGGGAATAATAAGTAAGAGCTATTTTATTTTATACACCGCTCTCAAATGTTATGACAATTCAAATATTCTAAACAAAAACTTATTTTGAATGGGTCATTAATTTTTGGAAATAAAAATCGATGCCAAATATTAATCATGTTGTATTTATTTTCAGCTGTGACTTAATTTAAATAATATCTCTAATACTTATATACTTATATATATATAAGGCATTTATATTACAGTTAATGTTTGTTTGTTATGTCGTTTATTTGTGATGCATAACAATCTGGGTTGATTTGATTTTTTTGATTTCTTCTCGCTCAATGCATATTATTATAATTTTTTCTCTTTGATTCTCTTTGATTTACTTTAATTTTGGCTGTTCAAAGTATTGTCTTTTTCTTACCATTGATTTTAGTTGTGAATAAGTGATGACGTCATTAAATAGAATATTCTCTTTTTAATACATATGGTTGTTATTGTAGAACGTTTTTTAATTTAATTACCTTATTTTCTTTTGATTATATCTGAAAAATGGGGAAGCTTGAGAATCTGTGCTTTAAATGAGTTAGTCATTGAGTTGTTTATTAGTGATTTCAGAAAAACTTATTTATCTAGGTTTAATTTTTAATTCATATTTTTTCGTCAATCAAAATCGCGTTTTTTCATACAAACTCTATGAAAATAAATTATTTTTTAGTGTTTCTATGTCCTTTATTTTAAGTTCATTTTTTACATGCCGGCTCTATTCATATCAAGATGGTTCTGGTAATACTTATTAAATTTTCTGGTAATCACCAGATAGAGGCATATGAAGTAAATCAAAGCTGTTTTATTTGATCATGACACTCTATACAATTAAAAGTCAACCTCTCTCTGTCTCTCATAAAGTTCTCACACTTTGTCTATGGTGACAGTTCTGCTACATATTCTACAAATGACACTCATTATTAATCTAATTATTATTTTAATATTATCAGTTATCTTATTCACCAATACATTTATATAGTTAGACAAACCAGGTTAATAGCCATCGGAATATCACTACCTTTAAATGTTATCCAATTAAAACCACAAAAATTACGGACAAATTTATCAAACATTTTATTTTAATCTAATGTAGTAGTACAAAATCCCAATTTTAGCAAAGTTGTTTTAGTTTTTGTACTAAATTTTCAATTTTTTACCAATTTGGTAACAGAAAGAGGCTGAAAAAATTTGCACACTAATTTGGGGTTCATAATATCAAATTTTTATCGATTCAGATAACACTTTTTTGGAGAAAATATTGTAATCTTCCGATTAATCGATGAATAGTCTTCGATTTATGACCTTCTGCATCCTAAATAGTCTGCCATCTAAAAATGTGCAATATCATATGTGAAAAAAATAAAAAGTATGATAACGCTTCATAAATACAATAAATAGGAATTGGATAAAATGATGTAGAAAACTGTAAAAAAAAATTTGCTCATGAATACATCGCAAAATAAAATTTCACCTGCTATCTAAATACAAAAAGAGCCAAGTTGTAGAAACCAAACAAAAACATGTCGTTTGATGTATACACACAAATATTTTAGTAACATAATAATAAAAATACGTTGGTCATAATTAAAACCCATTTTAAAATATATTTATATATTTATATATATATATATATATATATATATATATATATATATATATATATATATATATATATATATATATATATATATATATATATATATAAATATATAAATATATCTATATCTATATATATATATATATATATATATATATATATATATATATATATATATATATATATATATATATATATATATATATATATATATATATATATATATATATATATATATATATATATATATATATATATATACATACATATTAGGGGATATTAAATTAAATTGTCTCACAATTAAAACCATTTATATATAAACGTATGTACAAAAGTACATTTTATATGGTTAGACACAGAAGTACAGAAAAATGTCCTGAATACGTACATATAAATCCTAAAAACTAAAAATTTTTCCGTGTGGTTAATTTTCGTTTAAAAAATTTGCAATGTTAAATTTTTTATTTTTGTTTAAATATATTTACCTGGGTTATAGTGGTTTATTTTTCTGCTCGGCATAACATATGTGACATTTTGACATACATATATTTCGCAAACGATTTAGAGAAAAGTAAATATATTTAACATGGTGTTCCACCACTGTTACCACCATTAAAATAATTCGTATGGTGAATTTCCAAAAAAAAAGATTTTTTATGATTACGATATATTAAAACTATGGGAAATATTATGGCAAGAAAACCTTTAACCACCGCAATAGTATGTCGAACAAATCAATATTATATGATATATTGTGACACAATTCATTTATACCAAACTACCTACATAAACCAAGATCTTTATTAAACTATTTTTGGAACTCATCCTTATTGTCACAAAAAAAAAAAAGTTCGTTTCATCAATGGTGGTAATATTTCATGATAAAAGTAAAAAAAAAAAAAAAAAAAAATTATCCCCAATAGATCAAAATAAGATATAATATTTTATTATTCCAAATTATAACTATAAATAATGTTTATTGATAGAAAAATACAAAATAACACAAAAAATTGGTATCTTTAACCTGCATTATTTATCACTCATTTCTCTCTTTCTCACTCCCGTTCACACTTTATTGTGTTCCTTCTCATTCTCTATGTTCTAATCCACAAAATAAATCTAAATATAAATAAAGAAATAAATTCGTCACTCGAAATACCACCTTAATATACGAACGTATAACAACGCAAATAAAAAAGGAAGAACCCAAATTTTATGGAGCTTTCCTTTCGTATTTTTATTTCCTTGTGTGTTATTTATCCTTTTAAACGAAACGAAGAAAATAAAAAGTGCTGTAACTTATAAAAAATGATATCATAAATAATATCCTATTATACATATCATGACTGTATGTTACATGGTATACGAGTATAATAGTATACCACCTTCAATTTTCAACTCCCACTATGGCAATTTTTTTTTTTAGATATTTTTGTGTTTTATTATAAATATTAGATATTGTGCTTTTTTGTCTTTTGGGTTTATCTATTTTTATGAAATTATTACCCTAGTTTTTAGTATATAGATATGGCAATACAAATATATGGATGAACAATGGAACCAAACCAGACATTAACTATAATTGATATAAGGTTTTGCAAAACTTCATTTGTTTGTGCTGTTATAATATGGTCGGATTGGATGTGTGAGATATAATGTGGATACATTGTTTTCATGATTATGATCATTAGATAATAGACCACAAGGTATTTGGTATATAAAACCATTCGTGTTTTATATAATTGGACTTGGGTTTGTTAATTTAGTGTCTGAAATTTTATAAAATTAGGTTTTAATTTAAAACAGAGCAAAGGTAGCTTTTACAATAAATGGATGGCGCAAAATTAACGAAACCGTTTTGAAATAAGTTTAATAATTTTGTTCTCATGAATTAAAGGTGGTATATTGTTACTATCAGAGGTTGTGGTAATTCCTTATTTATTACGAACTGGATTAATCAACTTGTCATAATGATTATATATAGATAAAGTTGAAAATAATGGATTTGAATACCCTAAACTAAAATTTGTTTCATTAGTCGGCCCTATAACAAGTAGGATTATCTAATTGGGTTTTTAATTCGAATATAGGCTTCTTCTTGGTGAGGATGAGGTTGATGGTCATGAAACGACGGTATGATGATTGTATGCTAGTATGATGGTAAATTGATAAGATGGTATAGTAGTAAGGTGGTAAGATGGTATGATATTATAATGATATGGTGGTGCTTTGGTTTTACGAAGGATGGTGCGCTGGCGCAATTTATGATGGTGTGTTGGTATAATAGTAGCATGGTACGGCTGTTTTTTTTTTTTTTTTGGAAGTGTTAAATGAGGAAAATCTTCAACAAGACGAAGCTTTGATGGTGGCAAACATCTCAGCAACAGTGATGGATTTATACCATCTAAAAACCTTACACCCGTTTATACATCCTCCATGCGGAACTATCGTTAGACATTACTTCGCATGGAGGTGACTAATCATTCGACTCTATATTCTCCATAGAGGCTCAACGATAGATTGAGCTTTTCACCGCTATATTATCACGATTTGTTGTTCGTTGTACTGCTCTTGCACGCTCTAGGCGTCGTAGCTCTTTCAGTACCACCGCCGAAGTGTGGCTTACAGTATTCCATATTTTTTCAGAAACAAGCATTAGTTCAGATATGTTTTCATGTGTTGGGTGCTGCCCAACGATATCCGACAGTTCACTCCGGGTTGTCTCAAACCGCGAACATTGAAAAAGAAACGTGTTCTACATCCTCTTGTGATCCTTCTCATCCGGACACTCTGGAGTGTCGGTATGCTTAAATCTGTAAAGGTATGCCCCAAAACAACCATGCCCACTTAACAACTACGTCAGGTAGTAGTTAAGTTCGCAATGCCGCCTATTTATCCACTTTTCGATGGATGGTATGAGACTGTAAGTCCCGATCTATTTAATCGCCTTTGCCATTTTGTCAGAGTTTTAATGCGTTCTGATGCTCTGCTCCCTGGTTGTTCACGATATAGGTACCATTTCTTCCTCTCCTTTGCATGTAGATCAATTGGGATCATCTCCGCATAATAAGTGTCACGTCATCGGATACTGTGAGGAAACTACATATTACCTTTAAGGCACCAAGGCGGTACACCGATACTAACTTTTGTCTATATGTCCCAAAGTCCATCGCATCACTTCAAACAGGTGATCCAAAGAGGATGATGGAGGTTAAAATATTTGCCATTAGCATCCTACGATACTGTCTTGACCCGCCAGTGTTGGGCATAATGCGGAAGAGGGCTGCAGCTACTTTGGCAGCTTTTCTGCTCACTATCGTTAGGTGCTCCCTAAAGTTTCGGTGCGCATCAATTTCGACACCCAGATATCGTAATGAAGGCTATGAGGGTATTAAGATTCCGCCAACATCAATATTTACAATCTCTCTTACCTTCCTACTAGTAATTAAGACTGCTTCGGTTTTATGGTCAGCTAGTTGGAGTCCGAATGATATCAAACCCCTTTTGATAATTATAATGGTAAACCTGCATATCTCCATTATTTCCTCTATAGTCTTTGCTACCACGACAACAGCAACGTCGTTCGCGTAACCCACCATATATGCCTCATCAGGTACGCAGAGCTTCAGAACGACATCGTACATAATGTTCCAAAGTAAGGGACCCAGTACTGATCCTTGAGGTACTCCACCCGTAACGTTGTAATCCATGACACCGTCATCTGTATCATATATCAGCACTCTATTGCGGAAATAGTCTGTAATGATCCTCCTTATGTACATTGGTACTTGCAATACATGTAGAGCATTAAAAATATGGCTCCATTTGGCCGAGTTAAATGCATTCTTGACGTCCATGGTGACCACGGCGCAGTATTTTTTAGAGCCGCCCTTCTATCTTCTGCCGTCTGTAGCTTCCTTGGCGATTTCTACGACGTGTCGAATGGCGTCGGTTGTCGATCGAGCCTTTCGAAAACCATACTGCCGCTCGGCGAAATTTCCGGCCTTTTCCACAGCTTTCTCCAATCGATTGTAGATTATGCGCTCGAGTACTTTAGCAGCCGTTTCCAGCATGCACAGTGGTCGGTAGCAGGATGGCTCTCCTGGACTGTTCTTTTCCTTTGGCAACAATACTAGACGCTGTCTGTTCCAGTGTTCCGGGAATACCCCCTCCCTCAGACATGAGTTGTAGACTTCTCTAAACTCATCAGTCTAGCTCGCATGGCAGCCTTTAATGCATTATTTGGAATATTGTCATTTCCAGGAGCTTTTTGATTCCAAAATCGTTGGCACGCACTGGCGAGCTCTTCTCTGGATATCGAGGGAACTTCCTCTGGGCCAGGTAGTACACCGATGGCAAGGATCACATCAGTTTGCTGCGGGAATAAATCGGTAACAATTCTGTTCAGTGTGACTGGGCAGGTGGGAAGCGATGCAGTGGAATTTCCTAGTCTGTTCATGACGATTTTGTAGGGTCTTCTCTACGGGTCACGATCCACTTCACTGCATAGATCTTTCCAGCATTGACGCTTACTCGCCTTAATTACCTGCTTAAATTGCTTTCGAGCATCCAAGTAAGTTCCGTGCAGGCTAGGATAGGATTCCGTACCCCAGGCACGTTGGTATTTTGTCCTTGTATGATGGAACATCCGGCGCAATTTTGCTATCTGTTTAGTTCACCAGTATGCAGGTGGACGACGACCATCTAGAAATCGTTTTACCACGGTTGCCTTACAGGCGTTGGTGATCGAATTCATCGCCTGCGCCGCTTTAACGTTAGCAGTCCCCAAGAGGTTCGGATCGTCCAGGAAAAGCGTAAATAGGTCTTCCTCAAACGTACTTGACCTCCAACCCACCGGTTTCCTTGTATGTTTTATACGTCCATCTTCCCTTGGAAGTTTTATTTCCAAAAATATGGCTTGGGGGTCGCTGTGCGTATAATGTTGGCTGACTTCCCATTTAGTCAACAATCACATCAAGCAGCTGCTACCGAACGTCAAATCAATCACAGAGGAGGCACCACCTTTACGAAAAGTTGGTGTGTCTCTAGCACTGATTAGTACAACATCTATTGAATAAAATGCTTTGAGTAGTGCCACCCCTCTTCTATTTGTATCTCTACTTCCCCATTCAGTTGCCCAAGCGTTGAAGTCATAAGCAATGATAACAGGGTTTCGCAGTTGTGCTTCAGCAGTCAAGTGATCCAGGAAATACTCAAACTCTTCAATTGTGATACTAGGTGATTCATAACAACTGTAGATATGCAAACAGTGAACTTTCACTTGCACAAAACCTGCGTCAGGGTTATTAGCCCACTCCTGTATGATCCGTTTGCCACAGGACAATATGGCGGCTTTGCCGTTTGCATCGGTTGCCCAATTACACCCATCCATATTTTTGTACTGTTCGCACATGATGGCGACATCAACTCTGGCTTCATGCACTGTTCGGACTAGCACGTCATGTGCAACCTCACAATGGTTTAGGTTGAGCTGGATGAACTTCAACTTGCATTCTTTAAATATATGACCATTTCCTCCGCATTTGTAGTAGAGACCAGCGCGATCCACGTCACATGTACAAGATTTGGCTATATGTCCGTACTGCCAGCACTTGGAGCACTTTAAGGGCAATTTTTTTTTGCGGATTCAGCAGATCACCAACCCAACACATACCTTGCCTTTAGCAGTTATCGTTTATTGGCTATCGAACTTGGTACAGCCATCACTGCCGTTTGAGTGCCTCTATAGGCAGCTCTCAATGACTTGATACAGTCTATCGCTAAGTCTTTCGCCACCGCAAACCTAGTTATAATCGCCTTATGTACGTCTGCCTTTGATGTGGCCTCGTCAATGTCTTTAACTTCGAGCATAACCTCATCAACCTGCGTTAGCGTTTGGATTTTTGCATCTTCACCAAGAGAATTTTCTAATGCAGATTAGAGTCCAAGTTCCTTTGGGTGTATATCTTCCCCTAACTCAAGTTCTAGATCGCACTTTGCTGTCCGAGCATCTCTCTTCTTCGTTATTTTGATGGCATCAGGACGTGGACGCGGAATCCTCTCACGTTTTTTTCCTTTGTTTCTTGCTCACCACCTGCCAGTCGGGGCTCGCTTCATCGTTAGGCTCTCTAAGTTCGACTGGGTTTTCATTTGAACCTTTAGCTTCAAGAACTAGGGTTCCGCCAGTTTTCTGTTTACTTTTTTTTGGGCGTGTTCAATAGGCGAATTTTGTTCACTCGACCTTTACCTTTTCTTTTGGATGCCATTTCCGCTTCCCTATCCAGCGGAACGATATCCTTTCCTTTGTTTTTCGGGTTTGAGATGGTTGACGTGGTCTGGGTCTCACAGCATACTGTTATCTACTTTGCCAAGTTTGCAATTGTCTGCTTTGTCTGGTTCTCGTCAATCAGTTGTTCAACCTCGAGTGAGTGTACAGCATACAGATTCCTTTTTGATGTGGCAAGCTTCTTTATTTCATGGTGAACATTACTCCTTGATTTGATGTATTCCCAGAGAAGGTTAATTTTCTTTCCAAGCCGATTAAAAGCATCAGGCTCGTTAATATCCGATAGGGAATCAGATATTTTGTTATCTTCAGACTCTGAAAGGGACTTCGAATGCTGTCGAAATCCTATTCTCGTGCTACTACTCTTTTGGAATGGGTTGGTTATTCCCCCTTAACTCCTTAGAGTTTTGCCCGGATGTCACTTTTGCCTCGTTCGATGCCGCAACGATTTCCAGCTTCATGTTCGGTGATCTTATGACATTGTCGATCTTCATATACGGGTTTATCGTCTTCGGTGTGGCCTTATCCGACGCCTCCTGCTCTTGAATTCTGCAGGCAGGACTTGTAGAATTATCTGTCCCAGCAGTCCATGACCCTACTGCTAAAACATTGCCGTCGTTCGATCTCGACGGCAGGGAGCCCGCTTGCTCACTCCCCAAAAACCGCCAGTACTTTGGACCCGAAACCCTGCACCCTAACTTTTCCTCCCTGCAAACCTTTCATGGTTGGTTTATTATTCGTGGTTTCTTCCCCTATCTGTTTTGGTCCACGGGTGGTATTTTATTTTCACCTTCCCGCGGGCAAACCGGTGAGGGCACTTCCCTATCTGCCACCTGGCGGCGCCGCCAGTACGACTGTGTGATTTTACTTTTGTATGATGTTATGGTGCTACTATGGTACGATGATATGATGGTAATTTAGAACAGTAGAATGTTGGAATGATGGTATCTTGGTATTATGGTCTGTTGGTATAATGGTATCGTATAAGATGGTGTGATGTTAACATGATTTTATGGTATCATGGTAGCATGGTACCCTGTTGTCATGGTATGATTGTGCGATTTTATAATGGTACGATAGTATGATACTAGAATTGTATGATGGTATTTAGGTACGATAGTTTTGTTATTGTGACATGATGATAAGTTGCTATGATGATATGAATGTTGTGCGGTGTTAAGTTGAAGAAACAACCCCTCTGCGAACCGATTAAGAGCTAAACGGTTGTTGAACATTTCATGAAGAGTAAGAAAATTGAACATACTTTAGGTAAATTTAAAAATTAAACTTTTAGGATTTTGACTTAAATTTTTATCATTGCAATAAATCAGAGTTTAAATTTATCGCTCTTTCAGAGCTCTTTATAAAAATTTTCGCTCATGCTCCCAATAAATTTTTTTTTCAGTATGCTTTTACGCTCTTACCCTCTACTGATAAACACAAAAAAAATTATTTCGCGCTTTCAAAGCGATTTAAATTTTTATTTTTAATTTTGCTCTTAAAACAAAGAGCGTACAAGCTAAAATTATCGCTCCCAACCCATTCTACAGAGCCATTGTAGAAAATACATTAGGGAGCAAAATTTTTTGTAACACACGAATTGCTCTTTGAATATCAATAAAGAAAGAAAGTTTGATAAACGATATTTAGATACATTTCTGGAATATGGCCAATTGTGATGGAACTTGGCTATTTCTTAACCGATTTTAGAGAAATTTGACATGTGCGTTGGAAATGGGATTCTACAATGATTTGTAGATAAAGTTCTGAAATATGGCCTACTGGCCATATTTCAGAACTTTATCTACAAATCATTGTAGAATACTGGATGTAACTTGGCTATTCCTTAACCGATTTGAGTGAAATTTAACATGCGCGATAGAAGTGGGATTTTTAAATGATTTTTAGCTGAAGTTCTGGAATATGGCTAATTGTGATGGAACTTGGCTATTCCTTAACCGATTTTAGAGAAATTTTACATGTGCGTTGGAAATGGGATTCTAAAATGATTTTTGAATCAAGTTCTGTAATATGGCCAATTGTGATGGAACTTGGCTATTCCTTAACCGATTTTAGAGAAATTTGACATGTGTAATGAAAACGGGTTTCTACAATGAATATTAGATGAAGTTCTGGAATATGGCTAATGGGGATGGAACTTGGATATTCCTTAACCGATTTTAGTGAAATTTGACATGTGCGATAGAAGTGGGATTGTAAAATGATTTTTAGATGAAGTTCTGGAATATGGCCAACTAGGAATGAACTTTGCTATTCTGTAATCGATTTGGGTGAAATTTGACATGTGCATTGGAAATAGGATTGTAAAATGATTTTTAGATGAAGTTCTGGAATATGGCCAATTATGGTGGAACTGGGCTATTTCTTAACAGATTTTAAAAAAATTTGACATGTGCGATAGAAGTGGGATTCTAAAATGATTTTCGGATGAAGTTCTGGAATATGGCCAATTATGGTGGAACTTGGCTATTTCTTAACCGATTTGAGTGAAATTTGACATGTGCGTTTAAAATGGGATTCTAAAATGATTTTTAGGTGGAGTTCTGGAATATGGCCAATGGGGATGGAACTTTGCTATTCCTTAATCGATTTTAGTGATATTTAACTTTTGAGTTGAAAATGGGATTCTAAAATGATTTTCGGATCAATTTCTGGAATATGGCCAATTGTGATGGAACTTTGCTATTTCTGAACCGATCCTAGAGAAATTTGACATGTGCGTTGGAAAAGGGATTCTAAAATGATTTATTGATAAAGTTCTGGAATATTGCCAGTTGTAATGGAATTGGCTCTTCCTTAACAGGTTTTAGTGAAAATTTGACATGTATGATGAAAACGGGATTCTACAATGATTTTTAGATGAAATATACGGCCAATTAGGATGGAACTTGGCTATTTCTTAACCGATTCTGATGCAATTTGACATGTTCGTTGTAAATGAGATTCTAAAATGATTTTTCTAATTCCGCGGTCCTACACTAACATTAGCGTGCTGTCACCCATTTTTTCATATTTTCCTTTGATCGCGACTAAATTTTCCGGCAGATGTATAAGAAACATGTCAATATAAGTAATCTATATTAATTATTATTTTAGGTAACTCATATTGATATATTTAAATATATCCAGTTTCCGTAATCTATGCAGCTGTCGAGGTTTATCTGCTGTTGGCTATATTCCATAAATTTATTTAAAAACTATTTTAGAATCCCATTTCCAAAGCATATACTGTATTGCATCACAATCGGTTAAGGAACAGCCAAGTATCCATACAGCTGTCAAAGTTTATCTGCTGTGAGAAATAATCTGTAATTTCCATCCTATTTAGTCATATTCCAAAACTTTATTTAAAACCTATTTAAGAATCCAACTTCCAACACATATATTGAATTGCATCACAATCGGCTTAGGAATAGCTAAGTTCCATCTAAATGATTCATATTTCAGAAACTTATCTAAAAATCATTTTAGAATTCCATTTTGATCGCACATGTCAAATTTCACTAAAATCGGTTAAGGCATAGCCAAGTTTAATCCTAGTTGGCCTTATTTCAGAACTTCATCTAAAAATCATTTTAGAATCTTATTTCCAACGCACATGTTACATTGTATCACAATCGGATAAGGAAGTTGGCATTATTCCAGAACTTCAGTCTAAAAATCATTGTAGAATCCCGTTCCCATCGCGCATGTCAAATTTCTCTAAAATTCAGAACTTTATTCATCCAATTTCCAATGCACATGTCAAATAGCATAACAATCGGTTAAGAAATAGCCAAGTTCCATCCTAGTAGACCATATTCATCTAAAAATCATTGTAGAATCCCATTTCCATCGCGCGTGTCAAATTTCACTCAAATCTGTTAAAGAATAGCCAAGTTCCATCCTAGTTGGCCATATTCCAGAATTTTATACATAAATCATTTTAGAATCCCATTTTAAACGCACATGTCAAATTTCACTCAAATCGGTTAAGAAATAGCCAAGTTCCACCCTAATTGGCCATATTCCAGAACTTCATCCGAAAATCATTAAAGAATCCCACTTCTATCGCACATGTCAAATTTTCCTAAAATCGGTTAAGAAATAGCCCAGTTCCACCATAATTGGCCATATTCCAGAACTTCATCTAAAAATCATTTTACAATCCTATTTCCAATGCACATGTCAAATTTCACCCAAATCGATTACAGAATAGCAAAGTTCATTCCTAGTTGGCCATATTCCAGAACTTCATCTAAAAATCATTTTACAATCCCACTTCTATCGCACATGTCAAATTTCACTAAAATCGGTTAAGGAATATCCAAGTTCCATCCCCATTAGCCATATTCCAGAACTTCATCTAATAATCATTGTAGAAACCCGTTTTCATCACACATGTCAAATTTCTCTAAAATTGGTTAGGGAATAGCCAAGTTCCATCACAATTGGCCATATTCCAGAACTTGATTCAAAAATCATTTTAGAATCCCATTTCAAACGCACATGTCAAATTTCACTAAAATCGGTTAAGGAATAGCCAAGTTTCATCACAATTGGCCATATTCCAGAAATATATCCATAAATCATTTTAGAATCCCACTTCAATCGCGCATGTTAAATTTCACTAAAATCGGTTAAAGAATAGCCAAGTTTCATTGTAGTTGGCCATATTTCAGAACTTCAGCTAAAAATCATTTAAAAATACCACTTCTATCGGGCATGTTAAATTTCACTCAAATCGGTTAAGGAATAGCCAAGTTACATCACAATTGGCCATATTCAAGAACTTGATTCAAAAATCATTTTAGAATCCCATTTCCAACGCACATGTCAAATTTCTCTAAAATCGGATAAGAAATAGCCAAGTTCCACCATAATTGGTCATATTCCAGAACTTCATCCGAAAATCATTTTAGAATCCCATTTCCATTGCACATTTTAAATTTTACTAAAATCGGTTAAGGAATAGCCAAGTTCCATCACAATTGGCCATATTCCAGAACTTCACCTAAAAATCATTTTAGAATCCCATTTCCAATGCACATGTCAAATTTCACTCAAATCGGTTAAAGAATAGCCAAGTTCCACCATAACTGGCCATATTCCAGAACTTCATCCGAAAATCATTTTAGAATCCCACTTCTATCGCACATGTCAAATTTTCCTAAAATCGGTTAAGAAATAGCCCAGTTCCACCATAATTGGCCATATTCCAGAACTTCATCCGAAAATCATTTTAGAATCCCATTTCCATTGCGCATTTTAAATTTCATTAAAATCGGTTTAGGAATAGCCAAGTTTCATCCCTATTGGCCATATTCCAGAACTTCAGCTAAAAATCATTTTAGAATCCCATACATGTCAAATTTCACTCAAATCGGTTAAAGAATAGCCAAGTTCCATCCTAGTTGGCCATATTCCAGAAATATCCATAAATCATTTTAGAATCCCATTTCCAACGCACATGTCAAATTTCACTAAAATCGGTTAAGAAATAGCCAAGTTCCACCATAATTGGCCATATTACAGAACTTGATCCAAAAATCATTTTAGAATCAGATTTCCATCGCGCGAGTCAAATTTCACTAAAATCGGTTAAGGAATATCGAAGTTCCGTCCTAGTTGGGCATATTCCAGAAGTTCACCTAAAAATCGTTGTAGAATCCCATTTACATCGTGGGTTTCTAATTTCATTAAAATCGGTTAAGGAATAGCCAAGTTCTATTCAAATTGGTCATATTCTAGAACTTCATCTAAAAATCATTTTAGAATCCCATTTCCATCGTACATATCGAATTGCATCACAATCGGTTAAAAAATAGCCAAGTTCCATCACAATTGGCCATATTCCAGAATTTGATTCAAAAATCATTTTAGAATCCCATTTAAATCGCGCGTGTCAAATTTCAATAAAATCGCAGTTAATGAATAGCCAAGTTCCATCCTAGTTGGCTATATTCCGGAACTTTACCTAAAAATCATTTTAGAATATCATTTCCAATGCCCGTGCTTCTGTTTGCTAATAAAACAATCTGGCTTTCTAAAGAAATTTAGGAAGTTTTGAATGTAACCGTTTGCTGTAATAACAAGAGCAAGAGCAATATAATAATGACGTTTTTATTCATCAGAGCAGAGCGTATTTATTTTCTCAATATAGCGCAATAACAAAGAGCGAAAATATGATAACACAAACGCAATAGTGGAAGAGCAAGAGCCTTATAATAAAAATAATGCTCCAGTTCTTTAGAGCGATATTTTTTTTTTTTACAATATCGCTCTTTATAAAGAGCTTTTTAGTAGTTTTTATTAGCGCTCTTGAACAAAAATGAAGAGCGAAGAGCAAAATGAAATCCCATTTTAAACTCTGCAATAAATCGATAATTAAGAAAATAAATTCATCTTTTACGTTATTTTGAAATACTAATTTTCATTAGGGGATATCAATATTCGCTTCAAAAATAACTAAAGTGGTTTCAAAATAAAAACTTACAGCTTGCTAAGACCTAGCGGCACAGCTGTCAGCTAAATTCACTTCTGATAACTGCAATTCTCAAAGCCTCAATTGCGCGGAAATACGATTAAGTTAACGTTATTACCAGAAGTCAAAATGATTTACATAATTCAGAAATTCCCACCAAAACTCTCGAGACTTATTTAATGCTTACAAGATCGAATCGCAGGCGTCTCGATTTTCAGGTTTGGTGATTTAGTATTTTTTTTTTTTAATAACATTTATTTTAGAACAATTGTCTTTCTAAGGATTATTCCGGTTTCTCGAATTTTGACTTTGGCTTGCGTTATGTTATTTGGTCGAGGTTGCTAGGCTTATTCGAGAGTGGTTGCGGTTTGAATGTTAGAAGGGAAATCAAAATTCACGAAATTTATTTTCTTGAGGAGTCACCCGTTCAATTAGGCTGCCGATTGACAGTCATGCCGTAGCAGTTGTTCTGATTTTTTTAACCAATTGTAAGATTTGTTCGAAATATGTTAATTAAATGGTTGATTCACCCTGACAAATACCAAATCATAATTATTCGAGTTTAAATGCTCTTAGTACGTAGGTAAATTATGCGAGATTTTATAGATTTTTTGAGATTATTCCATTTAATTAAGAAGCGTTTAGGGGGTTGGTTTAAATGAAAGTCCGAGTTTATTTTAATCGAGTTTCATATTGATGACTCTCTCTTTCGTACTTATGACTAATTTAAAGTATTTATAATGAAAACGTGCTATTTATTACAAACGTATTGCAGAATCGTATTCGAAAGAGAGAAATCGAAAAAAATCGAATTTCGTTGATTACAGTTCCAACAATCATTAATCGAAAGAAATGTTTCAGACAAATCTTACACACTTACTTTTAACTGTATAATCCGAATTTTCTATAAGAAATATAGGTTTATATTAATAATTTAAAAATAAGCCCCTGCTCCAACCTCAAGGAGAGGGGTAGAGGAATTAATTTTAGCACTAATGTATTTCCCCTGTGGGATAATTAAAATTTGATTATGGACGTTTTTTCCGTAAAGTGCTTATTTTTCGAGGTATTTCGAAGTTTCTGGTTAAAAAAATCACCCGTTATATAAATAGAATATAAACGGTGGTACAATCAATCCAGTCCCCATGGCTCGATCAGAAGATTGATTTTTTCATAACCATAGGTTCATCAGTACGAAACTCGATTAAATTCTCTTATATTTTTTAGAAACACTAGCTTCAAATGAATCAAACAATATCTGTTGGTTGTTGAATAATTATTCGTATATACTAATACAGTTCTACGTATTATCTGTAAAATACATTGATATATTCGTAGGATCGGTTGTAATTAGAAATTACACGAATTAATTAATTAATTCAAATTAAAGTAAATATTGGTAAATGTTAATCTAAATTTCCGGGGTTTATAAGTTAAGTTGTACTGCATCAAAGTTATTCCATATTTTGGAGGTTATGAGACTTCTTCCAGTTATTTTTACGAGAAATGTGTTTTTTTGCTTTTAAATGGCTTATCATTGAAATACCTTTATTACAGAGTGTTAGTGATTTATTGTTCTAAATATATAAAATTTTTGGATAATTATTTATTTATTTATTACCAACTTATACATAACTGGTTACATCACTTAAATAAGAAATTTAATAAAATTATATAATGTAAAGATTACAAAGATTACCAATAATTCAAAAGAAGCTTCGACTTCGATTCTTTAAATGCATTTCTAGACAGATTAAAGTCAAAAGCCGGCCGTACTTTAATAAAGGAAGCAAAAGAATCATAAACCGGCTCACATTTACCGTAGTTTTGCCTACAAAACGGCAACCTAATTTGGAAACCTTTATCGCGCAGCACACGTAATGGAGTATATATATATATCAAGCAAACTCAAAATTTCCGAACAATCGATTTTAGACACCAATAAATCTCGAACAAACATTGCGCTAATTTCAATTCTACGAATAAATAGCGGCCCCATATTTATTAATTTACATCTACCTCGATACACTGGAAGTATGAAAGCAGGTACATTCGCATCTCTAGGCAACCTTCGTAGTGCGTACATTAAAAATCGCTTCTGAACCCTTTCTATGCGATCTGAATAGTTAATATAAAACGGATTCCATATTACAACACCATATTCCAACAATGAACGAACAAAAGAGACATATAAAGTTTTAATCACGTAAGGATCATGAAAATCCTTAGCAAACCTTTTAACAAATCCAAGCATAGAATTCGCTTTAGAAATGCAACCTTCAACATGTTTATGGAACGATAAATTCGAAGTAAAGGTTATACCTAAATCTTTAAAAGTATCAACAGTTTCAATACTACAACCATCAAAGAAGTAATCGTAACTAGTGGGTAAGACTATGCGGGTGAAACACATTGTTTTGCATTTGGAGATGTTTAGAATCAAATTATGCGATGTACACCAAGCCTTGAAGTTTTTCAGGTCAGACTGAAAGTCAAGTGCATCATTGGCGCTAGAAATAGTTTAGACGATTTGTTTATCGTCCGCATAAATGAGAACGTCGGAATGACTTAGACAGTTGACCACATCGTTTACGAAAAGAATGAAGAGCATGGGACCCAAATGGCTGCCTTGAGGGACTCCTGAAGAAACATCAATCACTCTTGAAGTGAAGCTGCCAATTTTCACAAATTGAGTTCTGGATTTTAGATAAGATCTAATCCAATCAACTGGCAAGTAGTTACAATTCAATGAAATAAGTTTCCGCAACAGCAAGTCATGATCGATCTTGTCAAAAGCCTTACAAAAATCAGTGTAAACGACCTGCACAATATTACCATTTAATATAGCCCTTGAAATACAATTAGTAAACAAAACTAAATTAGTAATAGTTGACCTACCAGGGAAAAGTCCATGCTGTTTGGACGAAATGAAAGTCTTAACATGAAAGAATAATTGATCTTTAACTAGTTTCTCAAAAAGCTTTGGTAAAACTGAAAGAATACAAATACCTCTATAGTTCTCGACATCGCTTCGAGATCCGGATTTGAAAATCGGCTTAATAAGTGAGCGTTTCCATGCAATAGGAAAGCAACCCTCAGCGAGACTTTTATTAAATAGTACGGAGATATGGGAAGAAATTACCTTACCGGTTAATTTTAGAAAAATGGGTGGAATAGAATCGAAACCGGCACTTTGGTTAATATCAATATTAGACAATTCGGATAAAATAGTATCCACTTCCAGACGAAACATTGAAAACTTAGAATTACTTGCAACATTACTGAAATTACCAAGATTTGATTTCGAACTATATACACTCTGAAAGAAATCAGCAAATAAATTACAAGTATCCTGTATGTTATCACAGGAACGGTCGTTCAAATACATCGTAGAAGGGTAACCATTAGACTTACTTTTGTAGTTAACAAAATGCCAAAAATTATTAGGCTTCGATTTAATTAATGATTCAATTTCCAGAATATAACAGCTGTAAAGAAATCGGTTTAGACATATATACTTCTTACGTAATACATCAAACGAGTTGTAATTAACAACATTAGGATGCAATTTATATTTCTTGTGAGCCTTGTCCTTTCTATTTTTTAGACTCATTATTATACCACGGTTCCTTCTTAAAGCTAAAAGCTTTCAGTCTAGGGATAAATTTCTCAATACCTAGATTTATAATTCTATAAAATTCGATTAACATGTCATCAATACTATTACAAGCATAAAAAACGACCAATCATACGTATCCAGAAATGCATTTAAAGAATTGTAATCGCCCTTTATAAAGTTGTAAGTCCATGAATTAACATTTCCTTCAACTAACTCGCAACATTCAAACATAACTGAAATATTCAGTGGAGAGTGGAAAATACTAGACGATCCAGCCAAATCCTCACACGTCGATACGGTCACCTCATGATCAAATGGTACAAAAGCCAGATCCAACACATTACCACTATTATTCGTAACACTGTTACGTTGCTTAACTTCAACGAAAATATTTCCGAGATGAAGTTATCCATTTCATCGTTCATGTTTATAGGAGTCAAATTGTGATCAACATACTCCCACACAATATCCGGAATGTTAAAATCTCCAAAAATAAATAGACGATCCTCAGGCTGAAGAAGTGGAGCAATATTTGATTTGACAGTGTCCACAAACCTTTGATAAACTAGCATACTCGAATGGCAGGGTAAATATGTAACACAGATGATCAGCGAATATGAATGGAATTGTATACGTACAGCAACAATTTCGGCAACGCAATTAGCCAACGTTATCAGACTGGATGAATATTTGTTAGAGACTGCGACTACAATACCGCCACCCTTTTCGTAAGTGTCCCTTTGCAGATGCCTGTCCTTCCGGAAAACAGCATAAGATGACGGAAAATACTCCTCAGTTTTAAAGTGGATTGTTAACCACGTTTCAACAATGCAAATAACATCAAAGTCTTCCTCTAAAATTGACAAATACAGAGATTTTGATTTGGCTCTGATACTATTTGAATTATGGTAGTAGATATTTAAGAATGACCGCGGCTGGGGAACTGCTTCACTGCTACGAAGAGTAAACAATGGTGTCTTCAGTAACGGGGAAGTTACTTTAGATGTTGAAACACGGTCCCTGTCCGGTTTTTTGCTATGCGTGGATAATTAGTAAATGACCGGATTATTACACCAGGAGGCCAAGCATTCGAGTTATTTGGCAGGTCGAAATGGACTTCCTTCAACCCAATTTTAAAGGAAACGAACGTGAGTGAACTGTCCAATATGCGGTCTTTGGAGAGTAAAAGTTTACAATTAATTTCCTCAGGTGAGCAATTTTTCAGTTTTTCACAGAAGTAGTTAACATTCAGATCAGATGAGACGGATGGATCAATACGACTAATATATAAATATTTCTTATCAGGTATAGAAACATTTTTAATTGAATTGACAGGTGTGCTTGTCCCTACGACAACTTGCGCTAACCTCGGCGATTCGCAATTAACGGAGTTGGAGCCAAACTCTACAACTTTTGACAAAAATGGTTTAGTAGCGTTATCGTCACCCAACTTATTTATCAAGGTATTGATCAATTTGCGGTTTTCAGCAACCTCCGTTTCAATCTTCTTTAATTCTAAATTTTCAGCGGCTTTGTCTACAATGACGTCAATTTTCTTCAGAATCCTGGACATGTTGTCATTCGCGATTAGTGGTTTTCAGCAATCGCCAAGATAGCATATATTGCCATATTTTTTAATTAAATTGATCGCAGCACGGTCAATTCCATTGCAGTTATAGCAAAATTGGTTCTCGCAGAGACTACATTTAACGATGTTAGTATACGGAGCAGGAAACATTTTTTTTTTGCAAGTGTTGCAGGACATTATCGGTGTATGTATTATATTAAACGTTGACAGAACTGTATTATATTTATTATTTAATTATTTAAATTGATAATTATATAAACGATCAAATCGTAGTCAATCACAGTGTAGATGAATTTATGAATAAATAAAAACAGTTTATGTAGATGTAAATTGTCACGATTACGATGGAATGACACAGAACAGATTATAAAATAAATAAACAGCTATGCACAATTATCACAGTTATATAAATTATCACGATTATGTAGAAATATCACAGTTATTTTGAATGTGTGTGTGCGCTGCGACACTATAAATTATCACAGACTATTAGAATTATCACAATTATGTAGAAATATCAAAGTTAATTTTATAGTTTTAACACAGTCGGTTTAATATAGTAACCGCTTCTCAAAAACATGAACAATTTAATTGGTAACGGTTTATACAATATAGCACCATATGCATAACAAAAATATTTTTAATTTTTTAATATTAATTTATAATAAAATAAAATCGTCTGTACGCTTCAACGACCAAACGAGAATGATAATAAGAGGATTATCGAGCTTTTCGACATTATTTGAATAAAATCGAATTCCGACTCCTTCCAGATTTTTTGATTCCTTGTGATTCTTGGAATTATCTTCCGGATTTAAATAGTGTGTATTTAATATTTTCGAGATGTCTTCATGATATTTCCCATATTATTTGAGATTTGCTTAATTTTATAAAATTATTTCAAGGACATGCTAATTCAAGAAACTGTGATGATTCGGAATTTTTTGTGGTTATTGACATTTGGGCTTCCCGATATTCCTCGAAATTTACAAGAGGTAGGGTGTGTTTATGTCGTGTGTGTGTGTGTGTGTGTGTGTGTATGTGTGTTTATTGTTCGGTCATCAGTTTTTCATGATCATTCTTAT
This sequence comes from Tipula vernalis, assembly GCA_958295665.1. Taxonomy (NCBI): domain Eukaryota; kingdom Metazoa; phylum Arthropoda; class Insecta; order Diptera; family Tipulidae; genus Tipula; species Tipula vernalis. Next base: position 73,856,273 of record OY282559.1, on the reverse strand, counting down.
GAGTATTTAGAATTTAACAAAACCAATCAGCTTTATTGATTGAGGTGAAACAAACAGTCGAAGTTTAAGAAGCTTTCGAAGCGAATTGAAGAGATTTCGACCTTATTCCCCTGCTCAGTTCGCGGTGATCTTAGTAACGACGTACAGGATTGAGAACAAGTAACGACATTGAGAAGACCACAATGACATTGGCCATTTTATTAATTTTTAAAAATCCGTATAAAGGGCCAGCAAGCAGCAGCTTAATTCCGTTTTTCTTATGGGTTTTCAATAAATTCTATATATAACGATTTATCAAGACGAAAATAAATACGGCTATCCAATTCCACGGTAAAATTAATAGAGATAAAACATAAATTTATTGTAGTCAATTAACATAAATTCATTAGTCGTTAATTAGTTAAACTACCCAAGCAAAAGGAAAAACACAAAAAAAAAAAAAAAAATGTTTAGCCCACAAAAATATTTTCGTTCTATGTATAATCATAAATCCGCTGATAACATACATTGTACTATGGGCGGCAGTAAAACTGTATAGATCTATCTAGAATGTATAGTGTGGTGTATAAAGGGAAGGAACAAAAATGAAAATTTATTTTATATCCACTCTCATAATTTTCCTATCTAATCTAATTAAAATCCATAAAAACGACGAAAGCTAAAAGAATTGCTATACAAGACACACACACTCAATATAGCAACTAAATTGATAGCAGTTGGAATTATAAATGTTGCTTATATTCATTAAACTAAATTTTGTATTTGTGTATAATAAAAGTAAGTTTTTTTTAGGGTTTTATTCCTTTTTGCGCTGGCACTTTATATCCCGTACATTACAACACAGCAAAATATATGTACTATGGTGTTATTATATGCTATTTATATAGTATGTACAATGGATAGGAGGAATGTTTTCGAAGGATACAAATCAAACAAAGTTTTCAAAATATAACCATAACAATAATTGCTAAAACACACTGAAATACATAAAAACTAACACAGGCAATAATTTTTTTCCCACTTTTCCGTTTGTTTGTTTTATACATTTTCACAAAAAGTTTATTATCGCAGTTTTCATTTGTTATACTTCTTGGTTGGCATTGTACTATGTATAATAAAATTTTTTTTTTTTTCAGACTTCACCACCACCGCACACGAATTTAATTCATTTAATTTTAATAATGTTCGCAGCGTTCAGACTAAATGAATAAAGAAATCATAAAAAAAAGAAGCAAACCAAATATTTGTAGCATAACTAAAAACAAAAACTTTGAAAATTTCACAGTGTTTTTACTGTATGTGCAGAAAAAGAGACCGTATGGTGTTTTTTTTTTTTGCATTGTTGTTGGTGATATTTTTAATCGGTTGGTGGTGTTACCAAAAAAACACTATAAGACTATATTATTATGTACATCTAACAGACAAATGAAATTAAAGTTAAAGCTTGCAAGCTTTCAAGCCACTTAAATTTAATCGAAATTAATTTATAAGGGATGGGAGGAAAATGCAAGGACGAACACAAAAAATCCAATTCACTCAGATTCTGGGTATAGAATTAATTGAATTTTATTTAATTTTTTTTGTAAAGAGATTAGTTTAGGTTTATCACATTTGAACTGCCAGACTTAATTTCCGAAAATGATTTTACTTTTTGCTTTTAGTTAATTGAACGAGTCAATGAACACTTTTGGTACATCTTTGTTGATTGACCCATAAATGCAACATTTTGATAACAAGTAGTTGCCCGTTCGACCCATTCAAAAGTTAAGAAAAGGTTTGAATTGACTTTCAAATTTGTGGCATAAATCATTCATAAGCAGTAAATGCTTTTGAATAATTGAAGCATAAATTTATCAGCAACAGTTGTAATTCCACTATACAGCGTGACCCATTTTAAAAGAACCACTCAAATTACTCCCAGAGGAAGAAGCCCTAAGTCAAAAACGTGTTAATACCAAAGTTGCACAATTTTTAGGAGGAAATCAAATGGTGACCTTGAGTTTGACTTTGAGGTCAAATTTTAAGGTCGTTTCAAGGTCAAGTCAAGTTTTGTTTAATAAAAACACCTATTTTTGACTACGGATAGCTCTTTAGCTTAATTCGTTGGGTAACTAAAACACAACATGAAACATTTATGGTAGAACGATCAGTAGTAGACCTTAACGTCATTACTAAAAATTTTGCTTATGCTTGTGAATGTAATAAACTCATTCATGATTTCGGATGTGCAAGGATTAAAAAATCTGTGTTTGATGCCATTTCGATAATTTCGAATTTTTCTTGATGATCAGGGTATGTGTGTGAATGAAATCCTCAAGGAAAAGAATGATCACATGAGTAATTCTATTGACGCTATTTCTATGTCCTTATCCTTGCTAATTAAATAAAAACCATCACCACAGTGGCCTTCTTCAAAATTAGAAAAAAAAAACACAAACGAATACGAAATTTGCTACACCAATATTTATAAGATCAAGGAGAAATGATAATAATACCATGATAACGGCTACAACTGCTTAACCGTTATGCAATAATATAGAATCTCTAAAAATTATTATTGGTAAACTGTTGAGCGACTATGAAAAGACGTTACTGATGATGATTTCATGATGTATATCAAAAACAAATTTGTAGTCGACAAACATGCTCAAAATGGTTCTAATGAGTTGGAGGAAACAATTGTTAGTGGTATGGCTGCGAACCATTTTTGTATCTATGCCTGGTCCTTTGTGGACCGCCACCCAAATCTAACCTAAACCTAACCTGCATTATATTGCTTTCGACATAATGATAATCGTGTTTATGTATCTTTTAAATTCGGTATTCCTGTAAGCAAATTTGACCAAATGCTGGATACATCCGCGTGGCCTCCTTCTATTGATTAAATAATTTTTAAATTTACGTCGGAAATCAGTGAATTTGGAATTTAAAGACTTTAGCAAAATGTATTATCAAAATGTGGGTGGTATGAGCTCTAAATCATCGGCCTGTTTTCCTATTATGCGGGACCTAAATTTGGTAGTGTTGTTGTGCTGGTGGCTGTGCATAACTCAATTTTGAATTATAAAGTAATACGTCCGAATTATGACATAATAGTGTTCACTTCATCTGTGAACATGGAATTACGTATTTTCTTTAAATATACATTATAGATTATAACATTTTGCTTAGTTTACAATTCAAGTAAATTAACATGTGTAACAAATTTACTTTTCTTCGTATGCATATAATATTACTTCCTATCCGTATGCATATAATATTACTTCCTGTCGTGTACAACAACAACATCTGTATTCAAATGATTCTAATTACATGAATATCATATATTATAGCATATAAACAACATTATAAAAACTAATTATTAAGCATTTTATGAATTTGTATATAAACTCGAAATTAATTAATAATAAGGCAGAATAAACTTAATCACCAAACGTGTAGTTTCTAATTCTCCGTTTAATTAAACCCCACCAGCGGTAATTTAATTAGACAAATTTTTTAATCAAGCAAACGCTTAGCCTTACAACCTAAGCACAATATTTGCTGGATTAACAATAAGTGTTTTAGGAGATTTCAATACTTCTGGCATAATATGGCGCACCGATGATGGCAATTCGTCCACGTTTTCACGACCACGATTTTTAACGGTGATGAAGGTATTTGCATTCACTCTATATGTCATCGATAGAATTTGTAATGTCACTAATTTAAATGGCCGGTTTCTTGATTTAGTATTTATGGGTGATCCTAATTATTGTTCCATTACAAAGTCAACCATTATGTATTGAAAATCGATTTTGACTGTTTGGAGCTATTTTGTAAATTCGATAATTATGAACAACCTACGATGAATTATAATTTTAAAAGAACAGACATTACTAGATTGCGTGTGTTGATGCAAAACTGAAAGTTATAGTCGGATGAATAACCATTCACCGTGGTTTAACAATAACTTACTGATAATACACGTTATATTAATTCATTTCGGCAGGTGCAGAAGCTATATTTCAAATTTTGAAGATAATTTGACGTTCGATTCTAAGTTGTTTTGAACATTCGTTGATGCTAAACGGAAATGGTTCGGGTATCCACAGACGATACCTATGTTTGATGCTACTGCTAACAATGTCAGCCATACACGCGGACTATTTGCGAATTCCAAGCTGTTTAGAAGAAATATCACGATGATGGGGTTAGTCCCGCTTCTGGGATTGCCGTATATTTATGTGGCTAATGTCATTGATGGTATATCCAAAATGAAATATGGATCTGTTTTTCATAATATTCCCACAAGTATTTTTAAAGATCTCAGTAAGTCATTATAATTGCCTTTATCTTTGGTTTTCAATGCTTCTCTGAAGAATGGCATATTTTCTGTGATTTAGAAGATAACAATCAATATCCCAATCTTTACAGGTGTTAAACGTTATGACATCAAAACTATTGGAGAATATCCGTACTGTCCTCCATACTAAAATTATTTAAACTAATTATAACTAATTATCTGCATTTTAAAGTCAAATCTTTATTAGCAATTAAAAAACATGGGTTCATCCGACAACGTTCTACCACTACAAATCTATTGAGCTTGACATCAAGAGTTTTCAATGATGAATATCAATGATTTTAGATATTGTAATACCATCGATGGTATTACCCTGTGCTATTGGACCTGTGCTATTTATCATATTTATCGATGAAATTGCATCTACATTATGAATGATTGATTTGATTGATTAATTTTAAGTGTATGATCAAGACTAAGGCAACGTTCTCCGGTAAGAAGCTGGATCCACCGTACACCCTTTATACATACGACAAGACCGAAGGAAAGGAAAGGTATGTTAGTAACAAGGAATCGAACCAGTTGCAGACACAGTTCCAGACATAGTTAGTAAATTGTTAATATAATTTTATGATAATTTAATTAGCACAAGCCAACAAAATTTAACTATGTAACTGGATTGCTTGCTTCTCTGGAAGCCTTGACCGGTTGGTGGAGGGGGAGGGCCAGATTTCGTGATATCATCACAGTCTTTTGCGGTGCTTCACGTTGTTGATTAAGTTGTTACATCTATCCCTTCTTATCTACTCGCCCCCATTGATAAAATTGCATCTACATACATTCAAATATTGCTGCTGTCAACTTTAAGCGGATAACCTCAAAATAGCAGCAGTCAGAACTTTTACGCAACGACGTATGGAACTAAGATACCCAAATCGGTGGAAATGACGTAGAATTTCAGGCTTTTCAGAGTCAAAAATTAAAGTTTCCAATAAATAACCAATTTGACATTGAAATGACCTTTAAATTTGACTTTAAAGTCAAATTCAAGGTCATCATTTCATTTCCACAAAAATTATGCAACTGTTAGGCGTTCTCCTGGGAGTTATTTGTGTGGCTCTTTTAAAATGGGTCATCCGGACTAGGCCAGCCCTTTATTGTTTTTTGTGGTAATATTCAGATATTATACGACCGAGTTAGTAAAGAGTCTCAAATAGATCAACTTTCAAATTTTTATTTCAGCTAATAAATTCAGCCGTTAATTTGTCAACTGCAGTTGTGATTTCATTACATGGATTAACCCTTAAGCATGAACATTTTCTTTGGGGTCGGCATTAATATACCAAGAAATCACAACAGTTGTTTAAAAAAAATGAACAAATTAAATTCTAGTGTTTCTTATACATTTTTATCGATGATGTCGTCAATATCTTAAGTTGGAGTTACCAAATTAACGGTTCTATTATTTAAAGAACCCTTAAGTACATTTATAAATTATAAAAAAATAATGATATTTAAGAAATTCGTTAAATCACTGTACTTATAAGCTGCAAGAGAATTTTCCCAAGGTGGACCCAGTTTATCTTTACTGCGGCTGCCCGTGATCGATCAATTACTCTCCAAACGTTAACGAATTCTCACCTTTCTGTACACTGAGCTTAGCTTCAGCGTTATCTCAAACAAAATTAATTGCACTCGCTAACCTTGAATGGAGATACCCTCTAAATAGCAATAAAAGCATCTGGCTATTATAAAACAAATGCACAAGGCTACCATAATAATCTAGACCTCTTTATGTTGATTATGTTAACTTGTTTATTCAGTTTGTTTGCCCGCCGACACCTTCTATATTATGTCGTAATCTTAACCCCTCCCCACTCCTTCACGATAATCGTCCAACCCTAACTGATTAGATTCCTTGCTTCTTGCTGAAATTTTGGTATTGGTGAGTTGGTTTGTTTATAAACAGCATTCCTCTTTGGCATCTCTTTTGCTTTGTTGGCACAAAACAGGATGACCCAAGCATATAAAGTTAAGGTAGCAAGGTTCGCTGAAGAGTTGTTGCAGCAATTCAATGTTGTATATTAATACAAATTATGTAAGGACTCCGAGTCGATTTTGAAGCTTGCAACTTGTAAACGTTGAGTAAATAACTTCACTCCAAATATTTGCTTCAGTTGTTCAAAGGAAGCTTCCATTAAGGATGGTCAGAAAAATATTGTGTTATTGTTTAAGGTTTTGATAATTTGGTTTTTATTCAATTGACAGTCACATATGGTGTTCGACTCTCTTATCAGTTGATTCGTGTAGTGGTTCTCATTTAGTTCGAGCGGTTTACTTGTTACACAGATTGTGAGATCTTGGAAAATATTGCATTCTTGTGTAATTCCGTATAGTAAGTTTTGGTTTAGTAAATTAAAGTGGTTTGAATACACCTGGAATCTGTTTGTTTTAGTTAATTATTGACCTTATGGTAATGTGGTTATAGTTCTGCTTAGTTGCCTTTGGTATATCGATATGACATATAGGATGGTATAGAATTTTTAATCGTCCATATGGTTCTGCATATTCCATTGCCTCTATTTTTGCAGCTTATTTCTCCTTTATCCAGTAGATGGCTATTGATTTTTCTCTTTTGCTAATTGCGCAGCTCGAACTATTTTCTCTATCTCCTCTTTGATAATTATAAGGCTTGTTGAACAGTATTTGTTGAATTAAGTATAGTTTTCACCTTCATTTAAATGTTAAATAATGTTATCATTGAGCATTTGTTGGGATGTGTCGACTAAGTATTAGTTGTTACTCTCGATTATATGGTTTTGGATTTTTACTAACTGATTTCAGTCCGTAGCGTCAGTTGAACCTGCGATTCATTTCCATGGGCCACCTAAATTGAGGTCGAATGTGTGCCTTTCCATATTTGTATAAATTGATGATGTGGATTAGCTTAAAGTTGTCCTTAATAAGTCGTTATTAAGTGACTATCGGGGCATCGTTCTCATAAATATTTAAAATTGATATTTGGCCCCATACTCATGATCTATAGAAATATAACTAATTATTGTGTTACATTTTTAATCTGAGCTTCATGGATTCGCCTTTCCGATGTTGTCGTGATTGAAACGTTATTATCAATACCAACAGTTTCCCTATGAAAATTCGGTTTGTTTTTTGCCTGGATTTGTTGAATTATCGTAAAGATCGTATCACCATGTTCATAATTATATGTTTTGGGTGTTTTTATCTTTCTATTTTTTCATGCAATTTTGGTTTTCTGAGATTTTTTGATTCTATCTATGCTAGAATCTGGTAGTTCATCCGTTGTGTCCTCCCAAAAAAATATCGCTGGGTTTCGTTTCTGCTGTATGCCTGAGTGTATAGAATTATTATACCGATCTACCGCTATATTGATCAATTACTTCACTGTCAATTATTTAAGTTCGTCAGATTTCAATTACCGTAGAGTGGTCGTTCTCAATAATCTCATTTACCTCAAATCTTTGTGACGGTGTTAGGTTAATTTCAACTCCTAAGGTTTTCAGGTAATCAGTAATAATAGGAATCTTCTTTTATTGTCCATTACAAGCATTTTGAGTACTCTAAAATAGTGCAGTGTTTTAATTATTTTGACTTTTATATGTGAATAGATTTAGATTTGATGCGAAAAAAATTCGCAAATTTTGCGAATAAATTTGGACATCTATTATACTTATTGATGTTGCAGGTACAATAAGCTTGCGAATATTTTTTAACTAGGCTAGCCATTCGCCGAAAAAGTACTTTCGAAAATTTGTTTGCCGTTTTCTATATGATATCGGTGTGCCCTTTTGTGTTCCTACTTTATAATTGAGGATTTCTTATGTTCATTGCAGATATTCATAACCATTCCTTGAATTAGGCGAATTTAGTAACTGAAGAAGTGTCCCTTCGTGTAGGGTTTGTATAAATTCCTCAGGAATTTTTATATTGTTGATCATATTCAGTTTGAATTGTTCTTATAGTATTCTACCTAGAGCTTAGTTTAGCTCCAGCAGGCTAATGTGGTGCCTCTGGTAGAATGGGTGAGATTACTCAAACTCGTAGATTTCTCTGCCATTGATATCTCGCAGTTTTGTATTAGGCTTGTAGAATACCCTTCAGGTCTGTGAATTGTTCCCTCAGGGCGCCAGTAACTTTATTAACGGAGCCAGGTTTGTAACAAGTTTTTAGTTATACTCTTCCAATGGCGCCTTCCATCTTTTCAACTTGGCATTATTATTTCTGTTGCTAAGAGTAAACGTCAAGGGTTTGTGGTCCGTAAGGATTTTAATTTTCATCCCTTCATATGATAAATTCGTTGGGTTGTCAAAGGTTCAAATTATTCGCAACATTCCCTTTTCTAGCCAATGTCTCCTTGCGATAGTATGGCTCACATTGCCGTGCCCGAGGCATCGTTCATTAGGTTAAACGGTATATCGAAGTTATGAAACACCAATATTTCCGATGACGATATTAGCTCATTAATATTTCGAAATGCTTGTATTTGCTTTTAATCCATAGTGATGTTTACCATCTTTCGTTTGTTCGCCTTCACTTGACCGTTCTAGCTTTTTGTAAGATTTGTTAAAAGATTTCTTATTGAAATACCTTTAGAATGACGCTAATCTACGAAATTATTTTAGTTTGTTCAGATTCTCAGGCTCTTTTAAATTTTGATATCAGTTTCGTGAAGGTATAACCTAGGATTTCAGTTTCCGTTTTTTAAAATTCCGTTTTGTCCAAGTTGATCAGTACATTGGCCTTTTCCCTCCGAAACTACAATCCTCCGGAAGAAAGCAGGTGCATTTTTAATCCAAAGAGTAGTCTCAAAAATAAATACTTTATTCCTCCACCTCCTTAGAACCCCTCAGTAGTATCGATTGTTGTTACGTTGCTTACTGTCCCAAACAGAGTTTAGTATTTTGACAGCATTACTTGGATTTTCTACTTTAAATCGGAACAAAGATGGTTATCTAGAATTTCCAAACTATTTGAAGAGGATTCTTATTATTTGAGACAATTGTCAGGATGTTGCTTTTTCGATCAATAACTGCACCAAGTTGTTTCAGTTGGTTATCGCCAATTATGCCGTCGAATGTTTTAAATAGTGAGAAAATAGAAAAAACTTTAGCTATGCCAAATATTGTCAACTGGTTTTCCTGCTGATTTCGACCCCCCCCCCTCTCCTTCCAATCTAATTTTAAATTTAGCATTGGCCGGAATCGTCTTTAGGTTAATTGTGGTTTGACGAGATTTTTATTGGCACCCACAACAATCAGGAACTTAAGGGTATCACCATGTCCCATTTAATAGCTACTGTATGTTTTCAATGTCCCCGATTCCTTCCTTTTCTTTTTCGGCTTATCAGCAGTGAATATTCAACTGGTTTTCCTGCTGATTTCGATCCCCCCCCCCTCCCCTCCGATCTAATTTTAAATTTAGCATTGGCCGGAATCGTATTTTCGTTAATTGTGGTTCGACGAGATTTTTATTGGCACCCACATCTATCAGGAACTTAAGGGTATCACCATGTTCCATTTAATACCTACTGTTTGTTTTCAATGTCCCCGATTCCTTCTTTTTCTTTTTTGGCTTATCCGCTGTGAATATTCATCTGTATCCCTTTCTTCCTGAGTCTCTATGTAGTAAACTTTTTGTTGTTTTTATGGTTCATTGTAGGTTTGGGCTGTGTTGGTCAATAGGTTGTATTATGTCTTTTTTGGTGATGAATTGGTCTGTTTGATGGTAGATTGATATTTGATCGTGAAAAATTTGGCTTATCGTGAAATGTTGAAAGTTTAAATTCTGAATCTTCAGGCAAGATGCGTTAGCCTAAGTCCCCTGATAAAGACGTGAAGGGCTCGATTTTGATACGCTTCCAAAAAAATATTAATTGTGTCGGTCGAATATTCTACCGTTTTAATTTAAAAAATTGCTGTTTGACATTGGCGTAGAATTTCTTCAATGTCATATTCCTCTGAGATAGGTTACTGAGTTGAGCGTAATAGAGGGAGATACATTTTTTGTTTGCCGTTCAATCATCATTGAATATACTGTATGATATTAGGGTAGAATTAGTATTCCTCTAATGTTTTGTCTGATACTCTGCACAGTTGCCCGATAGATAGGCCTATCACGCATACCGTCAAAAGGCTGTAACACTTTACACAGTCTGACAATTTAGTAACTTATTTTAAATCCTCTGCGTTTTTAGGTGTTAACAAGTTTTCTGCTGCATATAGGTGCTAATATTTTGTGGGCGTAATGTTTTAAAGTGGAATGACTATTTAACTATAAGCGATATTGGATAATGCAATTGGTGTAGTGCCGCACATCCTATATAGAGAAACGAAAAACTTTTGTATGACTAAGTGTATGCATTCCGTATTGCGTTAAGGATTACGTAAAGCGTAGAATATGAGCCTAGACAGAAAGCGGCAATTATCGGAGTTTATCATAAATTAACGGTATATATGTATACATACATATATACACACTATGGTTTGTCCTTTACTTATATATATATATATATATATATATATATATATATATATATATATATATATATATATATATATATATATATATTTATATATATATATATATATATATATATATATATATATATATATATATATATATATATATATATATATATATGACCGCCAGTGACATTTATAAAGGCTATTCGAAACAAAATTAAAGGAGAAGCTAATGAAATATTAATAGCAAACGATATATCATCTTCAGATTGGGACGAGATCAAAAACGCTCTAATCACACACTATTCCGACCCTAGATCGGAAGCCGCTCTCATCAACGGTAACTTTCAAACCACTGGATAGCAAGCACATCAACCATATCAAACTAAACCAGGACCATCAGGCTATTACTCAAAACCCAACTGGGTACCAAAGCAAGAGTATAATAACAACAAGAATCGTTTCCCGGCAATAAAACAGGAGAGGAACGTAAACATATCGGAAACCAAGGAAACGGAAGTAGAAAGCGAAGAAGACGACGAAGAAAACTTGGAAGATACAGAAGATTTTTTTCAAGAAAATGCCTCGGAAACCAGCGAATAAATACACACGGAAAACAAGAATTACCATACATTACGATATATTAAAAACCGACCAATTCACCTCCTCATCGACACAGGTGCCGATGAATCATATCTTAACCCCGATCTTCTCAAACCTGAAAAATCTATACAAATTAAACCAGTAACAATCAAAACGGTCAGTCAGCCACTAACAGTAGACCGAATAGTAATCTTAAACGGAATCCAAGAGTTCAAAACTAAAGAAAAACTCAAATTTCACCTTCTCAAATTTCACGATACAATCGACGGACTAATAGGAACAAATTTAATGACACAATTAGGCATACCTAGTAAAGGACCTAAAAAATAAAAACTTAATCTTTCCTACTCATACAATGAAAATTAAATCATTTAAAGCAGGCAGCAAAAATATTAGATTCACAAATGGCCTGCCAAGAACCCAACTAGAAGAACTTTTAGAAAAATATGAGAAATTATTCGACACAGAGTCAACACTACCCTATACGGGAGATATAACACATTCAGTAGAATTGCTTAACGAGAAACCTATACATAAAAAGCAGTACAGGTACCCCAATGCCCAGAATTCAGAGATCAAAAGGCAGATACAAGAATTATTGGCAAACGATGTTATCCAAGAGAGCAAGAGCCCTTGGAACAGTCCAATAATCATCGTCAACAATAAAGACGATGAATCCGGAAAGAAAAAATTCCGGATGGTAATAGACTATCGAGAGCTAAACGCTAAAACGATAGACGATAGATTTTCTGTCCCAAATATTGAGGAACTACTGGACCAACTCAATGATTGCAAGTACTTCTCAGTAATCGACTTGAAATCTTGATTTCACCAGGTTAAAATGAACCCGGTTGATATTCCAAAAACAGGATTCTCTATACTCGGAAATCACTACGAGTTCAAAAGAATGCCATTTGGCCTGAAAAATGCGCCATCTACATTTCTGAGACTAATGAACCGAACACTAAACAGATATATAGGAAACATATTTCTCTGTTATATGGACGATATCATTGTCTATATAGCAAGTCTAAACAAAAGAAAAACAAATAAAGTTCCTCGGACATATCGTCAATACTGAAGGGATCCAACCAGACCCAGACAAGATTGACACAATCACACAACTAACCATACCCAAAACCCCGAAACAAATCAAACAATTTCTAGGCATAGGTTATAGGTTACTACCGCAAATTCATAAAGAATTTCGCGGAAAAAACAAAACCAATATCAAAACTAGTGAAGAAAGGAGCAAAAATAAACCCCAAAGATGGTGAGTACTTAAAATGTTTCGAAGAATGCAAGACTCTTCTAACAACAAAACCCATCTTGGAATATCCGGACTTTAATAAAACGTTTAGGTTAACAACAGACGCATCGGATTACGCAATAGGAGCAATTCTGTCTCATGACGACACGGACAAGCCCATAGCATACGCAAGCCGTACACTAAATGAAGCGGAAACAAAGTATGATGCCACTAACAAGGAACTATTGGCAATCGTATGGGCCACTAAACATTTCAGACCATATTTTTATGGGGCAAAATTTGAAATTCATACAGATCACCGACCACTAGAATGGCTGTTGTCTTTAAAAGACCCCTCATCCAAGTTAGTACGATGGCGACTGAAGCTATCGGAATTCGATTTCAAAATAAATTATAAGAAAGGGACCAAGAATAACAATGCAGACGCATTATCCCGTCTGAAAATAAATTGCAACGAAACTTGCACAATTCCCACAACACAAACTCCAATAGACGACTTTAAAACACAATTAATATTCAAAATAGGACCTCAAGATTGGCCAGATAGACCAAACCGTACAATACAAACCATAAAAAATAACACAAGGATTACATATCAAAAACAGCAATATCCTGAAGCATCAGTGCGGTCAATAATAACCAGTGTAGTGTCAAAAAATACAGGAAACATAGCGATACATTGCGACGATAACATAGCAGAAATACTAGCAAAATGGATAAAAACTTCAAAAAATAACAACCAGATAAATCTATGTCGAATACAACAACAAAGAGAGAACAATATTGCAATAGATAATCTAAAATTACACAAAACACTCACACGGGAACTACTACCTCAGGTACCATCAACATCCCAGAAAGAAGATGCGACACAAGTTCAAAAAAATCAAGATTTATCAAAAACGCAAGAAGAAATCATAACACTAGTATCGCCCACCACAAACCCAAGTGTACAGGAAATCAATAGCCCAACAGAGCAATTAAGCATAATAATTGAAACACATATAAAGGACCACAGAGGAGCAAACGAAAACTATGCTCAAATACGAAAGAAATATAAGTTCGGTAACACCAAAGAAATGATCCAAAAATATTTAAATAACTGTGACGTATGCAACAGAACAAAATACGACAGAAACCCAATTCAAATGGAACAACAGTTAACAGAAACAGCAACAAAACCAAACGAACGAGTACACATCGATACTTTCTTACTTAGGTCAAAACAATTCTTGACAATAATTGACGGATTCTCAAGGTTCGCATCAGCTTATGAACTACCAAACCGCGAATCAATAAAAATAATAAATACGTTAAAAAAACATTTCTCTCAAGAAGGAATTCCCAAAACAATCATCTCAGATTGCGCGACAGAATTTACCTCAGAAACATTTAAACAATTTACTGACAGATTTAATTTCATACACCACAAAACTACACCAAAAGCAAGTACAGGAAATGCCATGATAAAACGGTTGCACTCCACACTAACCGAAATAATACGAGTAAAATTTGACGAGAACAGAAAAATAAAAACGGACGACCTTATGACAGAAGCTCTAATAGCATACAACAACTCTATTCATTCAGCAACAAGCTTTACACCAATGGAACTGCATAGAGCCCACATAATACTTCAAAAATTCCAAGAAAATTTAGCGACAGAAGACTTTGCCAAAACTCTACAATCAGAATACAGCCAACGCATTGAAGCAATTGCGGACAAGCAAAAAATAAATAAACTAGCAAAAATAACAAAAGTAAATAAAAATAAAGAACCATCACCTCAATTACAAACCAGTGACATAATTTACGAAAAATTACATACAAGAGACAAGACAGCACCAAAATACATGAGACACACGATAACTCAAAATTCTCCCGGTCCTACAGCAAACGCCAACAAAAGAAAAATCCACAAGGAAAATATTAAAAGACATTCTATTATTACAGCGTCACCGGATCAATCGACATAACTGACTACACGCAAAATAAAGGCATCATACCAATAGTATTAGAAGAAACAAGGATATACGAAAGCAATCTGCAATTCATACATGTTATAAATACAACAGCATACCTACCAATAGCAATACAAAGCACAAATAATTTAGACAAAATATCCGAACAAATCAAAAAACAAAACAACACAAAACTTTACAAATTTTTCGAAACAAGAATTAGAACACTCAGAAAAGAAACGAAAACATTAATAGAACCAATACCCAGTTGTACGATTGAGTGCTCCAACAGCGCAAATTTAGCGATCACCGTGATCGCTCAATTTGACCTCACCGTGAGCATCACTTTACACCATATTTTGTCTAAAAAAGAACGAATACCGATGGAATATATGGTGCAGTAGTATTTGTAAACGGTTAATTTAAGAAATTGTTTGATAGATGGTACTGTTATGTCGGTAAGGTAGATATGGTGTAAAGTGATGCTCACGGTGACGTTAAATTGAGCGATCACGGTGATCGCTAAATTAGCGCTGTTGAAGCACTCAATCGTACAACTTTTTTAATAAATTCCACTATAAATAAAATAAAATTAATTTAATTCAAGTTAAAGAATAATTCAAAATATTCAAAATATCGAAGACTATGTAAAATAAGGCTTAAGACTAAAATAGGTACTTACATATTTTGAATTTAATATTTAATATATTAATTAATAGTTATTAAATGAATTATTTTTCTATAACACTGCACTTTAAAAATTTTCATGTGCTTACGTATACTTCACATCAAAGTAAAATCTAGAATGATAAAATACTTGGAAAACAAAAAATGAATTAAGTAGATCGATCATTAGTTCCGCTAGTTGACATCAGGTGCCTAACCATTTATATTCATTCTCACACATTTAAAAAAACCGAATATTTTATTTTATAAATTTATACATCCGTCTCATGTTTTTTATATGCTATCTCATACAAAAAACTTCGGTCGATCATGCAAAGTACAGCTGGGTACTAACCATACAACCAAAAATACGGAACAGAAGAGGAATACATATAATCTTCGGAGACATAATAGGAACCGATACAGAACAAATAAACAAAGCATTAAAAACAATAAACACGAACGAAAACAGAATAATTTTGAAAATTAACGAGCAAATAGAGATAAATAAAAACATGATAAACCGATTTCGACAAATAGAAGACCATACCCAGTTGTACTTTGCATGATCGACCGAAGTTTTTTGTATGAGATGGCATACAAAGAACATGAGACGGATGTATAAAATTATAAAATAAAATATTCGGTTTTTTTTAATGTGTGAGAATGAATATAAATGGTTAGGCACCTGATGTCAACTAGCGGAACTAATGATCGATCTGCTTATTTCATTTTTTGTTTTCTAAGTTTTATCATTCTAGATTTTACTTTGATGTGTAGTATCAGAGCACCATGTATTTCATAGAGCCATAATTAGAAAATCTGAGCTTTTATAAGGGAATATACATATATTATATATGGTATACATATATACATACTATATATATATATATATATATATATATATATATATATATATATAGCCGTATATACCCGAAAACAGTCGGTAAGTTCGTCATAATTCCACTAAATACATTCTTCTTTTTAATCTTGATTTGTATAGCGGTTTGATCGTTTCTCCTTTTACACCTGCGCCGGAGTGGAATGCTCGACTGAGCGAGCACCGACATACGTTAACGCGTAAACAGGCTCTCTAGAAATCCAGGGTGGCGCCCAACACTTTGTTAATTTGTTGTGTTTTTTTATTGCCTGTGTTCTTGTTTGATTTTCAGCACAATTACAAGTTTGCGCGATTCATAATGTGAGCGACTTTCAAAACTTTGCTCATCAGTTGATACCTAGTTGATCGATTCTCGATATTTTCAAAAAAAAAAAAAAATTATACCAAAATATTTTATTATTGGAGCAAAAATTAAAAGAAGAATATTACTGAATTCTCGATTTGGGGTAAACTACCAATTACTACGCTGTATGGGCTAAATTAACATTAAGCCATAAGGACTAGAATCTAGTTACCGAAAAATGCTTTTTATGCACAAATTACATACTCTAATACTTTTTGCAAAAATGGACGGCCCATTTAGTGATATATAATTGATTATAGAGAATGTGATAATTGTGCCAAATATTTCTCATCTAACTATAGACGTAATTGTTATCTTTTGTAAATGATGATAAAGCAAACCTAGTTTTCTCGATAATAGAGTAATCAAAAGTAATATAGTGAGCTGTTAACTAAGATTTTAACACCTTTAATTTACAAATTTGAAATTTTTTGCCTAGTTCAGCTTTTAGTCATGTTCAGTTTCATTATAGAAATTTGCTTTAAGCACGACGATAGTGTCTCAGTAACTTAAGCAGTTTAATTAAAAGTTAATTAAATTAAAAAAATATCTGATTTAATACAATTTCTAAACAAAAATTGAAAATATTTACTTTATCGTTTTGTTTAATCTTTACTTAAAAATTATATAAAGGTACGTAAATTGTTTATATTTTACTCGATTCATATCCATCGATTCATTCACTTGGTCATAAATCTTTTTAGAGCATTAACGATTTGATTATAATTGTATTGTACTTGTACAATATTTAACTGCATATTGTGTTACCTTACTCCTATCCGCGTTTATATAGCACTCCAATTCACCGATAATACTTTTTATTGCTCTAAAATATTTTAATTTACACAATTTTAAAATATGCATAACTAAATGTACAAACTGCCGCTTCAACACTGTAAAGCAGTTTACATTATTTAGCATCCTGGTGAAATTTTGGTTTTTGCTCTTCAGATTTTAGAAACTGTCTGATCACTATATGCTTTAAACATTTATTAATTGCTGCAGTTTAAATTAAAACTCAAAATTTTCATACACCACATGAAATTAACTTTAATAAGATTTACAAAGTATACGAGTCGTTTCGAACAAATTAAATTATAGGCAATAAATCTGCCTTACCGTTTTTATTGTTTAATTATGAAGTTAATATTTTTCTGTTTTTATTGTTTTGTTAAATTTATTTTTTAATTACTAAGATAATTGAGTATTAAATTTAAAAGCAAAAAATTATAAATTCAAATCCGATACAGTTCAATTTTTTTCAATTCTTATTTTAGAAAAATAACACAAAATCGTTCTGAGTTTTTTCCGTTGCAACTGCATTGGTTTACGATCGGTTTGAATAGCTACTATGAAATCTACTCTGAGAAAATCAAGGCTTACACTCAGGACCAACAGTATACATTTGACCCGTAGAATTCTGGGGCTTCAATTAGTTTTCTAGGGTCACGGGTTTGGTCGTGATTTTCTGGGGTTAAATCAAAAATCCATAATTATTGTGTAAACAACTTTTTAACCTTCACAATAAGATACTGAAGTCCCATTCCGGTTCATGGTTGGGAAGGAGGTTTTCGGAATATCATACTCTTTAATTTTGATATATTTGATTGCGGTGACGGGCTTAGAATTTTCAAGATTCACGTTCATGTTTGGTGTGTCCGGAATCTGGTAAGTATCTTAGACGGTGACGGCATTAATACGCTTTAAATCAATAACAAACCTGAATTTTTGTGTACTGGAAGTATCCAGTTTATTGGGAGTTTATTGGGGG
This sequence comes from Tipula vernalis, assembly GCA_958295665.1. Classification (NCBI taxonomy): domain Eukaryota; kingdom Metazoa; phylum Arthropoda; class Insecta; order Diptera; family Tipulidae; genus Tipula; species Tipula vernalis. The sequence goes on along the minus strand of OY282559.1, from coordinate 73,837,973 downwards.
ATTACTCTATCCAGATTATGGGTAGGACCTTACAGTAGCGTTAATTAACCAAACAGTGTTTTGAATTTTGAGAGCATTACTTGGATTTGCTTCCATACTATTTACCTGCGAATTTTGTTTTTCGTGAAGTAGTATCTTAATCTTTGATACAAGAATCAGGTTGTTGCTTTTTCGAACAATAACTGCACTAAGTCGTTTCAGTGTGTTATTGCCAATTATGCCGTCAAATGTTTTAAATAATGGCACAACAAAAAATTCTGTAGCCGTGTCAAATATTGTTTTGGTTAATTGTGGTTCGACGAGATTTTTATTGGCACCAACATCAATCAGGAACTTAAGGGTGTTACCATGTTTCGTTAAATACTTTATATTTGGTATGCTAGAGAGGTACCCATCACAAAATTTAATTCTGCAATGTCCTCGATTCCTTCCTCCTCTTCAAGTTCCTCGATGTCTGCTTTTTGGCTAAACATCTGTGAATATTCATATCCTTCCTCTTGAGTCTCTTTGTGGTAAATTTTTTGTTGTTTTCGCGGTTCATTGTATTTAAAGTTTTCACATTTGAATGCTTGTTGGCCTTGTTTATATAGTTTGTTTATCTGCTCTGTAGCAAAGGAACAATATCGACGGATCAATATATCTCCGGATTGATGTTTGGTCGTGAAAAAAATTTGGTTTATTGGAGCAGTTACTAAATTGTTCATATTTTAATTAAGAACTATGAATTTTCGAAAGTTTTAATTTTGGGATTTCCAGGCAAAATGCGTAAGGCTAAGTTTCATGATAAAGACGTAAAAGGCTCGGTTTCGATACGTTTAGCTGAGAATATTAAATGTGTCGGTCGAATATTCTTCCATTTTAATTTTATTGATTTAGTTTTTAAAGTGTAGTCTGGATAGTGCATACTTAGGAAAGCAGGTATATTCCAACTGATTCGGGATTCTCCCGTTTATCCGTTAGCGCTTAGACTTGCTATCAGCATACTAATGGTATGAAATTCATGCACGTTATTTGTAACAGGCAACCGTACTATAATCTACTGAGTATATACATTTTTTAGCACAATTTCCGTTTTTCCACTTGCCACTATTTTGTGTCATAAAGTTATTATGACTTGCCGGTTATAACAGGTTTAAGTTTTAGAACTTTTCACTTTTATTTAAATAATTCATGATGATCGATTTGTTTCAACTCAATGAGTTTTATTAGTAGTTCAAGAAAATAGATGACCAATGATTGAAACTGGGTCTTTCCATTTGCTTTAGCTTAATCAAAATACATCAACTTTAACTGAACTAATGACTAAAAAATATTTGTTTGTTCATTGAAATTAAGTGCTTATTACTAAGCGGTGCTAGAATAAATTACGCTTTATTGCTCTAATTAATCATTTATTAACCAGTTTATTAAAACCTCAATTTTATTAATTAAAATGTTTATCCAGTCAACGAATCTTCATTTACAGTGTTTTTTTTTCAGTATAGTAACGCAGGATTTTAGAAACATATGGAAAACAACAGCCAATAATATAAAAAACAAAACAAAAATTGATCTTCTGATTAATGACCACCATAATTACCTAAAAGCTCTTCAAAGAAAAAAAAAAAAGAAAAAATATAAATTGATATCCAAAAGCTGATACCAATTTTTTTTTATTTATTTATATACTTATGTATTTCCTATATCCATTAAAAGATAACCGACCACAAAATAATATTCACAAACTTTAACGATTAATTATCATTCTGTATATGTAGCAACAAAAAATAATTCTGACGTAATCAAATTAATAATACGTATTATAATGGTATTACAAAAATTGATTACCAAAATTCGTTTCAGTGATAATGGTGTTACATTCCGATCATTATAATATGACCGCACGTAAATTACCGACTCCCCCCATATATATAAACATTTATGAAATAGCCACCGCCATTTAAGCACAAAACTGTCATATTCATTCGTCCCGATATAAATCTATAAACGTAGTATATTGAATGATAAGCCAAGTGTTTGGATACATTTTTATTTGTCGTATTTTATCACACAAAACCATACATTTAACAACAAGAATAACATAAAGATGATATAATTTACAAAGAAACCAAAGTTTTCATGTTTTTCCGAATTTTTCGTTTGTTGTTTTTTTTTTTTTTTTTTGTTTGGTTATGTTTTGTATGTTCTTTAGTCGAAATTAAAAAGGCTGTATTTTTTACTAGAAGAAGAATATAAATGAAGATACTTTCTTGTATATATATAGAGTTGAGAACTCCAAAAAGGAGGGTAATTTTTGTGTAAGAAGCACAAACATTTTGAAAAGCAAAAAAAAATCAGTTTTCCTGATATCATCACGATGTTGATTGCAGAAGTGATGTTTAAGACAAGTTTATTAGAAATTTAGTATTTGAGATTTTTTTTTTTTGGTTTTTCGTGTGTACTGTCTGTGTGTGTGTATGTGAATTCAGTCGGTTCGTTATGAATGAATATAGAGGATAAAATAAAACAAGATTCGTGTATTTGATTTTCAACATGAAGCGTTTTTCAATTTTCTTCCCGCGTTACATATTTTTTGGGGTTGGTTTTATAGATTGCTTTCGTTTTTTGATGAGTTGTTTATTTTCAATAAATTGATTCCTTTCAATCAATTTATTTTAAATTAATTGGAACCGCACAACATAGATTTTTGTTCCTCTAAATATAAACAACTTCAGTACGTATATTAAATGGTTAATGGAGTGCAATGGAATGAATGGTTTTGTATTGTAATCCTTTTTGGATAAATAGACTTTTGAGTAATGTATTTTTCCTGTATAATAGTAATGTGTTTATTTACTATACATTCGTATATCCTTCCTTGTATCACTATTAGCAATCAAAAAGTGATGAAGTAAAATATTAAAAATTCCTTAACAACATTTTTATACCAAGAATTCTTCTTTTTTTTTTTGTTTGAAATATAAAACGATGAATGCCAAAGAGAAGACAAATAATTTTAATGAAAATTTATACACCGTTGTTGCTAACTTTATCTCCATCATGGCAAATGAAGGAAAAAGTTTTAATTTTCTGCGTTCAAAAAGTAGGGATAAACTGTCATATAAAATTAAGGATGCTTTTGGAAGAATTAAAAAAAATACGGATTTTTTTTTACAATTTCGTTGTATCTACCATAAAAAAAAACCATTAATTAATCATTATTGTTCATCTTTTTCGCTTAAAACGCTAGCGACGTTTATAAAAAGTACAACACCACACCAACTACTACACTTTGCTTTAATATATAAAGAAATTAAAATTAAATAGTAAAACAAAAAAAAAATGAAATTACCTTTTAATTTAAAGTTTACATTTTGTTTTTTTTGTCTTTAAAATTTTATAATTATGCAAATTTAAATTTCTTCAAGTTTTACGAACTGATGTTATTCTGGGAACAAACATACGTATATTGTTAATTAATTAGTTTTTTTTTGTCTTTATGTGTACATGTTTCTACGGTTAAAAGTTTTCTTGCGGCATATATACAATCATAACCCAACTTTTCGTAAAGCTTTTGATGAGACAAGTTTTTATTTTTTATATTTTTAAAATATAAATATAAAATACGTAAAAACAAATTTTGCGTTTATTAAAAAATATGTCCAATTAAAATGAAATGTAAATAATTTGAAATTGAATTTGACATTAAGTTAAAAGATTCATATGAAAAAAATATAAATAGCGGGTATACCAGGGATAGAAAAGTACTGGAATTATTAAACACGGTTGAAATGTTTTCTACGTTTCTACAAAACTGAGTCCCAAAAAATAGAAAAGCTAAAGAATCTATCCTTGCGGTCTCGGGTTCTGCGGTCCGGTCTGGACTTACCTTCAGGCAGGCTGCCGAGTCGGAAATCGTTAGGATATTGCCCTCTGGTTTTCCTGAGGTTTCCTCACTGGAAAGCAGGATAAGGCTGTCCAGGAGGGCATCCTAGATAAGGTGCTAGAGCAAGAGGCCAAGGAGCTTAATAAGGTCATTAGCAGTCAGCTTTGGCCCTTTTGGCCAGTAGTAACCTGTGGCTCAGGGAGGCCATAGAAACTATCAAGCCATGGGAGGGTTCACATCTGATCGTGTCCGAGGCGGAAAACCTGCCTCGAGCCTGGATTGTGTTCGGCACCTTCCAAAATAGTGCTGAATTGCCCATGGAGAAGCTTTTTACATACAGGCGATCAACTGCAGAATGATCATGAGAGAGGCGAAAGGATCTTCCGCCTTTTGCACCATCTCTATGGACCACTCTTCAGTTAAAAACATCAAGTGGGTTGGCTTTAAACTCAACTATAAGTTTGGGACTGTCCAACTGCATCCCAAGAGTGGTCAGGGTTGTGCTAAACCAGCTTCTGTCGGCAAAATCCAAGTGGTCAAGCCTGTGGATGCTACGGTGGCGGCACCTGTATCCAGGACCACTGGGGTGGCGTCCCTCTTCAGGAGGCAGGTGAGGAGAAGGCGATAGAGAGAGGGGAAGGCGTTAAGGGTTCCACGAGGAAGGCCCCGCAAGGGCTCCCCCGCGCAAACCCCTGGTGATGCCTGGAGGCACTCAGGCTGCAGGGACCAGCAAAACGGCAATGGAGAACACTGGTCAGCCATCGGCCGGACAAAAAAAAACTTGCGGTTGGTTGCGTTGTAGAAAAGGAGGCTAAGCATGGCCTTCAGAAGGGGCATTCGGAAAAATGAAGGCATACATCGCCTGCCTGCAGATTAATTTGCATCATGCAAAGGCGTATTCGGACGTCCTTTGTCGTAGGTTTATCTGCCAAAACATTGGCATGCCTCTAATCTAGGAGCCATTGGTGACAGGTAACCAGATTAGAGGTATACCAAATCAAGTCGGTAAGCTAATGTATCATAACGGAACTGAAAGTCCAAGAGTAGCTATTTTGGCCAGTTCGCAAATTATTTGTATTCCGATTTCATAGTTCATCTCCGGGGACTTGGATGCAGTAATAGTGGAGGTTCTGGGTGAAAGAGGCAAACAGTGGGCTATAATGGCCTCCGCCTACTTTCCTGGATACTCAGAGTTAATACCTCCACTAGATGTTAGGCGGCTCATAGCTCATTGCAAACGCAATAAGCTAGCTTTCTTGGTAGGATGCCATGCAAACACGCACCACACGGTGTGGGGTAGCACGGACATCAATAACAGGAATGAGCACCTTTTTGAATTTCTGATCTCAAATAATGTAGACATTGTCAATAGGTTGAGGAAACCTACTTTTATAGATGCGTTTAAGCAAGAGGTCCTAGATTTGACACTTGCTAGTCCGCATTTCAGTAACTTATGCTGAAAACAGATGTGTGGAAAAACGCTTGCGTTTAAATTAGAATACACTACTTTAAATGAAATGAAATAGATGTATTCCGCATAGTAGGCGTTTTTCCGCAAGTTGTCTCTATTTCTAAAGAAACGCGCGGAAGCAGTGTTGACAACAAAATACAATAAAATAATAACAATTAATGCTTACTTCACACCATAATTTCTCTTTTTGACATTTCAATTTCTATTCAAGATTTCAAGATGGAAGAGGAACTTATCGAATTTATTAAAAAAAACGAATTTATTTACAATAAAAAACATTATAATTACAAAAATATATATTTACGTGATAAAAAATTTAATGAATTAGCACAAAAATTAAAAGTACCAAGTAAGTAACCAAAATCTGATACATTAAAAAATATATGCGTATATATATATATATATATATATATATATATATATATATATATATATATATATATATATATAAATATATATATATATATATATATATATATATATATATATATATATATATATATATATATATATATATATATATATATATATATATATATATATATATATATATATATATATATATATATATATATATATATATATATATATATATATATATATATATATATATATATATATATATATATATATATATATATATATATATATATATATATATATATATATATATATATATATATATATATATATATATATATATATATATATATATATATATATATATATATATATATATATATATATATAAATATATATATATATATATGTGTATATTTTTATACGCATATAGTCTTGTAATATTTTATAACCTTTAAAATGTATTGATATTAAAATTGTTTATTTTCTAGCAGAGAAAATTAAAGCGAGATTGCGAAATCTAAGGGACAATTTCCAAAAAGAAGTAAAAAATATGAAAAGTTGTACGTCTGGCAGTAGAGCTTCAAGGCCTCCAAAACCATGGAAATGGTTTGACTCTATGTCATTCTTGTTGGATGTGGACACCGCAAATGAAAAGTAAATATCGAAAATAGTTATTAAACACAATATGTACATAATTTGATTACAATTTTTTTTATAGAACAACTGGAAATTACAGTCACAATCAAAGTCGCAATCAAAATATATTGAAATCACAATCAAAAACTAATGATAAAATCGAAATCGAGTCGAATATTGGTTCAGACTCTTATTTTGATGAAGATTCGAGTGTTTGTTTCAATATAAACGACTTAGAAATTCCTTTGTCCTCGCCGAGTACATCGAGAGGGTACAAAAGGACAGGTTTTGATTTAGATAACGACAGCAATAGTTCATCGTCGTCATCACACACTCCTAACAAAAATAAAAAATAAAAAAAATCGGATGCAATACTGGATGCGGCGAGTATTGAGATGAAAGAGTTGTTCCAAATAGCAAAAAAGTCGTTTACGTGTCAGGAAGAAACCGAAAAGAATCATGTGACTTTATTTTTAGAATCAATATCGAAGCAGGTAAACGATGCTTGCATTTCATCAGCTGAATTTGGAAAAATCCAAATGGAAATAATTAAAATAGTTAACAAAATATTATATGAAAAAACTTAAATACATTTTTATTTATAATGATACATTATTTAAATAATCTTTTAAATTTTCTTTGATAGAGAATGCATCTCTAGCAGCATTAAACCGTCTGAAATGCTTATACTGTAGTAAAGGCTCAACTTCATTTCGCCAAGTACCCTGAATTAGTTCATCTTCTTCGTTGTAATGGTCAACAAAATGATTAGGAATGTAGTTTGCTGAATCGCGGAGTATGATGAAGTTATGCAAGACCAGAGTTGCTCGTACCATTTTCTCCGCGTTTCGTGGAAATAAATTTATCGAATTGGTTAACACTCGGAATTTGGCAGTTAAAATTTCAAAAGTGTTCTCAATTTTAACTCTGGCACTTGATAGTTTCTTATTAAATTTTTCTCTGTCCGCTGGAAGTTTACGTCCTGGATATGGCCGCATTAAATTTTTTCTTAATGGAAAAGCCGAATCGCCGATAAAATAAAACGGGAATTCCAAATTTGTATTCGGTAATACCATTGGTTTTGGGATGTTTATCAGGCCTTTTAAAATTTGGTCTCCAAACGCGCTATGTTGTAAAACGCCACCATCACTCTGGCTTCCATATGCGCCAATATCAACGGCAGAAAATAAATAATTACTATCGCACGTAGCCAATAAGACGATACTGTGATACTTTTTGTAATTATAGTATAGGGAGCTAGCGTGTGGTGGGCATTTTATACGGATGTGTTTTCCATCGTTTGCACCCACGACGTTAGGCATCCCCGTATTTTTATAAAATTGTTCGGCAATTTTTCCCCATTCATTCTCTGTTGGTGGCGACAAATAAATTTCACTAAGTTGTTCCCAAATAACTTCACAAACTTCAAGAATAATCTCACATACGGTTGACAGACCTACTCGGAACGACCACGCTAGAACTTGCCACGCTGCGCCATGGGCTAAATACCTAATTTTAAGGATTTAATTAATTAATACGCTTGGATGCTATAATAATATGTATAGTATTTACACTAAAGTTAGAACTAGCCGAAATTCTGGATCAATCGCGTTTCTTATAAAATTTTGCTTCTCCAATTTTCGTTTTAGCAAATTATTCAGTATATTAAATTCTTTAATACCCATTCTTGTAGCTTTACTAAATTGATCTTCGTCATTTTTTTTTATTATTAAAAATATTTTAGAAAAAATCCATGGATATTTCGCTCATTTTCCGTGTAAATTTCTTGAGTCCAAATTGATCTATTTTTTGTTTTCTGCTGATTTTGGATAATTTTAACCAACTTTTTGTATGATAAAAAACAGAGGTACAACAATAAATTTTGATTTTTGTTTAAGAAATTTCGTCGGCGTAAAATCATACAAAGTTTGTTGTAAATATTGCATGTTATTTATATGGCCGAATCGAGGGACTGGCCATTTGATAACTTTTGCGTTAAATGTATACAACGGTCATTCAAGAAAAATCTTTTGTCTTTGGGACTTTTGATTTTTGTTGAACAAATTTCGTCGTCGGAAAATCGTACAATATTTGATAAAAATAATATTTGTTGTCTATACGGCCGATCCCAGGCCGAACTCCATACTTCGGACAATCGAGGAAAATCTTGTTTGGTATCTATATTGAACACAAATCGTCACTGAATTGTATTATAATTTAATATGTAACTGCTTTCTTCATCCACAAACAGGCGTAAAATTTGTATTACCACTACATCTAAATACGTAAACGTATACGAGAAATTTGTTTTTTTTGCTATGTTCTTCACAGGCATTTCCCAGAAGCTTTTCTAATTTTATAATACAACATCGACACAAAGTATCGATTATTAATCGCGACTACACATCATATTGAAAACTTTCTTGTTTCCACATGTATGAGCGGTATCTAGTGTTGTGCGTCTATGCCTATTTTGGGGGTGTCTATGTAATGTACTATACTAACATATTAGAAACCCCTAATTTTATATTTATTTAAATACTTGTATTGGTAAAATTTAATAAAGTTCAGGTCAATCTGTTTGCGTAATAATAAACTGTAGATAAAATATATGGACATGTTTTATTATTCTAATAAAAATACATAACAATTTTGGCGACGAGGTAAAAAAAAATATTGTTAATAAGTGAGGGAAACCATGAATTTTACGGTAATCTTGTCCACTAGGGCCAACCAATTAACGAACGATCGAACAAAAGTAGAGTATTTGATAATTCTTGCTGGGCGGTGATATATATAATGTTATAAGAAGTCGCTTTCAATTTCTAAGTCCCCAAAGGAATTAAAATATGGTGGAATTGTTCAAATGTTGACTGCACATTTTGCATCGAAAATCAATAAACGCGTCAAATGGTTCAAGTTCATAGAAGCGGTTCAAGCAGATGGTGAAACATACCAGTTTTGTAGTGAAGCTAAAAAGTTACGCTCAAATCTGCAAATTTGGAAATTATTTGGAGGATGCGCCATCCGATAGATTTATCGTGGGTTTAAAGTCGGGTTAAATTCAATAAGAGTTATTGAGTGAAGTAGATGAACATTTTCCTACGTGTTGTGAATTATCCCTAATTATGGAGATATCGGCAGAAGAGACAAAAGCCAATTATTAGTCGTCACAAATTCAGAACAACAGTTATAGCCAAAGTGAATCAAAGGCTGTAGCCAATCGATAAACCATCAACGAAACAGAAGTCAGTCTAGAAGTCAAGGTCAGTCAAACAATAGGACGAGAAGTCTAATTTTAAATTCAAGTCTCAGTTCTAGTAAAGGTATAGAGGAAGGAAGTGGAAAATCATATTCCAAGTCAATGTCCAGCTAAACAATGAAGGTGTTACAATTGTAGTTGGTATGGTTCGCAGACATCGTTGTTTGCAGAAACAAAGTAAAAATTATCAATGCTGTCAAACAAGTGTATCAGTCATCCATAATGCAATTAAAAATAGAAAATATAAACTAATATCAATGGAATTTGATACTGGCGCTTGTGTTACCGTAATTTTAATGTACCATAAATCATTTAGTCATTTAGAAATTCAAGATTATATTAATAAATTTACTACTGTTACAGGTAAATCAATTAAAATTATTGGGAGAATAAATGAAGCGGTCTAGCATATTCATGAGAAGTACAAACAGGATACTATTGGTCGTAATAGATGCAATAAAAATTTTATTCCGTTAATTGGACGGTCTTGGTTGAATATTTTAGAGCTGAAACGGAAACAATTTTTTGAGGAGTAAAGCTTTCCGATACGAACGGTGAATACAAATACGAACCATTTAAAAAAAAATATTTTTTTGCAATATCCGAATGTAACCATCCGATTGAAAATTATAGCGTAAAGCCTATTCTTCACTCCCTTGCTAAATAGGCACATTTAAGATTAGAGTAGAAGTCGAAAAAAAACTAGAACGGTTATTAAAAAGAACATTATCGAACCTGTTAAATATGCTGTGTTGGTAAGCCCTATAGTTATGGTAGTGAAACCTCAATAATATGTTCGCATTTGTGATCGTAAAGTGACCATTAATGAGATCTGAAAGTTTGAGCATTATCCAATTACAAGGATTAATGACAAATTGGCAAGTTTAGCTAAATGTACTTATTTCTGCCTGATCAATAACTTGAAATCAATAACTGAATTACTAACCTCACAAAGTCTTAAGTCGTTTGAACAAATACAAAGTGAAAATAAATTTAAAGTAATCTCAAGACATTAGTTCAAACCCCGAAAAATTACATAGTGAACACTTAAATTCTTAGGTCTATATGTCAGTTACAGCATATCTTGGGTTACTAAACTATTATGAGAATTCCAACTTATTTGTAACATAATCTAGTCAAAACTGTTTTGAAAATTAAAAACAACAAATCCTCCGTACTAATTTACTAGAAATATATGATGCTGAAAAAACCATAGTCATTGGAGCAGATGCAAGTCCATTCGGTGTGGGTGCAGTTTTATTTCACAGTGTAAATAGACAAGACCTACCGAGCAAAATTATTCGCAGCTTCATATAGAAGCACTGGCAACAATGTATGCGGTAAAAAAGGCGTACACAAAGCCTTAAAGGAAACATTCCATCGGAAAAAATCTTCTAGTTAATAAAAGAAATGTATGAAATTTCTCAGGCTATGAAGAAACACAAAAAATAATAGACACAATTTGTTTGATCAATTTGTGTTCCGAAACCAAAATGGTACCAAAAAGAGCAAGTTCGCAGAATTGTAAATGCAATCGAAAGCACCTTTGAGGGAAAGAAGTATTGTTCTGCTACCTTTTTGGTTATCAGACAAGCCCTTGATAAAGTTTGGCACGATGGACTAATATACAAAATTTAAGAGCTACTATTGAAGAAATTTCACTGTGCTCTGGGAAACTATCTTCTTTAAAGGCAATACATGGTCAAACAAAAAAGCGCATCTACTTGCTTAAAATATATTTATGCAGAAGTCCCGCAAGGCAGCGTTCTAGAACCAATAATATACATTATTTACAGAAGCGATATATAAACCCATATGCAGATATGGTATTCAGTCACGGGGATCCACCAGCGCTCGAAAAAAAAAAAATTCACTTCAAAATATTGCGATTTAGGCGGCTGAGAAAAACCGATCCACTCGGACTGATGAACCTCTAAATAATTCTAGTAGAAAAGAAATCTCACAGGATTGTAAAACTTGCTTATAATAGTATTTTAGGAAATATCCCATTTCTATGTTTTGAGTAAACTGTGCAATCAGGGTTGTAAAAATCACTTTTATCTGTTCAGAGAGACGCGAAAATCCACTCTGAGAGTACACAGCACAAAATGCGAATATCTCAAGAGACGAAGAATTAAATTGTACATAAAATTCAAGAATATATTTTTTAATTTAATTCCTTTTGATGAAATTTTGGCCATTGTTCTCTTTTTTTTGCTTTTCTCCTATCGTGGTGTTGTAGTCAGGGTAACTATCAAATAATGCCGTTATCTTTGTAGCTTATTGCTTCAAAACATAACTCGTATACATATATTTGATGTGACTTGGCCCATATTACGGACTGTAGCTAATGACTTCCATCAAGAATTTGTTTCAAATTATCCGTGGTCATATTTGTATTATAAATATGGAAGCCAATTCATATTTAACATATGACTGCAACTCTTGCAAATTTTTGACGACGCAAACAGTTCGATGGAACAACTGCAGCGAATTTATGGCAAAAGATTCGTTATTTATCTTAAGCCTGTGTTAAATAAAAGCTCATTTAAGAAGTGAAGTGTCATTTATGCCATTTATCAAAATGTGCCAATTCAAACGTCGCGCCTTCAAACGTTCTGATGAAGCACATTTTTGAAATCGATTAATATGTGTGAGGAAAATCCACCAATAATTCATTAAAAACCTGTACATCCAAAAGGAATCTTTGTCTAGGGTGCATTATGGTATATTTGGTGATGTAAATGGTTATAAACAATTGATAGGCTTGTGATTTGGCGTCTATTGGAGGGACACCAAGGTTAAATAGATTAATCTACCTGGTCCGTAACCTTTCAGTAGGGTGCGCATCGCGTGAGCTGTTCTGGTCTTGTCATTAGGCAGCTGCGTGTTGGGTACAATTGTGTAAAGAGTAACCTGTTCACAATTCGCAAGTGTACGTGCTGCCTCCTCGTGGCAACCACTTGTAACTAAGGCCATTTTGGCACATCTTTGGCTATTTGGCAGAGCCTAAAGTACGGCGCTAAAGGAGAAAACCTTTACAAAAAACCCTAATCTAGGGTGGAACAGCATACGCCGATGGATGAATGGCTGACAGGTTAATCAGTACAAAATATGCGGACTCTGGATACCAGGCACTCTCCAGTTTTATTTAGCCTTCCTGTAGTAAAGCTGGGTGATCTTCAGACGATTTGCAATTCCCAGGAACTCGTAAGAGTAAAATCAAACGGAATACGGGGCAGTAGTAGGAATATACGGGAGTGGTACAACACTCTCGAGGTCCTTGGGCTCCAATACTACCGTATTTCTAGCGGAACTACATGCTGTAGTAAACATTTAGGAGGAAGAGCAATAAACCAATATTCCATGGTACCTATTAAGTACCATTTAGGATTAGAGTAGAAGTAACAAAAAAAAACGTAGGATTAGAGTAGAAGTAACAAAAAAGTTAGTAAAAAAAGAACATTATTGAACCTGTTAAATATGCTATGTGGCAAGTCAAATAGTTGTGGTAATGAAACCTCCATAATCTGTTCGCATTTTGTCGGTTCTCTCTATCGGTTTGAACATGTTTTTGAAGTCTGAGCATTATCTAATTCCAAAGATTTATTACAGCTGTATTGCAACTATAGTGAACGCTTCCATTCCTAAGTCTTTAAGTCAGTTACAAGCATACTTTGGTTGGTAAATTATTATGGAAAATTTATTCCTAACTTATATGTTCCATGACTTATATTACGTCTTATTGAAAAAGGATGTAAAATTCGAATAGACAAAATCTAAACAAAAACGTTTGCTAGAAATGTTTGATGCTAAAAAACCTATAGTCATTGCAGCAGATATGCAAGTCCTTCTAGAATATTTTTTGCGTCTCTAATTGACATCCGCAGCGAAAATTTACTCGCAGCTTCATAGAAAAGGACTGGCAATAATGCATGCTATAAAAAATTTTTATAAATATATTTTTGGATTGCCATTCAAAATATATGGCGATCACCAAGCCTTAAGCAAAATATTCAAACCATGTCAATGTCCATATATGATTACCAAATAAAATATCGACCTAGTAATAAAATGGGAAATGTTGATGCTTTATCGCGTTTACCTAATTTAGCTGTGTTTGCCGATGATACAGCCATTCAGATTTGACATAATAATCTGGAAATTGCCTCAAATAACTTACCTTTTATTCTAATAAAATCGTGGCCCGGCTAAAGATATGATGAATAAAAATGAACGGTAATAAATACGGAGAGCACATCCAAACTAAGGTACAATCGTCTTAATGGAAGCTTCCAGAAGAGGCAAGACAAAAAAGAGCACATCAAGTTGGATCAAATAAATGTGAAAATTCTGCTCACTGTTATACTGTTATCTATTTTAACGGCACAGTGTAGTATAAGTTCTTACCACCTGGAAGTCAAACACAGTTTGCGCGAACCAATCGGAATTAAACGCCTGGATTTGCGGAGAAATAACTAATGGCCATTGCACCACGATAATGGGAATGCTCACCCTTATCTGCTTGCCCGTAAACTGCAACTATTACCAGCCCATAATGTTGATGTAATTTTTGTCACAATCGTAAACTGTTGATTATTTTTTTGTAGTAATAGAGGAAATTATAGCCTTAGACATATTTGCAACATTATTATTAATAAATAATCGTTGCCTCATGTCGCACAATGATTGTCTTGCTTGGCGATTTCAACGCTCGTCCGGGTCACACAGACCTACACACTGAAAATGAAAATGGAGTAGCTCTAGAGCTTTTTACTTGTTTAAACCAGCTTTTCAACAACACGTTACAGTAAGAGCAGCAGCTTTATTTATGTAAAGGCTATTAGACCCCCCCCCATTATACACGGCTATAAGCAACCTCCGCTTAATCTTGATAATGACCAAAGACCCTATTGTTTGACCTCTGAACCGCAAACTAATATCTACAAGACTTTAAATCTATTGTTATTGCATGACCCAAAAATCAGAAGTCGATATACAACCGCTCGATCAGACTTTTTTGCGCCCGTTATTTCATAGGCCAGTTACAGCAATCTGTAGCGGCTAATCACTGACTCCATTAAAACTGCATCTCAACAGGTGCTAACTGTCAACACATCGGCGAACATTAGCGCTCTTTAAAAGTGCCCAATATTAAAAAATTCTTGCCCTCAGGATCCGGCTGCTCAAGAGCATTAACAATCCGCTATGAAGCGTTTGACTGACACTTATTCTAGCCAATGGTTATGTTACTCCCCTAGACGAGATCGTATAGGAACTTTTCATTTTTTATTAAATTCAAACAAGGTCACCCCTCGTACTGCAAAAATGACCTTTCAATCTTCTTCTGGGTTGACGAACTCTGCAAATCTGAGGGGAAGTGGCTCAACACCTTAGAGGAAAACAATTATTTGCCCCAGATCATCCGTCAACCGAAGGAGAAATTTTGTTGATCATTAAATATCTCCGCCCAGGAACGGCCCCGGTCCGGATGGAATTGCTATTGAGCTATTGAAGAAAGCACCTGACAACATTATTAATACCTAGGACGAAATGGCTTTGATAAAAATGAGCCCCCAACCGATTGGGTCAACACCATTCATGTTCCAAAACAATGACTATCGATGCACAACCCTATATATGTAACACGGAACCCAAAATGTATTGCAAGTTTCTCCTTGGCAAGTTGTATGGACATTTAGAATTACCGATGACATATCAGGCTGCATTTTTAACCAACCGCTCAGCCGATGATCATATGTTTGAAGTAGTATAGTCGTTGATGAGGAGTGGCGCACAGGCAATCAAGCATTCACTTTTTCAATTGGCTTAGCAAAAGCTTTTTACACCGTCAACCTAGATGTAGTCATCGAATGTGTGTAGCAGTATGTTCCCCTCAAGCTGGTCAACCGTATAATCAAACCGTGTCTCTGGGAAAACACCTCCGTTAAATAGTTCAACACATATAAAGCGAGAGTTAAGAAAGAAAAGGAAGAAAACAGCGTTGTCCAATTTCTCCTCGGATTTTTAATTTCATTTTGACTAAAGTGCTAGCTAGTACAGCAGAGGCCGGTCAGTTTCCAATAAATTGATTAAAACTGAGTGTGATCTTTCCTCTAATTTTGCCTTATGCTGATAACATTTTAGTTATCACCCATGACCCTACAAACTTGGCACCAATCCTCAGTGAGTTAATATGTGTATTAGAGGTCGCGGGGCTTAGGCACCTACTTGTCGGCTAGGTTGAGTTGACCACTTGGTGTTAATAGACTGGTGCAAGCCTTTGCCTCTGCAAGAAAAAAACTAAACTGCTTCCTTTTAAAACTGTAATCAATATATCAATCGTTCCAATGATACCTTATGGATTGAAGACCACCGCCTTTACCCTGGCAAAGACGGCAATTAAAAAGATAAGAACTGTTTCTTTTAATAAAGCTACTTCAGATTAGCATTGACATACCCATCATCGGCTTAGAAAATTAAGTAGATTCTGAATGCCAAAACAATAACCAAACGAACCAAAGTTCACTGAATCAACTACTGAGGGCACATATACCATTGCATATTAACCCATGTTTTAATTATACTGCTGGTCCGAAAAAGCTAAAGCGACCCTGCTTTACCTGAGATGACTCATTGTAACCAGATTTAGGATATTATAGCAGATCGCCTAATGAACGGAAACCTCTCATATAATCTTGCGTTGAGTTATAGAACGCTGCTAAAGAGGTTTATGAAGTCCCGGAAGAAAAAACACTTACTTAGGCAGGCAGAATTACAAAGAACCCTTTCTTTGAGTCTAGATAGGCACTATAATGTTTAAACCCTGTAACGGATTGAGGTTAAGCGTTCTGCCTTCATGGATAACCTTGTTGCATTTGGTTTTTTGGATGGGTCAAACTTATGCCTATTGACTCCTCATACACCCATCTCCCACTTGAAACAGTCTACTTTCACGTATTCACTTTGATGTCACAAATCTACACATTTACGATTTATTGTCTTCCTCATTGATACTAAGGTCATTGGAATCATCAAAGCCGACCACTAGCGAGGACAGTGCCCATTCAAGACTGCTGTGAAACCTGTTAGCCAAAAACAAAATAATGTTCTCCGCCGTGACATAATCCTGCCACTGTGGCTCAAGTTAGTCCAAATTTTGGAATAATTGTGAAAAATGGACAAACTGTTCGATGAATCGTATCTGTGGTTAATTTTAAGTGATAATTTATAGTATTAATGTCATGTGTCACGTTAGATTAGTTGATTGACGCACAACACTAGAAATTTTGTATGTTTGTAACACCATATTGAGTATTAAGTTTATCGTGACATTCTAGTTTGGTTTTGGTTTAGTTCTAGTTAGGTGGGGGCAGCAAATCAAAACCAGAGGCAAAATTAGGTTCTAATTGCTACAGCTGCAGCTTTTTTCATGATGCCAATGAAGCTCACTCACTTATGATGAAGCGTGAATTAATAAATTTAATTAATACAAGCTAAACTATTTCAGACAGCTTAGTTTAGGAATTTTGGAGCATGTCCTATTAAGCACTAGATCCCAGCGATTGAAACGAACTTCTTTTTACTGGAAATTGATGCAGCAGACGTGGACACTGCTGCTTCATTGATGTTCACAGTTAAATTTCCAGGAAGACAGTGCACCTTAATTTACGTTCTGATATTATTTTTAGGTTGCATTTTAAAGACATTTAAGAACCTGGTCTAGCTGTACTTTAAGGAGATCCAAATGGAATCTAGATTTACAGTTTTTTGGTATGAAAAAGGTAAAGAAGAAGTCATTCTTAATTAACTTAGACCAAGGATTAAAAGGCGGCTATACAATTTATTTGAAGCAAAAGATTAGGCTGGCAATAAAGAGGCAGACAAATAATTAATATTTGAGATACAAAAAATTAAAAAAGTGGCACAAATTTATGAGCAACAAAAACAAATTTCTTGGCATCATAAAATTAATTTTTTGGAACAAAATATACCAATTTGGCAACATTTATTATTTTTTGGCATTATTGGAAGGGAAGACAAACAATTATTTTTGGGCATTGAATTAAAGGTTTTGAGAGTCAACCATTAGCAACAAATATAATAAACAGGTATCAAATAAAATATTTGGCTGATTACAAATGTCTACATAAAAAGTGTTTTTTAAGGAACCAAATAAAATAAAGTGGGGACAAAAATTATCATCAAAATTAATTTATTGCCAAGAAATTAATATAGGCCAAATTTATGGATATACAATTTTTTTATTTATTTTTTTTGTAAAGAAAATTTTCGGACATTATCTACTTTTTTAAAATAGCGGCAAATAAGTCAATTAGTATCAAATAAGTGACGTTTGGAAAACAGCCTCAATGTTATATCTAAGGCGGTTTCTGAAATTAATCCTGAATAATTGCATGCCAATTTTCGATCATTAAACTTATCTGTCTATTTAAGAACGAATGAGATAACTTCAAGCTAAAGCGTAAAACACCGAGGAACGGCAGCGAACAGCAAATTTAAATATATGTTGATTCCCTTTTGTATTCATAGATAGTCGTATGTTACTTAAGCAAAAGTATAAGCAATTTTAACGCTCTGTACAATATACTGTAACTAAAATGTTATTACTATTAATGCCCAATATGACATAAAAATAAAGCGCACTCTTCAAAGTTTTTTTTTATTTTTTTTTTTTTATTATTAGGCCTTGGCTCCTACAAAATTAGAGCCATATTGCCATAAATTCAAATTTGTATTACAATTTTTATTTACATTGTTTTAATTTATAATCCATATTTTAACCAAAAAATGTTTAATCTTTAAAATGGATCCGGATTACTCCCTACACATATTCTGTCGGCTACTGCTTATTTGTATCATATTGCTATTCCACTCATCCTAATAAATTCATACATTTCCTTGTAAGCCAAAAAATCACCCTCATTCATTAAATCACTTAGATTTCTTGCATTCCGAAAGATGTTGAACTTTGATCTATATTGGCTATATCTGGGACAAGCCAATATGAGATGTTCAACATCCTCCACACTTCCACACAACTCACAATCTTTGTCCTCACTCAAATGACGTTTCCACAAGCATTCCTTCCAGTTTCCATGGTTCAGCCTGATTCTCACAACCGTTCGCAACATTCGCGTATCTCCTTTGAGCTCCTTAAAGAACGGAATTCTCAAAGGAGTACCACGGAGCACGCTGTACTTCATTCCTTTCGTTAGACTTTTCTCGTTAAATTCACTCTCCCATTTTCTCCACAGATTCATCTAAAACATTCGAAGTACATCTCTTGCATCCTTACTTCCGTGCTCCTGAACCGTGTCATTCAATGTACCCTTTTTAGCTAACATATCGGCTCTTTCATTCCCTTCGATCTGTCTATGTGATGGGATCCATTGTGTGGTCACATCACGTTGACAGTCTCGAACGCATTCAAAAATTAAATCAACATACACATTGCCTTCCCTTTCACCTCCACATTTTAGCAAACATAAACCACTCTGGGAATCGGAAAATATTACTATTTTCCTTTCCCCTTCATTCACAGCCAGTTTAATTCCTTCAAATACTCCAATCAGTTCAGCGTTCATTATACAGATGCTTTTGTCCACTTTAAAATACCTTTCAACATTCTTACCAGGCATAAAGACACCAACACCCACTCCATTCTCATTCACACTAGCATCTGTATAAACTATATCATCTTGCACATACCGCTGACTGATTTTCCCAAACATAATTTTGGCGATAACTTCATTCATTCCCTTATTAAATTCCTCCATATTCAAACATACAGTAAGATTATTAGGAACGGGTTGCGGACCAGCATTGCCTATACTCAGAAACATGTTCAAGTTTTCAAGTGCAATACTAGTTCTATATGTCGGTTTGTACACCGCCCTATTTTGTAATCTTACTATCATCTCGTTCCAAAACTCATTTTTCATAGTTATCATTCTCACCGACTCTCTCACTGTGATCCACTCTCTCTTGTAATCAAGAGGTGAATCACCCATTTCAGACCACAGAGTGTGTATTGGGGTTGAGTTAATCGCCCCCAATACCACTCTTGCACATGCATTCTCTACTTTCATTAATTGGCTAAAAGCCCCTTTTGAACCATTCCCATACACACTAATACCATATTTAATTTTGGAGGATATAAGGGCCTTCCTTAGCATGTCAGTCACACTCGGATGAGCGCCCCATTTAGGTTTGCTCACCCGTTTAACCACATTTAAACGTTCCTTACAGTTATCTGCCAAATTTTCATATGCTTCCCAAAATTGATACGTCTATCAATCCAAATACCCAAATACTTGTACGCATTTACTTGTTCAATTCTGTAACTATCAACACTTATATTAACATTTGCAAAGTTTGTTGTAAAACTCATAAAAGCACACTTATCTGGATTCACTCTCAGATTCAACATTTTAAGTTTTTGAATTAAATCATCTACCCCCTTTTGCGCTCTTTGAGCCGCCACATCAATACTTCTCCCTTTTCCAATTACTACAAAATCGTCTGCAAATTGCAGAACGATTTGATTATCTGTATTGATGTGGTGTATCTCGCTGGTATATAGGTTGAACAAAGCTGGAGATATTCTACTCCCTTGCGGAAGTCCAATATTTGCAACTCCCTCCAACCTAAAACCACTTCCATTCAGAACCATTTTTCTATCAGTCATGAAATCTTTTATCCACATACATACTTTCCGTGAAAATCCAAAATTCGAGAGAATTTGTTGTAATTTCCACGGAACCACATAATCATAAGCTCTTTCAATGTCCAAAAATACCGCAACAGCTTTCATATTGTCCTTTCTAACTTCCCAAACAAACTTTTCCACACACTCAATTGCAGAGTGGTTCTTTCGAAATCCAAATGTTGTCGATGGCAACAAATTATTCTCATTCACAAAATCTTCCATACGCTCTTTCATCATTCCATTTAAGATTTTTATAAAAACATTCAACATACATTTGCCTCGATAATTTGTTGCCACATTTGAATCTCTATCCCGTTTAGGGATGGGAACCACGCTGCTCTCTTTCCATTTGTCCGGTATTTTTGAACCCATCCACACTTTGTTGAGTATCTCAAGCAAATTATGTTTTGCTGAGTCACTCAACAACCGAATCATTTTGTAACTTACTCGGTTCGTCCCTGGAGTGGTAGATTTTGATCTATCTAACACCCTCAGGAACTCTCCCCATTCATACTTACAATCCATTCTTTCATTTCTACTCATTCTATCAACTTTATTTATTACATTCAAATCATTGCTTACATTCAATATCATTCTCATAAATTCTTCACTTTTTTCTCTGTTCTCACATACCACATTGCTTACATTAAAATGTTTACCATTCACCCTATTAAACAAACTCCATACATCCTTAGTTGTGGTTCTATGTGTCATTTGGGACACATATTCCCGGCAACTTTTCCTTTTTGCTCTGCGAATAGCCTTTTTAAATTTTCCATTCATTTTACCATACATAATCTTATTTTCACTACTCCTATTCCTATTAAATTCACGCAAGGCTATTCGCTTTCTTTCATACCAGAATTGAACTTCATTATTCCACCAACCATTCACATTAATCTCTTTCATGTCCACAATTTTTATACACAATTTATTTATCCGTTCAATTTCACTATCTAACTGGCTTTGATTTATTTCATTTTCTCCGAGAATCTCATTCATTTGATTCACCCATTTCCTGTTATTCATTAATTCACGTTTTTTCGTAAACACTCGATTATCATTCATGATCATTTTGATCATGAAATGATCCCCACCCAAATTCTCTTCTTCAACATTCCAAGTGACCCGGCAGGCCAGTTCAATAGTTGTCATAGACAAATCTATTGCGCTGGCCGTGCCTCCCACATTCGCCATTCTAGTTGGCCTTCCATCATTCAAGAGCACCATATCGGAGTCTTGAATCAGGTCGGCCAACTGTTTTCCTCTTACGCAATTGTCTAAACAACCCCACATTCTCGCATGTGCATTCATATCTCCACATACAATCAGGTCACTTTTATCTCTCACCCACTCAAACAATTTTTTAAAATCACTCAAGGCTTTTTTCCTTTCATCTTCATCACGCACCTGGGTTACATACACGCTCACTAGTAACAGATTTCTTTCCAAATTCGTCGTTGAGGCGGCAATTGCTTCAATCACCTCAAAAGCGGGTAACTGTATCTCTTGAAGCGTCAGATTTCTGTCGTAAATTATTGCCACTCCACCGTAACCATCGCTTCTTGGTTTGCAAAGAAATCTGTACCCTCTCACATTTAACGTCTTGTTCATTCTTTCCCACGTTTCGCTTATAAGCATCACATTCACTTTATTATTGGCCAGATAATTTTCCAACATACTTTTCTTTGCGTAAAAACTTTGTATGTTTATCTGGCCAACAATAATTCTTTCACTCATGTTTCACATTCATTCAAATAACAATTTATACATACCAATTAAAATATGTGCAGGGAGAATCCATTAGTTTAACAAAAATAAATTTAAAAAATAAATAAGTTGTGTTGCATAAAAAATGTTGTTGTTGCATCCTTCAGTAATAAATGTTGCATTTTGTTGCTCTATGCTGCGCGTTGATGTCCATTTTCGTTTATGTATAAAATCATTTTTTATTTTTGTAATTGTTGAATATTATTTAATCTGGTTTTATTGGAGGTAGTGGTGCCGTAAAATTGTCATTAGTTGCGTCCTTGCTCAACGCTGTATTGTTGTACTGATCAATAAAAGCTATACGGTTTTTTGTACTAGTATAGCGAGTTTTTTTGTACGGTCGACCTCGTTTATTAACATTTTTGTTAACCGACACATCTTCAGATTCCGTGTCCATACAAGATGAATCAGTTTCTGTTGTTCTCTCGGCTAGCATTGGTTTTAGCTGTCTCAGTCAAAGTGGCGCCATTTATTTCTTGGTGTGGAAATATTAATAACTAAAAATCGCTGTTTATTTAATTAAAAAAACATTAAATCTTCCTTTTCCAAAATTTGCAAACATAATACACAATTGAATAAACATTAGTAAATTCCTATTTTAATTTAAAAACAAATTAAATGTTCCTTTTTCAAAATTTTCCATCGTCGCCTGTCAAGTGAGACAGCTAAAACCAATCCGTGCCCGATTATTGTGGTCTTTTAAATTAATCATTTTTTTGATATTTTCAATTTTATTTTGTGCCTCTGTGTGTAGCATGTTGATTTTCGCAACATCACTATATTTAACAGGTTCTTGATTGGTAGTAGCTTGAACCGTATTTTTATCGACCGTGCTTGTTTGTTGTGCGTGTTCTGATTGTTGTTGCGTTTGTAAATGTTGTTCATCTGTTTCTTGTGTTGTTATTGTTTGTTGTTGTGCTTGTTGTTGTAGTGGCAACTCGTTGGTGTTATTGCACAATAACGGACAATCTTGTTTTTTATGAGTGTCTTCGCCGCATTTAAAACACCTCTCTCTCATTCCATCATAGAAAATTCTTGCTTTTATATTTTGGACGTAAATAAATTGCGGAATTTCGCGTTCAATTTCAATGTATACACCTCTCACACCCGAAAATACTGGTAATAGGGAGTTTTCAGCAAATTTTTCTCGTCTTGTTGACAATATATTTCCAAACCGTTGAAGGCCTCACACAACGTTTTTTCAGTAATTTCTGGTGGTAGATTAAATACACGCACATATCGCATTACCCCACTTGTACCCTTCACAGTAACTTCTGTTGTTGTTCCATTATTATAGGTGAAGATTAGTGAACTTTTTTCCAATATAAATAGTTGGTATGTTTGTTCATTATTGAATTTAATGTAGATACACCGATCGTACAAATCTTGATACAGTGTATGTACCTCTTTACTGGTTAATCCCACGTTGAGCACAAATTTCATCATTTCTAAATCATTTGGCTTTGGATCCGTCTTCTGGAACTGTACCCTCGCCGTATTTTGCCTTAAACTTTCCATTGTTATTCCACAACCTTGAAACAGGTATATTTTGATATATATGAATATATTATGTAATGCGCAAAATTGCGCTAATTACTTTTGGTTTGCACTGATTCACTTTATATTATGTATTTATTTGTTTTATTTTAAATTTGTTTTGCACTGTGAACGTCTGAACTCGGCGGATGTTGACAATAGAATGCTTTTTAAAGTTATAAGACATTTTAATTTCAATAGATTTGACAACAACAATGTTTTTTGACAACAACAAAATATCGCACTAATTTTATTCCACATTTGATGTAAAATGGATATTTCAAACATGTAAAAAATAAGCCTCTCGAGTGTTATGTCAAATGGATTTTATTGATGTGAATAAGTAGAAACCGCAGGAAAAAATTCACTTCAATTTCGCGTGGAAAATCTCGGAAAATTCCAATTTAGATAAATCATTTGAAAATTTGTGTAAAATTAGCCTCTAGATTGTTATGTCTAGAGATGTATTTTATTAATGTTACTTGTCAACATCTATCGCAGGAAAAAATTCAGTTCAAGTATCTCGTGGGAAATCTCAGAAAATTCGATTTTCCAGACATCAGTAGAAAATTTATATAAAATCAGCCTTTTCTAGAATATTATGTTTCGAGATGTATTTTATTGATGTGACTTGTCAATAGCTATTGACAAATTACATCAATAAAATGCATTTTCATACATAACACTCTAGAGGCTGATTTTACAAAAATTTTCTGATTATGTTTGGAAAATTAAATTTTGCGAGATTTCTTACGGGAAATTTGAACTGAATTTTTTCCCTTAAATAGCTATTGGCAAGGCACACCAATAAGGTACATCTCTAGACATAACACACTAGATGCTGATTTTACACAAATTTTCTAATAATTTTTGGAAAATAGAATTTTCCCAGATTTCCCACGGGAAAATTGACCTGAATTTTTTTTTCTGTGATAGCTATTCATAAGTAATATCAATTAAATCCATTTCCAGTCATAGCAGTCTAGAGGCTGATTTTATAAATTCACTCTTATCTTTCAGCTGGAAGGTTTACCAAATATTCCAATATTCCCCACTTGAAACTTTAACTCAATTTTTTTCCTGCGATAGCTGTTGACAATTCGCATCAGTAAAATATATCTCCAGACGTACCAATCTATAGGCTGATTATATACCAATTTTCAAATGATTTTTGGAAAATCGAATTTTCCGAAATTTCACACGGGAAACTTGACGTGAATTTTTTTCCTGCAATAGCTATTGATTAGTCACATCAATACAAGCCATATCTAGACATAACACTCTAGATGTTGATTTTATAAATTCATTACTTACTTTCGATTGGAAACTTTTTCAAATTTTCCGAGATTTCCCACAAGAAACTGAGACATCAATAAAATACATCTCCTGACATAACACTTTAATGGCTGATTTTATTCAAATTTTCAAATGATTCTTGGAAAACCGAATTTTCCGAGATTTTCCAGGGGAAACTTGAACTGATTTATTCTCCGGCGATATATATTTACAAGTCACAATAGGAACTTGAACTGATTTTTTTGCCTGCGATAGCTCGACAAATCGCATAAAAACGATTCAACTTCAAATAGAAACACTACCGGCAGGTTTTTTTTCCAATTTTGTTGATTCTTCTAATTTTCCGATACTTTCCACGACTAGGTTAAACAATGTTTTCCACGTAAGACTATTTACAAAAAAATGTTTTTCATCATATTTCATATTTTATCCATGTGTTCTATTTTCTTTCGGAAGAAAACCACCAATTTGTTTATTTTCGGCTGGAATATTAATAAGATAATCTGCAATATCGACTTTTTACTTTCAGCTAACTTCAACAGGGTTGCCGAAGGTCATGTTCAAAGCCTTTGTTAGCCCACAATTAGTTTCCATGTTTTTTATTGGGTCGTTAAGGATGTTTTAGAAAATTGTTAATGTAATATGAACACTTTCTGCGTGTATTACATTAATTTTGATAACTAATTATTCATTTCCACGCTCATGTCATTAAATTTTATGAATTTATTGTTATCGTGAGTCGTGGTCAAACTTATGTATGGTACAAAATTAGTTTGAGTAATTTTTATCGTATTGTGTTGACAGTTCTGGTGTGAATAATTTTTTTAAATAGATTCTTTTCCAACATGTAAACAATAATTGAGGTGAGCAATTATAAATTCCGCAATTAGCTAAGTTCACATAACTAAATTTTGCGAGTTAATTGTTATCTTGAGTCGCGGTGCAGGCTTTTGAGTACAATAAATTTTATACATTCTTACCCTGTTTTCTAATTTAAACGTCTAAATATGGTTTGTATATTTTTTTATAAGTTTGCTAAGTTGAAATGTGCCAACTTTTCAAATTGCTATATTCCAGATAACCTTTACCCGGAAACTTTTACGAAGTATATTTAAGCAAAATTCTCGATGTACCTTTTTTCTTTAATCTGGCAACCCTGTTGGGTATATTACATATTCCATGATAGAGCTAAATAAACCTAGGATCACCAATGTGTTATAGCATATAAGTGTGTTATAGCGTGAAAAAAACACCAATTTAAAGTACGATCCTTAAACAAGGGTTACTAACTAATCCCTACTCTTTGTTTTAAAATTACAGATTTAAGAAAAAATAATTACGACCGCAGCTTTACCACAAGAATTGTTCAGCGTTTACATTGAAATTATTGATTTTTCTGTTCTGTTTCGCACAAACCTACACACCTGAAGGAAAAAATTAAATTTTAAGAAAATTTTTCAATTTTCTTAGAATCTTCTAAAAATAAATTTATCTAAGCGATGTTGAGGAAAACCGAATCCAAACATAAAACAAAAACCTAACCGAGAATTACCTCTAATCGGAAAACCAACAATTTTCCTTGTATAACAAACGATACAACATATACAGCTTAAATAAAATCATTTTCACTCTGATTATATCACGCTTGTTTTGGTACTAAATCGACAGAGCACAAAACTATGTGTGAAACGATTGTATCGCGCCGTTTAAAACAACAAAAAACTGTAAAATTTAATAAAACAATAAAAGCGAAATATAATTTTGATTTATTTGGTACACGCAACACAACCCCACATACATACAATGCTACAAAATTTTTTTTTTTTTTATCTAATAATTATTAAGGTACCAGGGTTGGATATAATATTAAGCTCGTGCATCAAAAAACGGGCTTAATAATAAAAGTGTGGGTAATAAAACCGTTTTTTTGTGCGCTTAACTTTAAAAGACTTTTTGCTCTTAAACATAAATAACATTATATTGTTTTAACCCTTTTCGCTATAAAAAAAAAAAAAAATTATGTTTAGCTGTGTTATATGTATACCTACTCGTACACACATACTGCTAGTTCAAGGAACAAGATGTAGATTTTTATTCTTTAATAAAACAGAAACAAAAAAAAAATTATTTTTACGAGCAATTTAATTTTGGCAACGAAAAACTTTTTACAACATTTTAATAAAGTTTATCGAGGTTGAAATTGATGATGTATGTGCATGCGTGCGGCCATATTAAGAGGAAGGGTCGAAATGTAATTGCGGTTTATATTCTGTGTGCAACCAATGTTGTTTAACTTATGTTTTGTAAATGGGATTACTGAGTTGGTCGAAGTTTTTCTTAAATTTGATGAAAACATAAGTTTTGTCCGCATGTCGAATGAATAAGGGAAGTAATAAAAATAAATTCGCTACACGCAGAAAAAAAATATGATTACTACATGGTCATTTCAACTAAACTATTTTCCTCTTAATAATAGTATAATTGCTGGGAAATTGTATAATAATCATAATACTATCATATTCTCTAAATGATTGTAACGAAAATATTTAAAACTGCAGGAACTATATTATTATTGAAAATCACTTGTTACTGTGATTCCTGCAACTATTAGCGGTGCCAAAATTATTATGATTGTGTAAATAATAGTTTCAATTGTTTTTTCTGGTTGAAGCAATTGTTTACTTTTTTGTTATGGTTGCGGTGAAAATAAGGTTATTACCGATAGCGGTATTTTGATGAGAAACATTTTAACAATTTAGTTTTGATTTATTTTTTTTCCTAGTCTTTCCTATATTCTATTACGATTTAAATAAAGAAACATTTTTTTGGCTTTATTTAACCTGCACTTTGTCGATAAAAAAAGTCCCTAATCTTGACAGCAAATACCCCGGTATATAGAAATGAAAATCATTTATGTATATTTTGAATGAAAACGTTATAGGTGCGAACTAATTTTCGATGATTAGTGTTTCTTTTTCATTTTTTTACTAAAAAAGTTACAGAAATATTGAAAAGTGAAAATTCAGATCTATAACCGGGTACAGTCAAAGTGAAGGTTAAATCATGCGGCGCTTTATATGCAATGCAATTGTTGTTGTAATTTTGTCAACAAAATACACTTAATGATTTTAAATTCAAGTTCAAATTTATGTTACCAAAAAACACATGCTTTGCTGTAAAACAATAAGGTTTAGTATTTATTTCATCTTTCAAAAACGCCAACGAAATGGAACGCCTCATATCAAAATTACGATCCACAAACAAAAATTAGGTAAATTTTTTATGCGGTTTTCAATGTAAAGTTTGATTATCCGGATTACTCGGTCTCGAGAAAAGCGGCCAATATGTATTTCTTTCGTTATTACTTTATTACCATACGCACATGATAGTTCTAGAATGAATTTCAATAATCGTTTTATTATTGTACTAATCATGTTATGATTGTCTTAACTATATGATAAAATTTCGAGAACTATGTTAATGATTGTACCAATCATATTAATTGTTGTACCAATCATGTTTATGATTTTGGAATTTAGCTTCAATCATATAATGATTGTAGCAATTGTGTCATAATCACTGCAATTATAATATGAAATGAATGATTGTATCAATCATATTAATGGTTGTGCAAATCTTGTTTATGATTGCAGCAATTGAGTTATAATTGCAGTAATTATAATATATTAACAGTGGTCTCATCATTTCATATTTAACCTTATTACTTGTATGATTTATTTCAGTGTGTTTTCAAACATAGGAGTGCCAACATAACATTTATTTACACGTGGTGTACCGTTATTTTTTGTTTTAATTTTTAAATATGTGTTATATCGAGTTTAATTAAAGAAGTTTTATATCGTTATTGTGAGCCCTTGAAAATCGCGATCGTGTTAAAATTGCAAAGGCCATTATATTGTGCGTCCTTAAGGAAGACAAAACAAAAATGTAAGTATATGTTTTTTAAGCTAAACAAATACTAGTCGTGTTAATTGAACATTTTGCTATAATCAAAATTGATTTGGCCTTCGTAAATTTGTGGGAACGTGCCATTTAGATTTACATCTAGAAATAAATATATTTTGTATTACTATCAAAACACGCAAGAATTCTCTCTTTAGAAAGTCTGTTTGTTTTGTTAGCTTGCAAATAAACATTTAAAAGTAAACTAATACGATCAGCAGTTGATATATTTTTACAGCAACATACAAATGATTGGGCTTTCTACAGAGAGAATTTTCGAAGGTTTTGATTATTATACATAATTGAAATCACGGTCATGTGAATGTGCTAAATATCTTCTTTGGTACATTTCTTTTGTTTAAAATATTACTTTTAACCTTATTACAGTATAACTAAAGAAGATTTTTTGCAACTTGCGAATTCCATTGTCGAGATTTTTGAAGGTGAGGTAAAGGAGACCTATTACGTCTCATTTACAAAAGGGCATCTGGCTAGGGGCAAATTGTTTGACGCCTATAATAATTACAGAGCACGTCTTAGCGCTGCCGGGATTATACGTAGGCGCATGAAATCAAAACCTGAAAAAGATCCAAGTAAGTACAATAAATATTTTAAAAATTATTATAAGTTTTTAAATAATTTTGTTCAAAAACTGCTTAGAAGAAACTCAACAGGTTATACCACAATCAGATACCAATGTTGAAGAAAATAGCATTGCTTCTGACATTGAAAATATAACCACCGGTATCACCGAGTGGACATCAATCAAGGATTCATGGAAAAACACCCATATCATTAGAAAAAAGGAACTAGAAAATAAAATTTTTTCTACAATTGAATATTTCCACAAATATTCCGTTATTTCAAACGAAAAACGGAACGAGCTAGTAAGTTAAAAATTATTTTTCGTAACAGAGCTTTTCGATTTTATTAAAGAGCTTTACCAAAATCTTACATTTAATTTTTTCAGTTTGAAATCGATTTTCTTTTAATTTACCCCCAATCACACTCTATTTATGAATGGAGAAAATATTACCATAAAATTTTAAATAAAGCCAGAAAATTAAGAGACCGCCCTGTTAAAGAAATATTGGACAAAATTGAGGCTGCCGACGAAGAAGGTATTAACTACGTGATTTTTTGTCAAATTTCGAACCAATATTTTTTATTTTTGCTTTTATTTCAGACTCCAAACTTGCACTAGCATTCATGCTAATCCCATATTTGTTACCAAACCGTCGAAAGCTCAGTAAAGTTGAAATCCAGGAAACTTTTATACAATATTGCCAGGTAATATAAAAAATAATTGTTTGCTTATGTAAAGCTAATCCCAACTCTAGTTTTTTAGAATATTATCGTAGCAGATGACGAGGCCAGGGAGGAGCTGAAACGCCAGAAAAGTGAATATCAACCAAAAGTCTTTTTCATTGGCGATTTCAGTAAAACTATTTGCTTCGCATACGACGATATTTGTGACCAACCACCATTTGATTTTATTAAATTAATAAAATATTGTAAAATTTATTTATTTATAAATTTAATTTTCGATGAAATAAAAGATTTTATTTTAAAACTTTTTTTCAAAAAACATTTAAATGCGAATTATTTTAAAACTACGATTTTGCTTATACGCTATTTAATTACTACAGGGACGACTATGGTATAATAGAAACAAAAGGTTTAACACAATATGAATGTATATGGTTTATATATAATTAAATATAATATTCAATGAAGATTTGGGTATGTTTTATTTTAAAATTTTCAGATTGAGAATACATTTATGTTTCTTTGCAAGTATTTGCTTACAACTTACGATTGTTTTGAAATTATATTACTGATAACAGCCAACATAAAATGGTATCTGCAATAATATTTGCTCAGTAAACCATAATTCTGACAAATATATAATTTTCTCCTCAACTATTAATATGATTGCAACTATCATGCTGTGATCTCCGCAACATAAAATACTCTAAATAACATTATGGTGGTCATCATTTAACTCTTCCTCCAATAATATTCCTGATAATAACGAACATAAAATGGTATCTGCAATAATATTTGCTCAGTAAACCATAACTCTGACAAATATATAATTTTCTCCTCAACTATTAATATGATTGCAACTATCATGCTGTGATCTCCGCAACATAAAATACCCTAAATAATATTATGGTGATCATCATTTAACTGTTCCTCCAATAATATTCCTGATAATAATGAACATAAAATGGTATCTGCAATAATATTTGCTCAGTAAACCATAATTCTGACAAATATATAATTTTCTCCTCAACTATTAATATGATTGCAACTATCATCCGATTATCTCCGCAATATAAAATACTCTTAATAACATTATGGTGATCATCATTTAATGTTCTTTCCAATTAAAATGTTGCACTGTAACAATTATAATATGTTAATTTACATAATTGCAACAATCAAAAATCCAATCATAACATGATACCTTTGAGAGATAATTGTAGTAACCATATTTTTTTTCTGCGTGTATAAGCTTTAAAGTTTATTGGTGGATTACGAACCGAAATGGAAGGGTAATAAAATTATTTCGAGAAATGAAAGATGCATCTACAAACGATGCGTCTACTAATTTTTGATTGGCATGATGATATGTTGAATTTGCGGTAAAGTAAAAAAACAAATGTACGTAGGACTAATTTAATTGTATGACAAGCAATAAACTCTTTTATGTCTGTTTTAACATTTTAAAATCTCTTGATAATACCTAAACTTTGTCACAATTACAGCATATATACCTACATAATCTACGCTTCTAGATATTTATAGAAAATTTAACAAAAATTTTCGATTTTATGTTTATCATCAGAATAGATGTGGGCGCATTATATACTCAGGCTTTGCATAATATATAAATGTTACATAAAACAGACTTTGACTTGTAACATGAGACACGTTTTTTTTGCAAAATATTTCGTTTTATGGTTCATCATTTTAAAGCAAATTTTTTTTTTTGGTTTTGTTTGTTAGAGTAGCTTTAGAGATATTCAGGAGAATATATGGAAAAAACAAATCTAGTTAATCCCATCTTCTCATATTTCGTTTAAAATTTGCTAACCTAAAGCTATTAAATATAGGATGGTAATTAGATCTTGCTTTGCTGGTAGGAGCCCAAAATTTTTTTCAAATTTTGTTATCGTTTAATTTTTAAAAGCTTTCTTATTTTAAAAGCATTTAATTTTTTTTTTTTTATTTCTCTCTTTAATACAATTTTTTAAAAAGCATGAAAATAATTAACATTTTAGCTTTCATTAATAAAAAAGTAATATTTGCTAGTACTAAGACTGTAGAGCGTGGCACATACAAATTATTATAAAATTACTGAAGTTTGAATATTGGATAAGTTATTATTGTAGTAATGCAACAAACCGCAAAATGATTTAATATTGCAGTAATAAACCGAGTTTATCTTGTTACTTGATTTTGGATTGTTCCGGATTTTATGGTGATGTAATAGCGTCAATTTGCGGTCTTACGTGAACCGTTTTAAATTATCATCAAGAATCATCCTGCTTCTTATTGCTGTATTGCTGATTAATTACATCCCGTAATTCACTAATTAACCTTTCAATTTACCATCCGGGGGTCAAAAAAATATTTAAAATTCAATCGATAAAATTTACTAAATTATATATTATATACTGTAACATAGAAAATAGTAAAAAGTTCGATTTGCTCGATTGGCCGGTACTTCACCACTTAAGGTAATTCTGTGCTCAGTGAACTATTAATCATGGATAAAAATACGCAAAAGAAATTTGCAAAATATACAAAAAGGCGTGGTTATGCACGCGGCGCATTCACACATCTATAAAAATCCATAAGTGCCCTTGGCGATACTCAAATGTGTTTGCAAGACGCTTATGTTAGCTTACACAAATTAGAACAAAAATTTCTCAAATTAAAGGCGAAGTTTCGAACTGTTATCCACGATACAAATCCACTATTGACCGCGGTTCTTAAGCAATTAAATGAAACGATGACGTTGTTTACAACCCACCAAAAAGAACTGTTAGAGTCAATCCGTAAAACATGCATGGCAACAGTACCGAAAGAAGATGAAAAATTACCTCCGTTAGACATTCCGTACTTTTATGGGAAAAGATCGGAATTATTTCAATCGTTAAATGATTTATTTGAAACAATTGTTGATAAAAATACAGCAATGTCAAATTTCCAGAAACTTAGCTATCTCAAAGGTCTAATGTATAAAGATTTTTGGAACAACCTGCTATGTCCAATTCAAACACGCAATCTCTAAGACGTGTTCTCGATACCGCCGCAGATGTGATTGCTGGTTTAAAAACAACGGGTGATGATGCCGAATCACGTGATATTTGGCTTTACCATATACTCTTGAACAAGCTAGACGACGGTAGAAATAAAATATCCTACATTAAACTCGCTGTTGGATTTTCTTGATAAAATATGTAACGCTCTCGATACTTGCGATAGCCCCAACAAGCGATGTAGTACTACTGGAATTAATTCAAATCATGCAGTGATATCAAAACCGAAAAGCGGTTAGTAGACCTCCTCTCAGACAAATCCACCGTTAAAGATGATAAAGTACCGGAAGTATGGAGACAACCATAGATTACAGGATTGTGAACAATTCAAATCATTGGGTTTAAATCAACGTAATGAATTTGTTGCTTCATCCGGAAGCTGTTTCAATTGTTTTACTGCCGGTTATAGTTCAATGGTATATCTCTCACCAAGATGATTACAGTTGTGTCATAAAAAACATCATACCACATTACCTCAGCCGATGGATAACAATATCACACAAGCCGATTCCAGTAATGACACTTCATCGTCTTTATCCAATGAAATAACAGCAAATCCGGTTACAAACGCGAATAATACTCAAGAGAATCTTCACTCATATGTATGTATCTCTCTGTTCAAGTCAATTGTTACCTACTGCTCGAGTAATTATTCGTAACAAGTTTGGACGGAGCTGTCTAGGTCGAATGTTGTTGGATTCAGGATCTAATGCTTACAGCAGTGGACCTAGCAGTTCCACTAACCCATCACTTCTATTTGCCGCATCATCCAATAATCAAGGAATCAAGTATCACCAGTAAAATACGCGTAGTGTTTGATGGCTCAGCAACATCCAAATCTTCGGTACCTCTTAATAAAATATTATTGGTCGGAGGCTCACTGTGCAACCAGATCTTACGTCAATATTAATGTATTTTCGATTGCACAGAATAGCATTCACGTCTGACATTGAAAAAATGTACTGACAGATAAAAGTTCATCCGGATCATATTAATTATCAACGAATAAAACACAGAGCATACACCTACGAGTATAGAGCATTTAAAGCATTTCAAGCTAAAAACAGTCATGTATGGAATCACGCCAGCTACATTTCTTGCAACAAGATCACTGCTCCAATAAGCCAGAGATGTAGAAAAAAAGCAACCTGAGGTACCCTATGTAATAAGCAATGCATTTTATGTAGACGATGTGTTAAGCGGAGCCGACGCGACTGATGATGCTATTAAATTAAGCCAGATTCTACAGCAAGGTCTAATAGCGGCTGGATTTCAACTACATAAATGGGCATAAGATCAGATGCATCACGCCTATTTGTTTCTATAGAATGGTTGTCTCCTATGATCATTACTGTAAAAATGCTGTTCCAACAAATATGATTACTTTCAGTAGAATGGGATGATTTACTAACAAGCGCAATTGTCGATGCTTGACATAAGAAGAAGTAGCATTTTGTCGTTCTAGCCTTTCCTAGATAATCAATCCGTTCTACGTTTAGGAGGTCGCCTAAAGAATGGTAGCTGTTTAGTAAGTGCGAAGGCAATACTGATACCCATGTACAAGATATACCTGCATCCGACTGCAGCTACATTGTTTCATATAGGTGGAAAAGTATTAGCAAAAAAGGTAACGAACGATTGTATGGTGTGGTTTAAAGTTAAATCGCAGCCAATACCAGAAATAATGGGCGATTTGCCGGCCGTGCGAACAACTCGAACCCGCTGTTTTTCCAAGGTAGGGCTAAATTATGCTGGTCAATTCCAAATCTTATAAAACGTAGCAGAAGTAAAGAACGAGTGAAGGCCTACGTAGCTGTTATTATTTGCATGGTGATAAAGGCTGTACCTACATTTGGAGGCGGTTATACACTTATCTACCAATACGTTCATCGCAGCTTTACGCAGATTTATAAGTCAACGAAATGCTCTCTCTGATATCTATTTCAACAATGGGACTAATTTTAAGGGAGCTAGATATAAGCTGACTGAATTGGAGATATTCAGAGCTTAATAAAACTATAACAGACTTTCTCACTGGAAAAGGAACTCAATGGCATTTTATAGCACCTGCAAGCCCCTCAATGGGAGGACTTTTGGAAGCAGGAGTCAAATGCATGAAACAACATTTGATAAGAGTAGATGCGTTTTCAACCATATTATGCGAAATTGAAGCCATATTAAACTCTCGTCCGCTTACACCATTTTTAGTCGATCTAAATGATGAAATGCCATTGACACACATTGATTACTTACGGTGCCGTTGGAATCTCTACTAGATGAAGATTTACGGGATGTGGCAGAAAATCGATTGGATCGATGGCAGAATGTTCAGAAGCCAGTCCAGGTATATTTCCATACACTGCAGCAAAAAAAAAATGGAATCAGCAAGAAACAAATTTGAAGGTTGAAAAGATATTACGGAGTCATGTACAACAGGAAGAGATGTATCGGCTAAGTCTATAAATTGTAAGGGTCAACTTCAAGCTAATTATCGAGGCTGTGAGGTTGCTAAACAACTACACAACCAAGCAATTATGACAAAAAAAAAACATTTGCTCAGGTAGTGAAAGGTTCGGGTTCAACCAAATACATGGGCTCTAGTAACCGAATTATGGAAAACATTATGAACGTCATCGAAGCTATTACAAAGCGGTTAGGGGTCCAAAGTAATCTGTACAATATGATATTTGATCAACTAAAGAAAATGTTAAGTAAGAACACAACTTTCAGAATAGCAATCTGGAATGCGAATGGGCTTATTCAACAAAATTCATAAATCGACTATTCATAATATCCGAAAGCTATTTTGTTAAATCTTCGTTTGTCAAAATTCGGGGTTATAACTTATATAGGAGAAGGAAAGAGAAACAAAAATCGGAGAAGAAACAATACAAGTCTTTACTATAAGGATTCACATTAGACACAGAAAGTTATGGTCTCTGCAATATAATATCCTCCCTGGCATAACTTGAAAAGGGAGAATTACATAAAAATATTTAAATCGCTAGGCCGTGATTTTATTATTGGAGGTGCCTTTAATGCGAAAACACCTATTGGGGATCTTGAATTATGACGTCAAAGGGTAAAGAATTGTTCCAATCAGGGCATCAAAATGTAAATTTGACTCTTGTGGTTCCCCAACATACCGGCCTAGTGACGAAGCTAAGATACAGGACCCAATAGACTTTTATGTATAAAGAGGTAAATCTCAGAACTACATTTACATTGAAAACAGCAAATCTCTATAGTATCGGATCACTCAGTGGTTATCACGCCAGTTAGTAAAACGGTAATTCAAAGGGACAGTGCACCCAGATAAATAAATTCAAAAACAAACTGTGATTTATTTCGTGAATTAGTGCAGGAAAAAATCAAGCTCCTGGAACAACCCAAAATAATAATTTACTATGTTGCGTTGGCAAAGCACCCCTTTAAATACAAAATAAGTTGACGCATAACATATCCTATTGAATGGAAGTTAGAGAGTTGGTAACAAATACAACGCGCACGTAAAACCTGACAAATTAATCGCGCCCCGAAGAACAAAAGAACAATACAATTCTTACCTATTTATGTAACAGTCTCAAACCCATTCTTAAAGAAGTTAAAAATTAATCTGAAGACATAACAACCTAGATGCTGACTTTATCCATTAATTTATACTGTTTCAAATTTTTCCGAGATTTTCCACAGGAAATTTGAACTGAATTTTTTTTCCTGCGATAGCTATCGACAAGTCACATCAATAAAATACATCTCCAGACATAACGCTCTAAAGGCTGATTTTATGTAAAAATTCTTATTATTTGTAGAAAATCGAATTTGCCAAGATTTCCCACGGGAAACTTTAACTGAAAATTTTGCCTGCTACTGACAGGTCACATCTCCGGACATAACACTCTAGCTGCTGATTTTATACAAATTTTTCAAATAATTTTCGGAAAATCGAATATTCCAAGATTTCCCTTAGGAAACTACAACTAATTCTTTTTCCTGCTATAGCTATTGAACAGTCACATCAATGCAATTCATCTCCAGACACTACACTATAGAGACTAATTTTACACATTCATTTCTTACTTTCGGCCGGAAACTTTTTCAAATTTCCGAGATTTTCCACGGAAAACTTGAACTGAATTTTTTTCTAGCAATAGCTATTCACAAGTCACATCAATGCAATTAATCTCCAGATATAACGCTCTAGAGGCTGAATTTATGCATCCATTTCCTATTTTCTGTTAGAAACGTTTTCAAATTATCCAAGATTTCCCACGGGAAACTTGAACTGAATACTTTTCCTGTTACTAACAGGTCAACAACAACATCAACGCAAGCCATCTCCAGACATAACACTCAGAGGCTGATTTTACACAAATTTCTAATAATTTTTAGAAAATCGAATTTTCCAAGATTTCCCACAGCAAATTTAACTGATTCTTTTTCCTGCGATATCTATCGAACAGTCCCATCAATTCAATTCATCTCCAGACATAACACTATTAAGACTGATTTTACACATTCATTTCTTACTTTCGGCCGGAAAATTTTTCAAATTTTCCGAGATTTTTCCAAGGAAAAATTGAACTGAATTTTTTCTTCCAGCGATAGCTATTGACATGTCACATCAATGTAATTAATCTCCAGATATAACACCCTATTGGCTGATTTTATACATCCATTTCTTAGTTTCTGCTAGAAACCTTTTCAAATTTTTCGCGATTTTCCACGGGAAACTTGAACTGAGTTTTTTCCTGCGATATCTATTGACAAATCACATAAAAACCATTTAACTTCAGATATACACTCCAGAGGCTCATTTCAGTCTAATTTTGTGGATACATCTGATTTTCGATATGTTCCTCGACTGGATTAAGCCCATTTTTCTACGTAAAACTATTTACAAAAATTTTTATTTTGATCCTTGTATCCTCCTTACTTTCGGCTGATAATAGCATAATCTGCTTTATCGACTTTTTGCTTTCGGCTGGAAACTCAGCTTATTTTATCAGGGTCCGATTGATAAAGACTCCATTTTTTTATTTTCGGCTGCAATAACACAATCTTTATTACCGATTTGTTTCTACTTTTAGCTAGGATCACATAATCCGCATAACCATTTTTTTACTTTCGGCTAGACTAACGCAATCTGCAATATCACTTTTCACTTTCGACTAACTTTAACAGTATCTTATCTAGACGTTTAATAACTTCGTGGAATTTAGAGGGTAAGGAACTGAATATTATGTTATATAGTCACATTCGCTGAAGCACTGGAGATAGTATGTTCGAACGGCTCCTTAGTAAAAAATATCATTAAGAGCATCTAGTCCAGCTACAAAATGTTCCTAAATCGCTGATGCTTGAGAATCCAAAAGAACAGACAACTATTATTAATGGCAGAAGCACCAAATCTTGATAAAGATGTTGTTTGTAGCGTCGTTAATAAAACTGCTCCAAGATCCAGAGGTGGGGATAAAATGAGTTATGGATGATTTAGTCTTTGGGAAGAGCACAAAGTCCGAAATGGCCTATTTTGAGGGAGAACAATGTTACAGAGTGAAATGGACGTTACAGTGATGTGTAAAACTTGCCCAAAAGGAATTTTATGCGAGGATGTAAAGTGTTTTGGTGTATGTTGTGAATTTTTTCACAAAAAGTGTAGTGGATTATCATATGCTGCATATAAACTTACAGTTAGCATTAGAACCTCTGAATTTAGTTGTGGTAAGTGTATTGATCTTCTTACTAAACTGTTAAGTTTTAAGAAGCACAATGACACAATGAGTTGGCTGAAACTACAAAAGAAGCGGTGAACCCTGATTGCCTAAAGCATTAAATTCAAAATCAAAGGTATTAAAACAATCAGTTATAAAAAATAGTATTTCGCCGTCAATTATTGGTGCGCTTGTCCCGTCTTCTTGTACTGGTGCTGATAAAGATTCAAGAAGTAATCAGAACAGCCGTTCTGTTAGAAGCTGTGATGCACTCGGAACAAAAGGTATTCTGCCCAAAATTTGCGCCAATTGCTAATATATGTTTAGGAACCAGTTTTTTCAAAATGGACATGCTGATTCCGAAAACAAGAGATATCCATGTCTTGGAATACCATTGCATTAAATTTGGAATTAATCTTGTTCTTCGTGATAAGGCTCAAAATTCAGAAACGTGGGAGACTCGGAAATTTTTGGTCAGAACCCTCAAATGTGAAATTTCGGATACCAGTCAATCCAAAGAATTTCTGGAATTTCATAAATGGTAAAAATAAAGTGATTGGGTTTCCAATGACATTTCTAGAATTCTTTCGCCAGTCAGCCCTCTGATATATCTAATTTGTTTGCCAATATTTTTGAGTCTGTTAATGAAGTATCTGCGGTATCACGTAACAACCCTATTAACCGCGATCGCTCTGATTTTATTTTTTTAAAGTTTATGGTAGCAGAAGTTTATAATGGTATATCTCAACTTAAAGTTAATAAGAGGTTGGACATGATTGGTTTCCAAATATCGGTATTAAAAATTGTGCAGAGAGTTTAGCCCATCCACTGACTATTATCTTTAATAATAGCCTACGAACTGGGATTTTCCTTGATCTTTGGAAGTTATCTATCATTCGTCCGATTTTTTAATCTATTCGGCGACTAATCCAGTCCCTTTTTGTGGACATTTATATAGTAGACTCGGCAACAAGTAGATATAGCAGTCACCTATTTTTGAAAGGCTTTTGATAAAATTCACCATTCTATTTTTATCGATAAACTGAATAGTCTAGATCGTCAATTTATCCCTATTAAGTGGTTGTTATCTGCTTTTTGCAGATGATTTGAAAATATTTGCTCCAATTAATGATGTTTTAGATTAGCAATATTTGTTATATAATATTGCTTTTGATAGAGTTAAGTTCATGTCCGACATAGGTTTAACCGTTTCTTGTGATTTTACTTATTCAGTGCGTTCAGAAGCAATTTGATTTGTATTCCCATGGTGGATTAGCTACTGAGCACCTTATAATGATGATTGTAATTTATTAAAACTTCAACGTTTGGATCACTGACGAGATATTGCACTCTGTTACCTTCATTCAGGATGTTCTGACATTGAATAGATCGTGACGAATTACTTGCTTATTTCAATATCTAGGCTCCCACAAGCTGTTTAAGCCGAGGTCGTTTGCTACATATTGATCCTGTTTCTAAAAATTTTACACTTTAAGAACCATTATTTTGTATGTCGCGACTTTTTAATCCGGTTTTCAATTTTAACATGACAGGAAATTCGTTTAGAGATGAATTGTTTAAATTTTTGCTTACCGATTGTAAATTTACTGTAGGATAATAAATAAATAAACCAATCCATTGCACTGTTTGTGTACCGAAAACCCTGGCATACGGAAAAATATTTTTAGTTCTTTAATAAAGGTGCTAAAATTTAGGCCAGAAATGGAAAAGAAACAAAGCGTTTAGATGTGATTAAATATTTCATGGCAATGTGGTAGTTTAAATTTCATTTTTGCCATCAGTAGTTATTTTCAGTTATCTTAAATCTGAGATAATTTGTTTTCCTTTGCATTTTTCGACCTAAAATTAAGAAATATTTGAATTTTAAAATTCCATACAGAATCCCGGGAATACGCGGGAATCAGAAAATCACAATCCCGTTTCCCGGTAATGTAGAAAGTCCGGAAAAGGGCAAGCCCTATAGGTTAAGCCTACAGCAAAACACATCTATAATAAATTATTCGTTCATTTTCAATTTTCCACATGTTGTAATTCAAAAACAACAACTTCAATCCTAGTTTTTTGTATATACTGGAAAAATATTTATTTTATTGTTTGTGTAAAGGATCACATACCCACGCATTTTCAAAATAAATCTTAAGCTACCCTCGAAAAGTAAGCGTACAAATATCAATTTTTTAAGTTTTGATTAAAAAAATAAAAAATAAAAATTCCAACACACATAAATAAAATGAAATATTGTAAAAAAATTTCCCCCCCTAAAAAAACACCGTAATACATAAAATATTTCTTCTTATATGACAAAACAATATGTATCCTCAACAATAAAATTCTTTTCTTAACATTTTTCATCCAACAATTTTGCTGTTGTGTTAGAGAGAATATTATATAAATTTTTCCGTTCTTTTGGTTCAGAAAGAAAAATCCCACTTTATAGATATGTATTCCACGGATATATATGTAGAATCTCAACCAAACGAACAAAGTTGAAACATAGATGGCAACGATGACGACGACGACAACGACATAAATAAAAAAAAATGTTGTTGTGCTACTTCTTCAAAGAACATAAAATTTATCACAAGACAAGAATATATTTGACAATATACACTTGATGATTTTTGACAAAATAAAAAAATAAAAAATATGTTAAGGCACAAAATTTTTCAAGTATGTACCTAAAAATGTTGGTGTGAGGTGTGGTGTACTTCTTATCTCGCTGCATATTCCTTATTTTATTTCGTTTTTCATTTCGAGTGCGACGATAAAACTTGATTTCTTTTATCTAAGGATATTTAGATTTGAAATAAAAGCCAAAATTTATTCAGCTTTTGGTTGGTTTTATAACGTTTTTTTTTTTTAATTTTTTTGATTTTTTTGAATTGATGTGGATAAGAGCTTTTACACAAAAAAATGTTCAATATACACAAAAAAATAATTATCTTGGTATATGTATTTAATAAGTACTATACTAACCTGTCTTTTTCGGATGCTTTATAACTATCACGTCCTAAAGAATTAGAAAAGAAAAAAAAAATATTTGGTTAATCTCTAAAATTCATAAAAACTTGTCACATTTGTTTAATTTTTACCTTTGAAACAACATTTTTTCGCTCGTACAGCATATATACATAAACATATTAATAGTAGTATTGCAGCTAAACATCCCCCAGCTATTCCCATTAGATAGCTCATACCGAATGGTTCTAAATTATGCACAAAATGAATTACAATCGAAAGTAATAATTTTAATTAAAATAATAAAATAATTTTAATTTAATGTTTTAGATTTTATGGACTAAATATTAGACTATTGTTTATTGGTTAGTTAAATTAATGGACTATTGCGTGTGTGTGTGTGTGTATGGCTGCGTGTGTGTTAATTTATTTTCATTTGGTATTTTCATGTTTTAATAGTATGTTTATAGTTTTTGGGGTGTTTGTTTAGTCGAATGGTATATAATTTAAATGTGGGTGATACATCGGTCTACGGCAATATTTTTTACCAAACTACATTAATTCTAAATTTGTGGTTCAGATAGAATTTTTTATTTCTATAGGTGGAATACATTGTTTTCAGAATTTCGTACTCGTATAATTCTATTTCTAAATTCGTACTCGTAGCCGAAGTATGCATAGCGACCATCCCTTCCACTTTTTCGAAGATTTCAAAATAACCCTGATTTGAAAAGATATTAAAAATTCATCGGGTTGATACCAATAATATAACATTGTTTAATTATAATTTTAAAATATTTTTGTTGTTAAGTATAACGTTCGCAGTATAACTGTTTAAACGGAAGTGAAATACGGTTTAATCTTTTTTTGTTTAGTTTTCCGTAAAATTGGGATCGATACATTACGAATATTTTATATTTGTCTCTTATCAAGACCGTTATGCATCGGTCGATACATCGATGCAATTTGAGTAATAATTTCATAACACCGTCTTAATAACCGTCAAAACCATACGTACATACATCAATGGTTGCAGTTTATTAAATAACAAGTCATTAGAGATATCCTAGAGGATACTTAATTGTTTTTGCTGGCAGCTAGTATTTTCGAGCAAAATTAAAAAATTAAATATTTCCAAAAAATTGTCCTCAGCGCACGGAAATTTCGAGAAATGCAAAAAACCTAAAAATAGTTTTAAGAATTTGACGACAGTTATTAAGCATTGCAGCAAATTTTATTTTAAATAAATGATAAAAATTTTAAGAGCTTAAAACAAAAATTGGAATTTTAAATATTTTACAAGATGTATAAATAAAATGATTAGAATTGCTGTTCTAAAAAATTTATGATTCATCCAAAATTGTATTAGCTAAGTAAATTTGAGTATTTTAAGTACAAGAAGTTTTTCACTAAAATTACAAATTTTATCAATTTTTAAAGTGTCTAAAAATTATAAGATCCTAAATCATTTAGACGGTAAACAATTACAAGAATATTTATAAAATTAATGTTTTTTACTGTTTTGAAAATTTTAAAAATTTCATTTGCACTTTCAAAAATTTAAAGGATTTCATAAATTTAAGAACCTAACGGATTTTAAAATTATGCAAAATTTAAAGTTAAAATTATAAATTTCATTAAAGTTTCAAATTTTAGTTATAAAATAATTAAAAATTTAATAATATTAAAAAATCTAGGATTTCTTATATATGTAAACATAAAATATTAATTTGAATTGTTTAGAAAATTTAAAACGTTATAAATGAAAATTAGGTTCTAACGGAATCAGACAATTAAAATTTTTGAGAGTTATAAGAAATATTTTCATTTAAAATGTAACATATTAGGGAATCTTAAGAATTTTGGTGTTTTGAAAAATTCAAAAACTTCGTGGTTTAAACTTTAAGTGTTTCCAGAATTTTAAAGAATCAATTTATTTCAAAAATAAAGTACATAGACGAGAACAATTGTGAAAACTATTACAATAATTTCAACGAAAATTTTAAAACTTTAAAACAAAATGTAAATGTTAAGATTTCGTGAGATATTAAAATTATTATTTACGAAATTCAAGGTTTAAACAACATTAAATATTTGAACAAAATGATTTTAATTGCTTTTACAGTTCTAATAAATTTAAGATTCATCCAAAAGTTTATAGATATTCGTTCAAGAATTTTATAAATTTGACGAATCTAGAAAATTAAAGGATTTTATAATTCTGTTTTAAAAAATAATTTCAATCAATTAAATTATTTAATAAATTTACAAAATATCAGAATTAAAAAAAATCGATTTGATACATCTGAAGAACTAAGATCGTTCCAGGAATTTTATGAAATTTTAAAATGGTTTTAATAGTTTAAGAATTTAGTTTTAAGTATTTTAGTTTCTGAGAAATTTCGAATTTCTAAGAATTTAAGTATTTTAAGTTAGAAAAATTTGTTTCAAGAATTTTTTGTATTTTAAATTTTTGCAAAATTTGGGATTTTTTTGATTTTTTGAAGTGCCTAAAAATTATAACA
Organism: Tipula vernalis; assembly: GCA_958295665.1. Taxonomy (NCBI): domain Eukaryota; kingdom Metazoa; phylum Arthropoda; class Insecta; order Diptera; family Tipulidae; genus Tipula; species Tipula vernalis. The sequence continues at coordinate 73,793,527 of OY282559.1, read as the reverse complement.
TCTTAATAATATTAAAAGTTTCGCAAAAGGCAAGAAATTTTATAATATTAATGTTTTTACTGTATTTTCAAAAATTTTAAATATATCATAAATTTAAGAATGTAGGCTCCGTTTAATATTACTAAAAATTTAATATTTAAAAAAAAATGTTCTTTGAAGTTTTAATTATTTAAAGAATTTTAATTTTAAAATAATTTACAAATTAAATTGCAAAAGTATTAAAAGTTCTTTGATATTCAGATTAAAGAATCCTAAGAATTTTGGTGCTTTATAAAATTACTAAATTTCAGATTTGATGATATTTTAAGAATATTAAAAATGTTTGGTATCTAAAACTTCTAAGATTTTTAGGGAATCAAACTTTTTAAAAAGTAAGAAGTTTTTATTACAAGAAATTCAGCAAATTTTATTTTATATAAATTTCTAGAGTTTAACCAAAATTTAGTAGTTTAAGAATTTCACAAAATGTTTAAGTTATTCACGAAATTCAAGGTTTTAAACAATATTAAATATTTCAACAAAGTGATATTTATTGCTTTACCAGTTATAAGACATTCATGATTCATCTAAAAATTTGAAGGTATTTGTTTAAGAATATCATAAAGTTGATAAAACTGGAAAATGTAAAGGTATAAGTAGTTAAGTAAATTAATTTTTTTTTCTAGTTTAATTTGAAATTATCATTATAATGTAGTTCCAGTCATAACTTTTTAGTAATGTTAAATTCAAATATCGTCGTCTTAGGATTATTCTTGTCTATGTCCAATTTTTGGTCAAATTAAGTTATATATGGAGTTAGGGTAAAACGATCACGAAGAATTTAAATTTCCTATCAAAATTTGGCTATCTGCAACCGTTTCGCAGATTTTTTTTTTAAATTTATCTATGTCCTATAATTTTTTCGTTTGTTATACTTTGTTTGGTCTATATCCTTGAAATCCGGCTTGTTTGTCTATCTCCATAGAAAACCTGTGTACAAATTGTGGTTTGATTCTTTTTGGTATGATTTTGTCTATATCCGTGCTATAGCTTTCTACATTCGTCTCGCGTAAATATAGCGGGAAGCTACGATAGTGATTTATTTCCTAAAACATTCCTAAATTGTAAAAACATTTTAATATATTAGTAAAGCAATCAATTAATGGTATTCAATAATGGTTTATTGAAACACACAAATAAAAAATTGAATATAAATCAGAGTTAATAATACAGCGTTAAATTATAAATACTATTAACTGCAAAACAATGTCTGGAAATACAGATATGAACAAAATGTAAACCATGGTCCATTCTTGACTTTGCAATTAGTGGAGATATTCTGTTGGAGCTAAAAGGGTTACATATGATGAAAATCACCCCAAGCCTAAATTGAACAGCGAACGTTCAATATTTAAATCTACTAAACCATCTTTGGTAGTGTGTCCGGAAATGAAACTAATAACCAAATGTAAGTGATGTTTAATTCTTGACTAATGTATGTATTTTGCTCTTAGTTTCATTACCGGACAAGGTACTGAAAATGGTTTAGTAAATTCAAATATTTAACGTTAGCCGTTCAGTTTAAACTTGGGGTGATTTTCGTCATATCTAACCACCTTTGCTCCAAGAGAATGTCTATATTATTTGGATAAGTTAAGAATGGACCATGGTCGACAGTTTCTTCTTAGTTTCATTACCGGACAAGAGACTCAAGATGGTTTAGTTATTTGAAACATTGAAGGTTAGCCGTTCAATTTAATATTGGGCTAATTTCCATCATAACCATTTTAGCTCGAATAAAATTTATCCAGCATTTACATAAGTCAACAATGGACCACGGTCTACGTTTAGATATTAGTCTTATTTCTAGACAATGTATTGAAGATGGTTTAGTAATATAATTATTGAACATTAACCTTTGATTACAAATCTGTAGTGATCTTTTATATTCAAAATTGTATGGTATATTTTCAAATTGAATTTGATTGGATTTTGTGAAATAACATACTTTATTAATACACATTTACAATTTTAGATTTAGCAAAAATTTCACGTTTTAAAAAAGGCTCGTGAATTATTTGCTAAATGATTCTTAATAGGAAAAGGGGTTAATAGGGATAATTGATTGATAATATTGTTTGATACCACTCCTACGATCACATGAAAAGTATTACATTCTAAAATCATCTCGCGTGTAAATACAGCGGTAAGTTTATTTTAAAATTAAAATTTAATTTAAAAAGTAATTCAAAATTGCAATGAACGTACCTCATCTAATAACGGTAAACAGCCAACTCAAGTTAAACAACGAAAAACTAAGAACACAAGACTTGCACAGCAAATTCAGATCAAACATCGGGCAACTAGGAGCACGATTAATGTGGGAGAAGAAGACAAGCAAAAAAAAAGAGGGGAATAACTAATTCTTAAATTTCGATATATTATTTCAATCTACTGAATTTTATTTAATTTCCTTTTCTATTTTATTTTGTGGATTTTATTATGTTTTAATAAATGAAGTTTTTAATTTATATAACATTGGTTGATGGTCAAAATACTAAATCATTTTTCTTTTCGAATTACGTAGATATAGATAAATTATTGTTGATATAGACGTTCAAAAAAAGGCGAATTAGAATTTGACATAGACAAAAGTGATAAATTTAAATCATAAATAATTAAAATACTACTTGAGTTTGAAGTGCGAAACTTTGCGATTAAGCTCTGGAGTAACATTATCTACATGGAAACTCAAAACTAATAGAGAAATCACTCAGAAACGCCTTTAATTCTTTGGTTGAACTTCAAATGCCGTTTTCTCCGATATAGACAAAATGGACATAGACAAGAATAATCCTAAGGCGACGATATGTGAGCCGACCTTGACTGTCGTGAAATAAGAATTTTAAATTACGTAAAAGTCTTTTTAAAGATACAACCTAAATATTATGGTAACAAGGGTGGACAAAGGGTTAACAGTTTTAATATTACGAACAGATTATTTGGATAAAATAAATAATTTATTAAGTGACACATCTATACGTACACAAATACCATAAGACATTTCAACACCAATCCAAACAAAATTAAATTATATAGTAGAAGAATGGAAACAATTTGGTAAGATAAACCAAATTTACCATACAGGCCAATTGTAATTTCCATAGCAATTCTCACATATTCTTTATCATCATTTTTAGGCAATATTCTGAAATCAAGTGTATAGTAATGTAACCGTCCAAATTTTCTGTTAATCTTCCTTATTTACTAATTTCGATAGCCAAATTGTAAAAAATATTAGTTGTCAATTTTGGAGAAATATAACACAAATTTTTAAGCCAAAATTAACAAAAATTTAATTTTTTTACAGCTTTGGATATCGTTTTAAATAATTCAGAATTTTGTTTTGATAACAAAATTTACAAACAAATTTTTGACTCACTTATGGTTTTCCCAATAATTCCCATAATTGCAAATTTACAAATGAAAAATTTAGAAATTTCAATTTTAAACTCTTTAGATTTTCAACCATTATTTTACTACAGATATGTTGATAATATAATAACAGTCGTACCAATAGATAAGATTGAATATTTCTTTTAAGCTTTTAATTTCCTAAACAACAGAATCAAATTCTCTTTTGAAAAAGAAGTAGAGAACAAAATTCCTATTTGGGGCATTCTGTTGATTCATAAACCAAACGGGAAAAATTCTTGTGATTGGTATCATAAAACTACTTGGAACTGGTAGGTATCTAAATTTTCATTTATGGCTTCCCACCACTTACAAAATGAACACTACAAAAATTGTAACCCAAAAAATTCTAAAGCTTTCCTTTTTAGATAATAAATTCCACCACAAAAATTTAAAAATTCTAAAATTCTAAATATTTTAAAAAAAAAAACTAAATTTGCACACAAATCCTGTTTTTTAAGTTCAAGCTGAAACTAGACATTAATGGACCACTCCATAAATTAAAAATCTTTATGAAAAAATAAAACACCTTTTTAGGAATTATGCGTGTATTTTATAAAATTTAAATAAAAAAAATTTTGTGTACGTGTACGAGTTGCAATGGCATCAATCGGAACGATGGAACCATTTGAAGTGCGGAAAGGATCCAGCTGGCAAGGTTATTGCCGAGGTTTCGAACTATTTTTCGAGGCGAATGAGATTGTGGACGCTACAAAAAAGCAAGAGATTCTCCTGACGCTCTATTAAGTAAATACACATGGCCTTTTGAAATCTTACATAGCTCCCCAAAAGGTTAGTGAAGTGGTGAATAAAGACATTATTAAACGTCTCACTGACCATTTTTCTCCCACACCATCAGAAGTGGCGGCCTCGTTTAAATTCTTTAAACGAGAGCAAATGCCTGAGGAGAAAATCGCAGATTATATCGCCGAGCTCCGAAAATTAGCCAAGGAATGCAATTTTCCAACAGGAATCCTTGAACGCATGCTCCGTGAACGAATAGTGTGCGGTATCCACAATCCAGCCTTGCAACAAAATTTTTTAGCTGAAAAGACTTTGACCTTGGAGAAAGTTTGTGATAATGTAGTTGCCGACGAGGCTGCCATTCAGGATCACAAAGCGATCACCGACGCCCATGAACAGTCAGGTCAAGTAAAGTATGTTCACCAATCACACCAACCATCCAACCCCAATCGTGCCCAGCCCACGAAGGTCAGCCGCGAACAACACCGTCATCCGCGTGCATTAGTTCAATGCGAAAGCTGCGGAGAGAATCATTTACGTTCAACCTGCAAATATCGAAGCATTGCTTGTAATTTCTGTGGACTGATCCGGCTAACCGTGCCGGAAAAGCAACAAAGTCTAAGAAAAGATATTACAAACGAAGTACAAATTCGGTCAAGCAGGTATCCTTGTCCAGCGAAGTGAAAACGGACACAACAGTCGTTATCAACAAGGTGCCTTGCCAAGTGCCAAAGTCGATTCGGGCTCTCGATATACCATTATTTCCGAGTCAGCCCTTAGAATAATCTGGAAATCACCAACGATTCTTCAGCCATCTGGGCTTAAGTTAAGAGATTTTCAACAGAATCCGATCCAGATTCTCGGTCGCACTGAGGTCGACGTCGAATACAATGGCCGATTAATCAACAATATGCCATTGTTTGTCACTACGGGAAACAAAACCAACACCTTGGGTCTTGATTGGTTCGGACCATTGGGAATCTCCGTCCATGGAAATTTTCAAACTTATTGGAGAAATACCAACACCTATTCTCAGCTGAGTTAGGAGAGTTTCATGGTTCACCGGTTTCATTAAAATTAGATCCGACCGTCATACCAATTCGACTACCACCTCGCCGAGTCCCTCTCGCTCTTCGTAAACCAATAGAAGAGAAGCTGCAGAAGATGTTAAACCAGGGAATTTTGGAGTCAGTGGAGTACATTGAATGGGCGTCACCTATCGTTCCTGTAATCAAATCTGATGGAACAGTACATAAAGCACTTTCGCCGCACGCATTTCCAATTCCGTCAGCTACCCATTTGTTGTCTACGATGCCAAGAGGGTCGATATTTGCCAAGCTGGATTTGGCGCAAGCTTATCAGCAACTCACAGTTGACGATGACACCGCCATGGTACAAACACTCGCAACTCACAAGGGGGCTTTCAAAGTGAAACGTCCCCAGTTCGGAATATCCACGGCACCAGGCATTTTTCAAAATTTTTACGAAAATTTACTTCGTGTAATTTCAGGGGTCATTCCATATTTCGACGATATTATTGTCATCGTTGCTTCTGATGACGAACATCATGAAAAATTGAGCCAGATTTGTTAACGAGTTGATGAAGCGGGGATTCGTCTTCGGAAAGATAATTGCGTTATCGGATGTGAAGCTGTCGATTTCCTCGGTTAACGAATCGACGTTAATGGTCTTCGTTCCACTAAAGCCAAAGTTAAAGCCATCCGAAATTCACCGCCACTGAAGGATCAAGTCCAACTCCAGGCTTTTCTGGAGCTGTTCAATTTTTACCATGCATTCGTTAAAGCGAAAGCTACTATCGCAGAGCCGCTGCATCAACTTCTCCACGTCAACACCAAATGAACTTGGTCCACTGCCCATCAGAAAAGCTTCGATCAGCTGAAGTTTGCGCTATCGACCGACAATGTTCTCATGCCCTACAATGAGAAGCTGACATTACTGTTGGTCTGTGATGCCTCTCCATATGACATCGGGGTGGTCCTTTCACACAAGGTGGGTTATAATAAACGTCTGATTTCGTTTTTTTCTAGGACGCTAACTGCCACCGAACGTCGGTATGCTAAGATTAATAGAGTGGCTCTGTCAATTATCGCCGGCGTCAAGAAGTTCCATGACTTCGTCTATGGTCGTGTATTTACGATCGTGACTGACCACAAACCGCTCTTAGGTATGTTGAACCCTAACAAACCGCCACCGCATATTTTGTCCCAGAGAATGATGCGATGGAGCGTTTTCCTCAACGCCTACAATTACTAATTTATCCACCGACCAGGAAAGGAGAACAGTAATGCTGATGGTATTAGTCGATTACCCAATCCGGCACAAATCATCACCGAAGTAGAGGAAGTGATGTTAATTGAATCGCTTGAGCACCCAGTAGTTCTGGCAGAGGACTTACCAAAATCGACGAAGAATGACCCCATTCTTTCACATATTCTCTCGTGGTGTACGGGAGGATGGCCTTAGAAGATTGTAGTGCGCATGAAATCTATGGCGAGAAGCTGCGTGTGGTGGCCGAACTTCGACAACGATATCGAAAAGGTCATACGTTCCTATACGCCATGTCAAGAATCTCAGCCCGAGAACTTTCAAGTGCCTATACACTTTTAGGAGGAAGCGAAAGGGCCATGGTCAAGGGTCCACGTAGATTTCGCTGGACCATTCCAGTCGAAAGTATTTTTCATCTTGGCAGACTATTACTCCAAATGGCTAGTAGTGCAACTTGTATCGTCTACTTCTTCAGCGTTTTCTATTCAATCGCTCCGTGCCATTTTTGCAACGCACGGTATTCCTGAAGTAATCGTAAGCGATAATAGCACCGCCTTTACATCAACCGACTTCGAAAAATTCTGCAAGGGAAATGGATTTCACCATACGTTTGTCGCTCCTTTCCACCCCTCGTCGAATGGACAAGCAGAACTAATGGTACGCTCAACCAAGGACTACTTGAAGAAAGAAGCGACCGGGGTCATTCGTCATGGTTTGGCAAAATTCTTGCATCACCACCATGCAACACCATCCACTAGCACAGGGAAAAGTCCGGTTGAGCTTCTCTTCAACCGTCGAATCGGAACCTATTTCTATCGGTTACATTCTGATGCAATTCCTACGTCGAAACTAAGAACCAACCATACGAGAAACACTAGATGACTGTCCCCTAAGTCTGAAGTCACAAAGACAACTAGACCAGTCTCATACCAGGTTGAAATCGGAAATAGCAACATCATTCGCCATCACATCGATCAGCTGCGATTACGTGACAATACCCCCGATATCACCATCAAATTTACCATAAACGTCGAGTGATGTCACACCGTCATTAACACCAACAAACAACATAGCTGACTCAACCGAAGTGCAAGATCAACATACGGGGCAATCACAGTTTCTTGTATCAAAGTCTGAAAGAGTTCGAATTTAATTAACTGGTAATGTTCCATCCGCAGGTGGAGAAATGTAATGTATTGAGCCACTGTACATTGTAACATTAATGCACTTTTCAACACACATACTTACATATTGTAATGACTGTTATGTATTGCATTTTAGTTGTATTTTTTAGAAAATAAAGTCAATTCTATTTACGGTGTTGATCAGTTACTACCAAACATAATAAATTTCATTATATTTTGAAATTTAATAAAAATTTGTATTCTAAAATTAAAAAATTTTTAAAAAGTCAAATTATTAAAAAAATAAAATTTTTAAGAATTGTGAAAATTATTACAATAATTACAGCAAATTCTATTTTATTTAAATTCTATAAATTTCAAGCGATTAAAAGAAAATTTGGAATTTTAAGTATTTCACAAGATTCTTAAATTATTCCCGAAATTTAAAGTTTTAGATCGTATTAAATATATCACTAAAATGATTGCGATTGTGTTACAGTTTTAAAAAACGTAAGATTCATTGAAAAAATTTAGAGATTTTCGTTTAAGAATTTCTTAAGCTTGAAGAATCTTTTTTACAATTTTCTAATGCCGTTTCTAAAAACGGGACCCCGCTGTTATCCATCTTTTTAAAATTTATTTTTTAAAAATCGGATTTTCCAAAAATAGTTTTTTTAAATGTTGGCGCACAAAACGCGTTGTGCGATTTACAAGTCTCCTTCAACAGAATTTACAGAACAACTGCTTCTAAAAAACTAAAATTTACGGAGAAAATTTTATGCCAGATTTTATAATTAGGAGATTTTGTAATTAGGCGATTTTGTATTTAGGAGATTTTGTAATTAAGAAATTTTGTAATATAGATTTTGTAAAAAAGATTTTCTAATGGGAAATTTCGTACCCAATCCGGAATATCACTCAAAAACGTGCAGTAGCGCTAATTCTGTTTTTATTGTTTTGTCTGCTAAAACACTATTTTTGTTTATCATTTCTCAGCCATTATTTAGAATCGCAAAAAATTTCACTAAATTCTTAAATTTTTCAAAAAATTAAAATTTTTAAAAAATTTGAAATTTAATATCAAATTCGTTAAAAATTTCTATTTTGAAATTTAGAATAATTTTCTTAAATTTCTTAAATAATTTGAAACACTTAAAAAATAATTAAAATCCTTAATTATTTAATACGCATATTAAATCATTGCAATTTGTATATTTTTGAAACCCAAAAATTTAGGATCATCTAGAATTCTTAGAATTTTAAATCTAATTAAATTCCAAAATATAATAACAATAGATTAAATTGTAAAATTTCCTAAAATTCCTAAAATTTAAAAAAAAATTTAAATTTGTGGCGCATTTTTGACACTCCTAAAATTTGAAAAAATTTTAATAATCGTAGTACTTATAACTTAGTATTTAATTTTTTGATATAATTAAATAATTTTAAATTTCTTGCTTGAATTTGTTCCGAAATAATCGTTCAGTTCTTGAACCCTTGACCCAATTTTTGGGTTAAGGAGTTTCTTGTAATAATTTTCACAATACTTAGAAGCTTTTTATTTTTAAAATAATTTAAATTTTTAAAAAATCTTAAAGGTTTTAAAAGGCAAAAATTCTTAAAATTTTTAAAATTCCAAAATTTAAAAGAAATTCCATAAACACTTTAAAATCTAAATTTGTGTAACTATTAAAATACCAAAATTTTTAGGATACTTAAAATAATTAAATTAAATTATTAAATTATTTTATAATTAAAATTCATAAAATTATTAAAATTTTAAAGGAAATTATTTATTAATCTTATATTTTGTTAATCTTCAAAATATTTAGGTTCTTAAGCTTACGATATTCTTAAAATTTTTGAAAGTGCAGTTGAAATTTTTAAAATAGTAAAAAACATTAATATTAAACAATTTCATGTGGTTTTTACCTTTTAATTAAGTTTGCAATTTTTAGACAATTTGAAAATTTATTAAATTTACAAATTTTAATTTTTTTAAATTTTTTACGATCCTCAATAATGGCTGTGAATTCTAAAACCATCCAAATTGAATACACAGTAATCTAAAAATATCCGAACTTTTAATTTAAATCATAGAACACGTAGCGCCATCTATTAATAGTTGGTAGTGTTAGAAAGGTTCATGTTTCTTCTTTAACTCAGTTAAGTTCATGCTAATCAGTTGACAGGTTACAAACATACGTTTTAATGACAGTAGTTTTTGTAGTTATGTCGTAAAATCATAATGGAACAAAGAGCAAATAATAAATTTTGAGTTAAACTCGGTAAAAAATTTGCTTAGACTTACGAATTGTTAAAAAAAGTTTATGGTGATGATTGTTTGAGTCGTACTCAAGTTTACACGTGGTTTACACGATATAAAGATGGCCGTGACGATTTAAATTATGATCCAAGACCTGGATGACCAAAAGCATCAAATCATGCTAAGTTAGTGGAAAAAGTACGTGAAATAATCACTATCGATGCAAATTTCACTGTGAGAATGCTGGCAGAAGATCTACACAATATTAACTGAAGATTTGGGTAAAAGAAAAGTCTGTGCACGTTTTGTTCAACATCAGTTAAATAAATATCAAAAATTCGCTTGAGTAAAGCACTGCAAAGACATCATTTCAACAGCTGAAAACGATCCAAATTTTCTTGATTCTATCATAGCTGGTGATGAAACATAGTGCTTCAAATGTTATCCTGAAACTAAGCGACAATCTGCAGAATGGAAGCCGAATGAGAGCCAAAACCTAAACAATTGCGTTTTTAGAAATCAAGAATCAAGATAATGTTGTTAACTTTCTATGATTCCAAGGGTATTGTTCACAAGGAACTTGTTCCAGAAGGTGAAACTGTCAATGGAGAATACTATTTACAAAGTTTTACATCTTTTGTGGTTAAGAGTTTTTCGCGTTAGACCCGAATATCTAAAAGGAAAACAGCTGTTTTATTACATGATTAATGCACCACCTCATGATCAAAAAAATCAACGAATTTTTGATGAAAAAAACAGTTTTGCGTCATCGACCACCCTCCATATTCGCTTGATATATTACCGTGTAACTATTTTCTATTCCATAAACTGAAAACTGCAATGAAAGGAGCTTTTAACGATGACGTTTCAGTCATTTAAGCAGCCGTGACACAGGTGCTAAAGAACATCCGAAAAATGGAGTTTAACAATTCTATGGATAAATTGGTTGGTCGTTCCATACTTTGTATTAAGTCAAATTGATCCTAATTTTAACAAATATTAGCTTTGAAACATAATACCATGCTTGTTTTATTCTATAACTAAAAAGTTGTGTTATTTTTAGATCTGTATATAGCTATATTGGTATCCCATTTCTGGAATTTTAATTTTGCAAACAAAACAATAAAAAATAGAATTGGTACCACTGCACGGTTCTACTTCCGCAAAGTTCAAACCGTGGTTTCATTTATTTTCGAGTTTTCAGTGATTTTGTTCTGGGAATTTTCAGGTTTGGGCAATTGTTTATATATTTTACGTGATTTTGTATTTTAAATAATCGTCAAATATTTATAAATCATTTTAATTTTGGACGATTTTTGAAAATAAACAATCGCCTATTTTCTTAGTGTTCGGTAGCACCAAAAAGGGGAAAGAAAATATTACTATTTTCATGTGAAAATTTTAGCATAAAACACATCCAATACCACCCCATACATGTTTTGTCATTTTCAAGTAGACGGCTAGAATTTGTCACTATTAAATTAGCACTGTTTTGGAAACACAATTGATTAGCCTAAACATCTCCCAAACACCATTACGCGTAGTAGCTGATAATAGCCAATATGATATGGATGAATAATAATTGCCTTTCTCTTTGAGTAAACTTTTAATCTTACAAATTCCCAAATTTGAGGGTAATTTAATCGAAAACGACCACTAATACATATAGCAAAACAAGAGCATTGTGAACTTCTAAACAGTGTTTTAGGGTAATCACAGTATTGTACAAAGAAGCAATTTTACTATTGAAACTATTAAACAACACAGGTGAGAACTCTATGAGGACTAACAGAATGATCTTTAATCATTTAAAAGTTTTTAAAGCTTTTAAAGTTTTTTGTTCATTAAGCTCACAATAAGAAAAATTCTTAGTTTGAGTCCTAAAACATTACAAAGTCTTTTATACAATTAAGATTTTGACAGGGAAAATTAAAAAGAATATTACGCACAAAGCTTAATTACACGTTACATTCAGCTTTATTCTTGAGAAAGATAATTGGGATTTTTTTAAAAAATTAAATTTTTTTTACTTATAAAGACCCGTTAGGCTTTCTCTCACACTCGTACGTGACAACGGGCCTGATTGACACTATATTTAAATTTTAGCTATTCATCTTTTGCAAGGTATTTTAAAAAAAGTTTTGGAGGAAGAGGATAAAGACTTGATTACCAGCTTGATATCTCTCCTACAATATGATCTTTTGTGACAATAAATAGGGGATTCTACTAAAAAGTCAATATTTTGGTTTGAACTCATTGATTTTGAGGCCGACAGAGGCCTACGACCTCAATCACTATTCCCATATGCCAATTAGCTTTACGATTTTTCTCAAAAAGATCGCTTTATCCTGTGCTTCTTTTTAAGCTACATGTATCATGTTACTCGATAGTAAGGTTGGTAAGGATTTCTAATAAGCCCAATCAATTCTAGATATATTTTTCACTTTCAATTGTATAGAATTATCTGGGTAGCATAGACCACTAAAGCTTTCCATATCTACCCAACAGTATTGATACAAGTAGTTTAGTTTCAAAATGACCCAAATAATGATTACTCCCTAAAAACCTCGTAGCCTATTAAAAATAACACGAAGCTTATGCGTGGGTCCGTCAATTTTTCTAAATTTGTTTGAGACCAACATCGACCATCATTTGTTTCCACATAAGGATCAACCTCTAGCACTAAAGGTACCAACCACAAGTCTGATGTTGAGTTCAGTTTGCGTAAAATTACACTTTTTGGGGGTTAGTTATCTTCAGTGGATACTTAAACTAAAATGATCGATAGTGTTATTATGAGTTGAGTTCACTTATGCATGCACCTTTCGGAACGTGTTGATTAGAGGATAGAGTTAGGCGTTTCGTTGAAATTGGCATTGAGGGTTGGGTTTTTGTTGAGCAGAGTATTTGATTTAATAATTTTTTTTTTAATATTAATTAATTCATGTAATTTCTAATATGCTACCGGTGATTAGACCATTTTTAATTTGTTTTTATCAACACGAGAAGTATATTAGTATTTACGAACAATCATTCAACGAAATTGACTAATAGACCTAATTGTATTTATTTAATTTTTTAATAAATATGATTTTATTACGTTCCGAAGATTGTAAGAGAATTCAATCCAGTTTCTAACTTCTCGTGTTAATAAAAACACATTTAAAATGGTCTAATCACCGGTAGCATATTAGAAATTACTTGAATTAATTAACATTCAACAAAAAAATTAATAAAAAGTAAAAATTAGCGTACACAGAAATAGAGCTGTGTGAATGTCGTGAAGAAAAAAATTGTAAGAGAATTTATCTGTATTAGTATGATTCGCTAGTACATAACGCACAGCACATTCTGTATATAGAATGTAAATTGTTGTACAATCAGTCCAGTCGCCGCAGCCTGATAAGAAGACTGATTTTTCCATGATCATAGGCTCATTAGTTCGGAACTGGATTGAATTCTCTTACAATCTTCAGAACGTATTAAAATCATATAAATTAAAAATATTTGATTTAGTTAGGAATTTATTGATTTATTTGGAATTTTAGTCGTGGGTTAAGGCGGAAATTAGATTAAGTTAAATAGATATGCATTTATAGTTTCCGAGCCGTTTTGATTTAGGGCTTTAGTTGAACGTTGAGCTTGAGATTGGGTTAAGTATTCAATTGGGGTTGAGCTGTGGTTGAGTTTATTGTGGATTGGGGTTGGTTCAATTTGGTAATAATTTGGAGTCGAGTGAAGGGTTTAGTGAGAGGTTAGATCAAGTTGAGTTTCTTTGGGAACCGTTATTCACAAGATGGCTGGTACAGAGCGGGTCTACACTAGGAGAAATATCGATCAGTTCTCATGTATTATGACAAGAGAGAGATAGTCTTCGTACTGGTAGTACAACAAAGGTCGTCTTGTACCCGTTTTAGCCCAATTAGATTTATGGCACGAGATTTGTGCTAGCGCAACAGAGATAAAAAAGTGCCGAACGCGAATGGTATGCAAGGCTTGCATGTGCTTACCGATCTATCAGATACATCAATTCTGATCGTGGCCGGAGTAACTTTGCTTGACCTACTGTCATTGAAGCGCTGAAGGTTATTTCGTTTGAATAGTGAGCAGCCTTTCGGCAATTAACAGCATTGATGGAAGTAAGAAACCTACTCTGTGGATACAGCTATATGCATGGTAATACAATTATCAGAAATGTTTATATGTCTCATAGCGATGATGTGACTATTTACATAAATAATATTTTGAAATAGAAGGACCTTGACCAGTCCAAGAATTGTTTACCAGAATGTTTTGTTCAGACAACTTTATAACTGCCAGTACATTTGATGTGTTATTTAACACTGGAGATGAAAACGAGGGTTTCTTGAAAGATATTCAGTCATCACTTTCTAATTATATAAATTTTGTAATAGCTGGAGAGTTTAATATAAAGATGCTTGAAAATGGTATTCCAATTAATAAGTTTAGAAATGTACTCGTCTGACAGTTACAACCAGGATTCAAGAAAGGAGCTATAAAATAAATGTAAGTGCTTATGGACGTTTTAAAAAAAACTTAAGGCTGCTTTTAATTACTTAATACTCAAATAATCTTTTTAGTTATGATGTTTTAAAAATCGGCGACTCATAAAATAGGCACAGCATGAAAAATCTTTTATTTTGTTGGCCGAAATTGAATTATTGTTACCAGGACTCGTACGTCGTGCTATACAAGGACTGTGATTGCACATCGTTTGAATATATTATTATATTATTCTGGTGTGGAACTAGTAATAAGCTCCAATTTCTGAATTTAAAACTAGTTAAGGTCGTTAGTTATGAAGCGTTGTGCTTATGAATGTCCGAATATGCATTTGTTGTCTATATTTAAAACCGGTTCCATTGTCCAGAAGTTTTTTATTAATTATAAATACCTCCTTGACTTATTTGATTGAACATATCGCACATGTAGAATAAAAATGACACAACTGAAAAAATCGGGTATTCCCGTTAATAGCATATTCAGATTCATCATACATTTTACTCTCATTTTCCATAATTGAGAAATTAATAATTTCTTTTGTTTTGCGACACGTGGTATTTGTGCCACTTTTCAAGGTTAAAATGCATTTTAAACACTTGCAAAAAAAGAGTCACAACTTCAGTTGTAATTAAAACTTCAAACGAATACGTGTTGATTTAAGTAAAAAACCGTCATATTTCAAGTTGTGTCATTTCAGTGCCTTAACTGAAAGAAAAAATAATTATATTTTTCGAGTGAATTCATTTTTGTTGAATGAAGTATATTCCGCAATTTGTTGTAATTCGATGTGTGTCATTATTGTCGGAAAAGGTAAGTAATATTAGTTGAATTATTTTTTGTTAAGTCATTTCACTGACTTTAAAACGTTTAGATTTTAAACTGACACATTTTAGATTACAAAAATGCGGGTATGTTGATTACTAAAATTTTTGAAAAACTTCAGTTGAGTTTCTACTTTTAAGATAATTTGAGTTGTGTCACTCTTGTCAAAATAATTTGACTAATTTATTTATAGGGCTACTAGCAGCATAATCATGAATTCGTCACATCGTGCAAGTCTAATGGTACAAATGGCAACATCAGCGTTAAAAAATAATGAAAATCCATCAAAAAATATTAACGCAGAGAATCAACATCTAAATATTTTAGAAGTACAAAGTATGAATTCGACTTCAAGGTTTGAAACCTTTAATAAAAATTAGCCAGGATGTTCACACGCTACTAAAGTTGCAAATGATTTACGTGCTAATATGCCTGAAGCTAACACTCAATTGAATACGCTGATGTTAGGGACGGGAGGAATTTCCGAATGTGTT
The DNA here is from genome assembly GCA_958295665.1 of Tipula vernalis. Lineage (NCBI taxonomy): Eukaryota > Metazoa > Arthropoda > Insecta > Diptera > Tipulidae > Tipula > Tipula vernalis. Next base: position 73,777,814 of record OY282559.1, on the reverse strand, counting down.
GTCACAGATAACAGTCACGGAGATAGTATTTTATCATTTAATGAGTGTTCATCAGTAATTTATAAATATTATTTTCAATCCTTTCCTAGAAGCGTATCCGCGATACGAGTTGAGACTGGAAGCCTGCCTTAAAATGACTCCGGTAATATTTAAAACTATCACAAAGATACGATTAACTAAATCGAATAATCAAATAGATTTTGAGTCACCTACATACACACAGCAATGCAAGTGATATTATAGATGATTCTGATGACGATCCAGATTTTATAGATAGTGAATCAATTTCAACAGACAGTTCTGAAAATAAAAATCAGTACGAACTTGCTTCGGAAATTGAAAATGAACATGAAATTGAAAATAGGGCCAAAAAAGGACGAAAAATGAAACGGCAGGTTGGCAATTGGATTATCAAAAAGACAAAACTATTAAGTAATTCTGGGGAAGCTTACGTTTCGACCTCAAAATCAAAGAAAGGTTTTCCCGCGACAAAAATACGGCCTGGATGTGGAGATAAATGTAGGTTAAGCTGTACTAGCAAAATTAATGCTGCCTGCCGTGAAAGAATATTCAATAACTATTGAAAGTTAGCAGACCTTCAGAGTCAGAGAGAATACATATTAAGGCACACCGATCAAATAAATCCAAAATATCGATATTCCTTTACTAACGAATTTCGTAATTTGAATTCAGCCTTCTGTTTCGACTTAGATGACACATACGAGTTTGCAAGAATTTTTTTAAAGCAACTCTGGACATCAATGATCGACCTATATGGACGCTCGATCGCTGAAGAGCGAAATGAGAGGAAAGCTCAACAATTGGGAGGAAAACAATTTTTAATCGACTCCGAACTTAAACAAAGTGTTAAAAATTTCATAAATGTCATTCCAAGGATAGAATCTCATTATTTAAGAGCCCAAACCACGAGAATTTATTGAAAGTACCAAAAGTATTGCAGATCTATATCGTGACTATAAGCAGCAACGTGAGGAACAGAGCCTTTCATTTGTACATGTGAGTATGTTTAATCGCATATTTAGAGAAGAGTACAACATATATTTCTACGTACCAAAAAAAGATCAGTGCGATCTGTGTGAGTCTTTCAAAAATGCTGATGAGGAGGGGAAAAAATATTACTAGAAAACTATACATTTCACCAGAAAGAGAAAATTTGTACCGGGCGGCACATGTTGCTGTATACGATTTGCAAGCAGTTATGCCATTGCCTAGAGGGCAAATTTCCTCGTTTTACTATAAAAGCAAAATAAACTGCTATAATTTTACAATCACCGATTTGAACGCAAAAAACGTAGAGTGCTACTTTTGTGATGAAACAGAGGGTAAACGTGGCCCGATGGAAGTCGGAAGTAGTGTCCTACGATATTTAAAAGTCGTGCCTGAAATTGCAAACAATGCAAACCTCGATATAATATTTTACTCTGACAATTGTTGTGGGCAGCAAAAAATAAATATTTACTCTCAGCTTACTCACTCGGTTAATACTTTCAAAATTGGAAGCATAACACACAAGTTTCTAATATACGGACATTCAAAAAATGAAGGCGACAATGTACATAGCGTAATAGAAAAGCAGGTAAAGCGATACGTAAAATCAAATCCGATTAATGTACCACAGCAGTATGCTACACTTATTCGAACAGCAAAAGCAACCAAAAATGGTAATCCATACCGTGTTCATGAGCTAAGTTATGAATATTTTTACGATTTGAAAACGCTTAAAGAAGAGTGGGGGAATAATTTTACTATTAACTCCGACAGAAAACAGGTTAAGTGGCACGACATAAAGGTTCTCCGAGTTGAAAATAAAGATTCACTACTTTTTTACTATAAAACTTCGTACGAAGAATCACCCTACAGCAAAGTTCACGTACGAAATATAAGGAGGAATAAGTCTGGAGAAAGCGTAAACAACGCATTAAAATTAGTTCCTGTATACACAAATAAAATTTCATTACCTGCTCACAAAAAAAGGGATATCTAAGATATTTTTAATAAAAATATTATCCCTAGAATTAATTACGATTCGTTTTTTAAAAAAATTATTGAATTGTAAAATAAGCTCGATTCAGCTTTAGGGAGTAAAGACTTTTTTTGTTTGGTTTTTTTTAATGATACTTTTGGAAAGTACCTGTTTTATGAATTATCACTTGCGTTATTTTTTTTTTTTTGATGTATTTTGAAATTACGGCTGTTTTTTAGTAATTAAATTAAGCTATAAAAAAAAATTTTTTTCATTTATTTTATACAGATTTCTGCTAATTTATTCAGAATTATTCCACATAAACTTCTGTCGCAACTCCAAATGCTTATATAATTTCTAATAAGAACTAGACACCAAAAGTGTCACAACTGCAACATTTTTATTGAAATCTTTTTGAAAGGTGACACAACTTAAAATAATACAGCACAACTGTAGCCCAGGTAAACACCAATACTGTATTAACTTAAAAAATACAGATGTCTAAGTTAACAGATTTAAATTGTAAGCGAATAGTAGTTAATTTTAATGTGGTTTGTTTATATCCTAAGTTAATTTAATTTTTAAAAAACACCAGTTAATTCCCTAAAAGCGTTTTTTCCTTCTACTGAAAAAGGCCGTTTTTTGACTTGTGTCACTTTTCTTCTACGTGTGCGATATACTAGTTAATGATGCAAGCCCTAGAAAGTAGATACATTTGCTTTGGAGAGTACTAAAATATATCGCCCAAAAATCACTGGAGTAAAATTCGAAAACCTTCGCTTTTTATATATGCGCCGGTAATAGTTTCTCATTTTTCAGCTCATGAAATTCCAAAGATTACATCAAATAGCGATGATATTGATACAAAAACATAAGATTTTGCCAGTTGCCAAGTATTCGAATCCTGAAGATCTTAAGAACAATTTTTTTTATTCAATTAACTTTATTATAAAAACTCAAACTTTAGAATTTTGAATTTTAATTTCTTAAAATTCGTAATTTTATAAACATTTTTCCATTGTTTAGAAACATACTTTAACAACGTAACAAAATTACAATCCCATCGACCAAAATTAATTTATTATGTATCCATAAGTGTAATAAGAATTAATTTACGTCCAATTAACCCGACAATTGAATATAATTATGATTTTTTTGCTGTTGTTTAACAAACAGCTTCAACGTCACCAACAAAGCAAACTGTACTCCAATTATTTTCACCACAAAATGGGAAAATCTATATATTATGTACCATACGTACATACGTATGTAATATACACACTGCAAAAAATTCAAATTGTATTCATTTGAACATATTTGAACCACCTCAGCTCTGTAAAGAGCTAGCTGGGTTGTAACGTACAATATTTATACACATTCATTTCGCAACATCAAGCATTATCATAATTTTTAGCAAATATAAGCCATTAAAATTACAAATTGTTTGTAGCAATGTAAATTGTTATAGGAATAAGGATACAATCATACAATGTATATAAGAAAATTAGATGCAGTTTAATCTAGGATAATAATTATGTATATGTATGTACATGTATTTCAATAATTTTCTTTCTTTTCTGTACACAACATAATTATTTTGAATCAGAAAGTTTTTTTTTTTTTTTTTATGGTAAGAGGGGATGACATACTCCAGCTGGTACGGTGAAAATACGAAAGACATAAAAATATGTAAAAATAAATTGCATAAGACCAGCAATAATTTAAACCTACAATAGTAAGCAAACAAAGAAAAAGGAAACAATTAAGGTTACATGAACTGATGCTTTTGTATAATAGAAGCGAAGAATTTTAATGGAATCCATATACTATATATCGAGAACAATAATCTTCCGGGAACAAATTTTGTATCTTTGTATATGTTTGTGTGTTAATTAAATACAACTAAATAAAAATTAAGGTTAGTTACGTGAATAAAGAAAATGTAATGCACCTGGAAACATACCCACGACGTGTAAATTTACCGAATGCCTGTCGGTTCCCCGCTCATTTTCTACAACTAAGTAGTAGGGTCGCTCATCTTGTGGATCCGCCTCCGTGATGTGTAGCGACGCTATATAACAGTCTTCTCGCGAGTCTTGTGTCACTTCATCGACTCGATATCGGCCTATAGATTTGGATAACACATTACAAATTATCAATTTTTTTTATTTTATATAATTACCAATTCCGGCTCCCGCCTCCAGTCGAAGTGAACCCCACTCCCAGGCAACATGTCGTGGCCTAGGATCGGCGCACACAACCAATGAAAGTAGCGCTGATTCACCTTTTTTCACTGAAATTGTATGTTGGCCGGAATTCAGTCGCAGCACTTGTGGTGCTCCAACTACCTGTAATGCGATTGGTTCTGATGCCACCGTCCTTTCTTGGCCATTAATAAAATTTGTGGCACGACATTCATATTCACCCTGATAATCGTATGTTACGTTGTCAATAACAAGACGTGAATCACGACCTCGTTCCAAATATGATGACATTTTAGAACGTATTCTGTATAAAAATGGATAAAGAGAAGCAAACATAAAATGAATAAATACTAAATTACAATTTGATGTTTCTAAATGGTAAACAACATATAAAACAAGTAATTTACAACTTTAATTTGGATTTTTTTTTTATGTTTTATGTTGTTAACATTAAACATCTCTCAGGGGAATGATTAAAAATTCAACATGAAATGAACATAAAGGTATATATATACGAGAGTTATACATACACATAGGATATGTTGTACACACAGAATATTTGTTTAATGAAATATCTCGAATACAAAAAATATATAAATATATATTTACCTTTGAACCCATTTGAATGTGGGTGGTGGATTACCTTCGGCTACACATTCAAATGCGGCAGGGCTAAAAAGTGGCGCCGTCGTTAGTCGATCCGGCCCCGCTGATGTTATTTTTGGTGGATATTTTATATCCAATTGTACGGACAGTGTTTCAGAACTGCCTACACTATTTTGTGCTTGGCACGTGTATATACCAGCGTCACGCCTACTCACCGGTCGCAGTTGTAATGTTTCTTGTGAGCTAGCGATTTCGGATCGACCACCACGACGCCAAACAATTATTGCAGGCGGATTGGCATCCGCCTGACATCTTAATACTAATGAGTCTTTTCCTTCTTCTAAATCGATTTGGGGTACACCTAGGAGTCGTATTGTTGGTGCATCTGGAATGATATAGAAATAAAGAAAAAAATTAATAAATATGGAATTCATGTTATATCTGTACAATACAGTGTTCTATTTATTTAATTAATGTTTATGTAAGATAAGTTGGCGAAATATTTAAATTTGAGTTCCTTAAAAATTAATAGATTTGGACAAAAGCGATACACGACGAACTTTTCTGGTTGTAAGTAGTAAATTTTTAAAAAATTAGTTTACAAACTAGCTAACATTTAAAGTTTAATATTGGCCAAATAGGTACAACATTTTCCACAAATGATCAAAAACTTTTATTTAAAATTAAAAGCTCATGAAGCAAGGTACAATATTCTACCATAAAAGTAATATTATTGTTAACACCAAATAATCCTTAATAATAAAGCTCAATCTCAAAAATCGCAAATATATAAAGTTTCAATCAATTTGACAATAACAACCCCTAATGGATTTGAACAACAACAAAATATCCATCGGTTTCATTAAAAATTCGATATGAAATTGTTACAAAAACGGAATGTTGGAATCTGATTTTTAATTTTATAAACTCTATTGACCAATATCAATCGTCAATCCAAAAGTATTAAGTTACGATAGCAAAACTTGCAATTATGTCTTTTTCCATTTGCAACAGTAAAATAGACGGAAATATCTTTTAAAGTGCAACGTTTGCGGTAAAATATTTAATTCCGCTTGATTGTCGGCTTGAACACTTAAAAATCAGTTCCAGGGTTTATTCTATTGAACAGTCTTAACAAAAAAATTTGGTTGAAATTTACGACGGCCCTACTCAGCCATCATATGCACACATCCTGCACATACTGATAATTGAAATTTGGAAATGATTGCCGTGCGTATTAAATTTCTTAGATATTCCCTGATTATTTGCACTATTTATGTGTATTCCCGACCACAATCCCAATGCATAATCATCAATTTTTAACAATATCAATTCAAAAATATTTCCTAACCCGCATCCGAAGAATCTCCTTCTGATATTGGGTGACTTTTATTTCCAAACGTGGAGTGGTAGTATGATGGTGATAATCGGACACCTTTTAACTTGAATATTTACATGGAAAGATTTTTTACAGGCTTTCTGTCACTTGGTTTAAAGCCAATGCGTAATCGTAAAAAAATATAGTCTCGATAACTTTTTGGATTTAGTTTTTCTTCTTATATCATGATGTGAGATTGTCTCTGTATGTGATGTCGTCGACTATTTTCCATTGGGCGTCGACGGTTCATTTAATATTTATCTTGTTCTAATAATAATTTAGACGTTATGTTTAACTAATTTTATTATATTATTTGTCAATAGATGAATAAATGTATTCCGGAATTTTAATTTTTGGGTATTAAAATGGAACGAGAATTAATAAGGCTCATAAACGATATAAACTATCTCCGAATGCTTCCAATTATGCCGCTTATAACATATTGCGCAAAAAATATATGTATTTTAATCGGTTCTTATACGGATCTTATCATTATATTCTTGACATTGAGTCTAATATTAGATGACCTGCCAATGATTTTAATTACTCTTAATTGTGATTGTTTCGATTGGAACTCGATGATGTACTATCCGAATTGTTAGAACTTAATATTAATCTAGCGATGGCTCAGATTCTGTGCCGCCTCTGGTTCTAAAGATGAAGGCTACTCTAATTGCATCACTGATTTATTTAATGAAAGCCTCGCTGATGGTTATTTTCCCAGTGGAAATCTTCAACTATTAAACGCATGTTTAAATCTGGTATCCATTGCGGCATAGAAAACTATAATTATGTATTAAGTTGGTTAGTAAACATTTATATTCCCATTGCAAATAAATTATTTCTTTGAACCAGCATGGATTCAATTCAGATATAGATCAACGGTTATGTAACTAACTACGTTTCTTGTGCTCGGTCAAATGGTAATAATGTTGAGATTATTTATACTGACTATTTTAAGGCCTTTGATAAAATTGATCATAATTTACTAATATCAATTAGGTTACATCTTATATCTATACTCTAGAACGCAATTTGTAAAACTTTTTCTTCAAGTTTCCTGAAACATTCATTGTTCACATCATTATGAAATTTTTTATGTTATTGATTTTCAGTCTGATCTAACTAGCTTTCAATCTTGGTGTTCGGAACAAAAGTTGTACCTACACTTTTTAAGGTGTAGTAGAATGTGCTTCACCCGTTTACGACAGGCTACGCGTTGCAACTATTTCTGCAATGTAACATCACTACTGGAGTTTACTCTTTTAAAGTTCTTGGTATTACCTTTACCTCACATTTGCAATTTCACAAACAAATTGTATTGCGGTGAAAGATTTTCAACTCAAATTACCCTTTCGAATTACAATCTTTGCCAAAGATGGGCTTGTTTATAATAACGCGGCTGCTTACAATGAGATTCGTGATGTTTTTGGTTTTAATTTGTATAGAAAGATATTTTAAAAACATTTGTCGTTCTTTCTTTTCAAGTATTGGTTTCAAGTTTGTCTTGAAAGAGAGAAACCGTATTACAAAAGGTGTGGCTAAAAATATTTTAATCATTATTTGGTTTTAGATTTTACAAATCTTAAAGGTTCTAGATTTTACTAATATTAATATTCTACAACGAAAATAATATAATTATTAACACCCAATAAGCCATACAAATGAAGCTAAACCTCCAAAATCGCAAATATTTGAAGTTTTAATAAATTTGACAACAACAACATCCCATCGAGAAATTTGACAACAACAAAATATCATACTGGTATCATTGCAAATTAGATGTAAAATGATAATAAAAAGGATATGCTGGAATCTGAAACGGTATTACTAAAGGTGTTACTTAAATAATTTAATATTAATTGGTTTAAGCTTTTTCTAAACCTAAAAGTTAATAAAGTTATGTATATTGTTATACAATGAAAACAATTTTATTGGTAAAATTGGCAAAAGCCCGAAAAAGGCACCAGGACATGATCTCATTACCGGAAAAATGATAAGGAAATTGCCAGATAAATGCATAAAATTAATAACATTTGAATTCAACGCGATCATGCGAACCAGTTATATTCCTCAAAAATGGAACATATCTTTGATCACTCTAAGCTATTTTAAAAAATGTTACTAATGAAATTAAATCCAATATTAGAAAAACGGCGCATTATTCCAGACCCTAAATTTGGATTCCGAAACCAACATGGTACTGCAGAGCAAGCAAACAGAATTGTAAATGCAATCAAAATCATCTTCGAGGAAAAGAAATATTGTTCTTCTGCCTATTTGGGTATCGCCAAAACTTTTGATAAAGTTTAGCACGATGGATTAATTTACAAAATTAAAGAGCTTCTACCGAAAAAATTTCACTCAGTTTTGGGAAACTATTTTCTTCAAAGTGAATACATGGTCAAACAAAACAACGCAACTACTTGACACGGCCATCCTGGTGTCAGATATTAATCCTGCAATAGCCTCAAAGGAATATTCATTTAAATAATTACATAATCATTTAAACAAGGTCGCGGACTAGCTAAATGCATAACGAATGAAAGTGAACGAAAACAAATCAACTTACGTCGCATTCACACTAAAGAAACGCATCTGCCCACCAGTAGAATTAAACGATAAAAATATTCCTCAACAAACGAAGATAAAATACTTAGGTTTGCATCTGGATAGAAGGTTAACGTGGAAAAATCATATTGAAACAAAGCGCAATCAAATAAAAATTACATTTTCCAAAATGTATTGGCTGATGGGAAGAAAATCTCAGTTGTCATTAGCCAATAAAGTTTTACTGTACAAAGCGATAATTAAACCCATATGGACATATGGTACTCAGTTATGGGGATCCACCAGCGCTTCAAACAGAGAACTCCTGCAACGAACCCTAGCGAAAATACTTGGCAGTATTACCAATGTTCCTTGGTACATTCGAAATAGTAATATACATCACGACCTTGGGACTAAAACCGTTAAAGAAACAATTAAAGAATTCGGTTCAAAATATTACTCAAAACTATAAGCACATCCCAACGAATTGGCCAGGGAGATACTAAAACAGCCGCGATTTAGACGTCTGAGAAGAACAGATCCACTCGAACTGATGAACCTGTGAACCTGTAAATTTAATTTTATATACAATATACATATAAGTATAGTCTAAATTAGTTAAATTGTGAGCCCTAACAATAAGTATTAACATTGGTTAAGACTTAAAATATGTAATAATTTTTTAGCTTAAGATTTGATTACGTCTTGTGAGTTTCTTATGTAGAAAGATTCACGAATAAAGCCATTGGCAGCATTTAAAATGTTCGTGTATTTATTGTGTATTTATTTATTTAATTAATGTTTATTTATAGGATTAGATGGCGAAATATCTAAATTTGAGTCCCTTTATTAAATAGCATTGAACAAAAGCAATACACCTAAATTGCTTGCAAAATTAAAAATAAAATTAGAGAATGTAAATGTAAAATGTAGAAGTTATATAAATTACTAATCCAAACTACAATTAAAAAAGTAGGATACTAATGACTGAATAATTAAATTCAATATAAGGAACTATGTTTATCCATTGCGCGTTATAGGAGGACGATGTAGTAAATTTTTTAAAAATTAATTTGCCAACTAGCTAACATTTAAAGTTTCATACTGGCCAAATATAGGTACAACATTTTCCACAAAGTATCAAATTTTTTATTTAAATTAAAAGCTCATGAAGCAAGGTACAATATTCTACAACAAAACTAATATTATTGTTAACACCAAATAAGACATAATAATAAAGCTCAATCTCAAAAATTGCAAATATATAAAGTTTCAATAAATTTGACAACAACAACGCCAAATTGAAAGTTTGGACAGTAACAAAATATCACACCGGTTTCCTTGAAAATTCGATGTAAAATTGTTACAAAAACGGAATGTTAGAATCGGATATTTAATTACATAAACTTTATTGACCTATCACAATCATCGTCATCATTTCTTATTTGATCGAAAATGATTGAATAGTGTTAAGTTACGATAACAAAACCTGCAATTATGTGGAGCACGACATAGCAACAGTAGAATATACGAAAATATCATTTAAAGTAAAGTGCGACGTTTGCGGTAAAATGTTTCATTCCGATTGATTTAAATAAATCGAAGCGAATGGGAAAATGTAGTACCGGTCAAATAAAACCTAAAATAATGGATCGAATAAATGATGATTGTGCTGTGGTATCAAATGATCCTACGTTTTGTGATTTATTCGAAAAACTTGGAAAAGTGGGACATAAAAGCGCTAAATTTGAAATTTAATGAAAGTTTCAGTGCTTGTTTTAAGGTTTTACATTGTGCAATCGAACGGATTGATATTTTGACAGTGGAAAACCGAATACTTAAAGACGAGTTCCAGGGTTTATTCTCTTCGACAGTTTTAATAAAATAATTTGTTTGAAATTTACGACGGTCCTCAGCCATCTTACGCATATATAGTTTGTACCAGTCAAATATGCAAACTGAATTGCAACATAGAGTAAGTCATGAGTAAGATCGGTTTAAATTCAACAAGTGATCAGTGAATAAGTGCTAATAAAGTGAAATAAATAGTGAACCAGTAGAATTGTAAAATAATAAAAAGAGGTGGAAGAAGAGTTGTAAATTATTCGAGCATTTTTTTGCAAAATCCAACACGAATTCTGAAAAGAGCCCGAAATTCGTAACAATATTTACTAGATAAAGTTTTAATTAAGTGATTGGGCCGTAATTCATATTGTCAGAATTTTGCTTTAATTCGCATAAAATGTGAATTATTTTTTGTTTTAAGTTTAAATATTTTTTCATATTTATATTTGATGATCAAAAATAATAATAAATAATATACAAGATTGGCTAGCTAAGTGGAGAATTAAAGTGAATGAATCGAAGTCTACTCACATTAACTTCACTAATAGATCAATAGAACCACTGCCTGTGACTCTCAATAATATCTCTGTACCACATGCCAATCAAGCAAAATACCTTGGTATGAACCTTGATGGAAAGTTAAAGTGGAAAGTACACGTGAAAAAGAAAGCAGAAGAGCTTCAGTTAAAATATAGAAAAATGTACTGGTTAATTGGAAGAAACTCTTAGTTATCCATTCATAATAAACTTATGCTTTATAAACAAGTACTCAAGCCGGTCTGGACATATGGTATTCAAGTATGGGGATGCACCAAAATCAGCAATCAACAGATAGTTCAACGATTTCAAAATAAAGTCCTCAGAGGAATTGTAAATGCCCCTTGGTACACTCGTAATAGTGACCTTCATAGAGATCTCGGAATAGACACAGTCGCAAGTAAAATAAAGAAATGTGCTCAAAAACACCAGGAGAGGCTCCATCATCACCCTAACATCGAAGCTGCAAGACTACTTCATCAAGAGGGTATAATAAGAAGACTCAAAAGACTAAAACCTTTTGAGTTGCCTGAATAGTCCGCACAATGCAACATCAACCAAAACAACACTTTATGTAAAGAACACATATGAATGCTTTATTATTATATTGTCAGAGTCAAACGCTTCTAGTCAAAAATAACTAGTTACTTTGTAAAAAAAATTTTATTGTTATCATAAATAAAATTATTAAAAAAAAAAAAAAAATATTTGATGATCTTAACCTTTATAGAGCCAGATTTTGTAACAAAGAAACAAACAACAATATAATTTATACTAAACAATTAAAAATAATTTTGGATTTATTTAGTCCTTTATTTTTGCTTCCTATCTGAGTACGAGCTTACTGGTGTAATTTGAACTGTTGCCTGCCATATTTATTTTCGGGAACTAACAACCGTTTTAATTTTTATTAGCATGCATAAAAACAATATTTAAAATGATTTACAAACAAGATTTAACAATATTATGACCTATACATAATTATGCAAATAAAATTTAGGGATAGACGCAGCATTAAAAACTAATTCGTAATTTTTTGCGTACTCCCTAGAGCAGCGCAATTTTCATTAAAATGTTGGTACTACAGTAAAATAAAAAATAACAGAAATTGGGAAGATGTACTAAATTCGGTTATATATTTTACTAAGATTAGGCCGTATAGCAAAATAAAAACAAACAATAATATTGAACTAATGCGTACACTGAAAAAAATATCGTACATTTTATTTACGAATGGTGTTCATTAACCATAATTCGTACTATTAAATTAAAAATTACTATATTTACGTAAAAAAAGCAAAATTTAAAAAAACTCATGAAAAGTATTTGCTTATTAGTGAAACTTGCATGATTTTATTAAAAAAACATATTTATGAACAGTTCATAATATTTATGAATAAGACTATGATGAAAATTTATTTTAAATACTTATTGTTCATCATATTAACAAAATTTGCTCTATAGTACTTGAATATTACGAATAAATTCATATGCGTAACGATTCCATTACATTTTTGTTTGTCCGAATATATCAAATTTCATAATTGCATAATGTATACGAATTTGTTCGTGTTATTAATGATTGGATGAATCTATTCTAGCATCTATGAAAATTACGTAAAGTTGAATCATGATTGGGATCGTGCGGCTTGAAAGGACCATTTACATAGTTTGAAAAATCGTGGGAAATTAAAATAATTTTTGTGTGTTCAAAATCAGGTAAATATGGTATTTTTATCCGTGTTTTCGTTTTAATAAGAACATAAATAAAATCATCGCTTTTGTGATCGATGATTAATTTTAATTCCGTGAAATTACAACGAAAACACTTTTGTGTGAAAAATCCAATGAAAAAAATTCATAGTACAAATAATGTGTAAATTTATAGTTATTATTGTGTTACTACTACCTCTGCTTTATTATAGTCCGCCTGTAAGAAAATGTTTACAATTCCAAGTTTTGTCGATCCTGCAATACAGATATTTTAGCAACTTAATGAAAATCACTAATTAAACTCGATTTTGGAGTATCTATTTGGATCATATCTGGTAACAAACATAAGCAAATAAAAGTAACTACATGCCATTGTAATTTATTGTATTGATTTTACAGAATAGCAAATTACTATCGAATTTCAAATAGAAAATGGGAGAAATCAACAATTTCGAATGTAATCTGTCAACATGGCGTTTATTTTTATGAAATTAAATTAATTGCATTTTAAGAACAAATAGAAGAAACCAAAAAAATAAAGGAATTACGAAACGATATTTTAAGTTTTTTATTTCTTTACAACTGTGCTGTACCGATTTTACGAATTTAGTCATCAAACAATACAAAAATTTGCATTCTTACTATAAATCACTATATTTAAATATTATATACATATTTATGAAAATAATCATCATATTTGTGAATTATTCATAACTACTGTGCACTCCATTGCTCCTACATATGAATAATGAATTTCTAACTTAAATGTATGAATTTATTCGTTAATTTGATTTACCATTTCATTAGTATTATGAAAAATTTCATCTTATCTTCTATTTCTTACGTTAATAATAAGAAGTTATTCATCCACAAATGCTGATAGCTGCATTAAAATTATAACGTTTTTCGTATCTTATATGAATCGAATCATAAATACTACAACGTAAGAAGTCAAGATTAAAATAAATTTTTTTATCTGTTATACTATATTAACGTTTCATATTCGTTCTATTAACGAAGGGTCGTATCGGCTCAGTTTTAACGAATTTTTCTTACAATTTGTTTTTGTCTACATTGATGCAGGATTTTTTCCAGTGTAGTAGGGGCAAATTTTGTAAGTTTTAAAAGTAAAACCCGTATAATAATTATTTCAAAAGGGTTATACAAATTATAAATAAATATTTATTGTAGGGCAAATTTTAGATACATTTAAGTTATCTCAAATTAAACCAATCTAAACAAAAAGGAAACCAAATATTATTAAAAAAATTACAGACCAGTTTCAGTATTAGGTGCTATTTCTAAAGTGTTTGAAAAGTTGTTCTGCAAAGATTTTTCCTATTTTTTTTCAACAATAGTGTAATATCCACTAAACAATTTAAATTCGCAACAAGATTTAGTACCGTTGAAGCAAATTTATTTATGTTCTACACAACTCAACATAATAACTCTAGTAGGGAACAGTTTATTACAGTTAATATAGTTAAAAGTGTGAACGAACTGTGAGATCCCAAGAACGTAGTATGCCGGAAATAATGGTTCATCTTTTAAATTTCGATAAGTGGTATCTATGCTAACTCTATCAACGTATCCTAAACAATAAATTAATATTGACTTGTTATTTAAAATATTTTACTTAACTAATTATAAATTGATGCGAGGGTGTAAAGTACAACATTATGAAATAAATTTTGAAAAAAAGGAGCTCTCAAGGAGAAAAATACTTATCCAAAAAATTCTAAGGGGTACAGTTAAAGAGCATTATAAACGAGCTTAGTTTGGAGGAGAAAAGGATGTATAAGTCATTTTTACTAAAAATAATATTTTTACCCTAAAAGCCAATAATATTTTCCACACCTTTTCCAGCCGACTAAAACGATTTTATTGTTAATACTACAGATGCGTCAATAATATAGTGATGGTGACACCTAGTGTGTAATAGAAGAAGTTAAATTAATTGCTCATTGTTTAACTGTACTAAAATTGAATTTTCCATGATACAAATTGTTACGTAATGTTTCTACACTATTCTAACTAGAAAAATCATGAGCTTTCTAGAAGTTTGGTTTGTGTATATAAAAAATCGAACGAAGTTGAATTGGATTAGTACTATTTGGTAAGCGATAGTGTAAAGATTTAAAGGAATTAAAAAGTGAATTAAAAAGTGTTCTAGTGCGATAAATAAATTTAAAGTCATCAGTAAAATTTAAGAATAATTTATAACTGTGTTTTAATAAATTTTGTGAAATAAATAAATTCGTTGGTGATAAATTTAATTGATTTTGTATTATTCACAATCCAGTGATACGAGCCTTAATTGAAAAGGCGTAGAGAAATAACAATAAGTAACAGCGGTGGGATTGTAAATAATAAGATAGTGAAAATGATTCTCAACGAATTAAAAGTTCCAGAATTAAAGAGGGAACTTGAGAAACGGGGTTTGGCTACTGATAGTAGTTAAAGCAGCTTTACAAGCGCGACTACGTGACGTCATTGAGAAAGAAGGGTTTGACGCAGATCAACATGATTTTGGCGTGGAAGTAACGGATGCGGCAACTGTAGAGAAGACAGGAGATAAACAGCCGTCAGTCGAAACAACACAACCACCATCTGGAAGTTTCGATTTGTCGCAGTTAATAGCTGCTATGAACCAGATGGCGGGATTGATGAGTTTAATGAAACAGTAAAACGAACGACACATAGGAGAAATTAAAAATCAAATCAGTCAAACCAAGAAACTAAAAATGAAATTGAGTAGTCAAACCTAAAAATGGAACAATAAATAGAATAAATTGAACAGCCAATCCAGGAAAATGCAGATGGGCAAAAAAGAATGGACGAGAAATTTATCGAGTTATCCACTTCGCTACGTGACGAATTAGAAAAATTGCAGACGGAATTGCATGCTGAAATTCAACACGCTAAAACGGAATTATGTTGAAGATAAATTGCAAACGGAGGTTGAACATGTGGAACATAAATTACAAGCTGAATTTCAAACAGAGTTTCAACACCTCGAGAAAGAGCTAAATGATGTCAAGGCAAGTGGATGAACGACGCAAGTGGTTCAGACTATCCAATCAATCAAGTTAAAGCCACCAACATTCGACGGAACAACATCTTTCGTCATTTTCAATTTTCAATTTGAGGCGGAAGCCAATCAAATTTATTGGAACGACGAACATCCTGTCGCGGCATTAATAGTGGCCCTCAAAGGCGAAGCAGCAGTAGCATTACAAACCATCCCAGAACAAGAGCGCAACAGTTATCACGAAACTATGAAGGCGCTGGATCGGAAGTACGGCAGTGACCACATGCGGAAAATCTATCGTACGGAATTGAAAAGCCGCTACCAAAAGGGAGGAAAATCAATTCAGGAATTCTCATCAGCAATCGAGCGGTTAGTACAATACATCTAGCGCATACCAGTACATCGGTCGATTATATGGAAAGGGTACAAATTGACGCATTCATTGACGGCATTTGAGATCCAGAGACACGCAAGGCGGTGATTTTGTTACCTAAAGCAACCTTTGCGGAAACCGTCGCTTGTGCGTTAACAAATGAAATTGCACAAGCCATCACCAAACCGTCAATGAAAATACGCCGAATGTAAATCGACACCAACATAAACAACGAGCGGTCAACACCAAGGTACCGAGACGGAAGCGGCAAAATCAAATGTTGGATATGTCATAAAAACGGTCACATCTCTCGGGATTGCTGGGAAATAAGAAGAAAAAGGGGAAGATCGCCAACTCTTATGCAGCGACGACCAAGCGGGGAGCACGCAGTGGCCAGGCAAGAAGGCCAAATGACGACGGAGCCGTTAAACTACAAAGAGTAAGCTTAAAGGGGCAGAAGCTGACTTCCACAACCGATTGCCCCATAACCTCCATCCGCGTTTCGAAAGTAGCAAGAGGCGGTGACAGCTTAACAATCAAAGGCGACATTGATGGCATGCATTGCATCATCACCCTAGATACGGTAGCAAATCGCACGATTGTAGGTAAAGATCTGATCGATGGAGGTATACAACCAGCTAATGGATTGAAGTTACAAAAGGCAACTGAAGGTGGTTCAATAATAAAAGGCAAAAAGATTGTGAAAATAAAGACCGGGAGAACTCTTTCTCAACACGAAGTGCTGATTGTTCGTATTGTGGATGAAGTTATTTTGGGGATGGACTTCATGAGAGCAAATGGCTTTGTAGTGGATGATGGACGAGAAGTTTTAATTTACGAAAACATCGAGTGGTTACTTCAATCTAGCAGTGCAGGAACAACTACCAGGCGAATTGTTATGGATCATCGGGAGAAACTTCCACCGAACTCGGAGACGATCATGTGGGAAAATTGGAGGCAGATTCTGGGTCACCCAGGTTGTGGGTTGTTGAAGCTAACGAAGAGGAGAACGGAGCCAAGGAAATTATAATCGAAAAAGCCCTAGTTAAACCAGACATCGACTATAGAGTACCAATTAGGACTTTGAATCTTTCGGATAAGACGAAAAACATCAAGAAAGGGACAGTCATAGGCAAATGTAACGAGGTTTCAACTATAGTAAAGTGTGAACAGAAAATTCCGATTGAAAAAGCCGACATGCAAGGGAAGAAAGAAATGGTAGAACAACTTATGCAGAAATGGACCGAAGATCTTACTGAGGCACAGACAGATTCTGCACGACAATTACTCAAACAGTACACGTCCATATTCTGCAGTACATCGGATTATAACGGAAGGACTTCAATGTTAAAGCACCGAATTGATACGGGAGCAGAGCTGCCAATTCGTCAACCACTCAGGAGATTACCATTGGCAAAACAGATACATATTACAGCAACAGGTGGAAGTCCATGAGGAAGATCGTGAGAAAACAGCGTTCAGTGTGGGTAACGGGGTTTGGCAATTTAATGTTATGCCGTTCGGATTATGTAATACCCCTGCGACTTTTGAACGATTAATGGAGCGCGTGTTTAAGGGATTACATTGGAAGACGTACCTAATATATCTAGACGACATCACCGTCATGGGTAAGGATTTTGACGAGCATCTAAAGAACTTGGCGGAAGTTTTGGATCGGATACAGGCCGCCGTATTAAAGTTAAGCCCAAAGAAGTGTAAACTGTTCGGAACTGAAGTCAACTATTTGGGTCATCTTGTAACAACTAATGGAATTCACGCCGGCGAAGAAAAGATCGCAGCGGTAAAGAACTGGCCAAGACCTACAAACTTACATAAATTAAGAAGCCTTCTGGGATTGTGCACCTACTATAGACGCTTACACAAGTTGACCAGGACGAACAAGTCATTCGAATGGAACGATGACCAGGAGGAAGCATTCGTGAAACTAAGGAGACGGTTATGTGTTGCGCGAATCCTCGCGTACACTATACCCAAAGTAAAATTTATTTTGGACACCTATGCAAGTAATGACGGTATAGGAGGTGTGTTATCGCAGGAAATCAATGGCCAAGAACGAGTTATTGCGTACTACTTCAAAACATTATCAAAACCGGAACGTAATTACTGCGTGACACGGAAAGAACTGTTGGCTATAGTGGAATGTGTCAAGCATTTCCATAAGTATCTTTATGGCCAAAAATTTTATTTACGGACAGATAACGGCGCTTTGCGGTGGCTGCTGCAATTCAAGAATCCAGAGGGACAGGTAGCACGCTGGATCGAACATCTTAAAGGCTACAATTTCCAAATCGAACATCGGAAGGGAAGTGCACACGGAAATACCGACGCATTATCATAATGTAAACATTGAGGCCATGTTGAAGCAAAGGAAGGCATCATCGACGTTAGGCTTACGCAAGTGCTGCCTGATGAGGAGTGGACCGACCAAATTATAAGGAAAGAGCAATTGGATGATACGGATTTATCAGTTATAATGGAATGGAAGGAAAAGGAACACCTGTCAACTTGGAGCGAGATCGCGGACAAAACTCCTATTGTAAAGGCTTATTAGGCTCAATGGGATAGCCTCCGTCTTGCGAATGGCTTTTTAAAACGATTGTGGGAAAGCACGGATGTCAAAATGAAGCAATTGATGCTGGTGATACCAAAGTGCCGGATTGCGGAATTCCTGAATGAGTAACATGGAGGAGGAAGTGGGGGCCACCTAGAAATTAATAAAACATAAGCAAAGATACGTCAACGATTCTACTAGGCAGGATGTAGGCAGTCTGTGATATAATGGTGCCAAAAATGTGACCAATGTGCAGCGGTGATGGGACCCGCACGCAAAATTCGTGAAACCATGAAACAATATAACGTAGGAGCACCACTGCGAGCGGCAACAAATATGTACTAGTATTCCAATCAGGAGCTGAAAACAATAGCTGATTCCGTGGTAAACAACTGGATTAGCAGATTTGGAGTGCCGATGGAGATTCATACCGACCAAGGAAGGAATTTTGAATCCGTGGTATTTCAACAAATATGCCAGATGCTCGGTATAAATAAAACGAGAACAACGCCTTTGCATCCACAGTCTGATGGTATGGTGGAAAGATTCAATGGTACATTGGAGAAATATCTAGCAAAGGTTGTTGAGAAAAACCAACGCAACGGGAATCGGCATATACGGATGTTTCTGTTAGCCTATCGATCAGCATTACATGACACAACCGGAATGACACCATCTAAAATGTTATTTGGGGATAACCTACGATTACCAGGAGATCTAAAGTTTTGGGGCTGTACCATCAGCGGGTTTATGTGGACAGGATTCAATAGAAAAGATGAAAGAGGATCTTAATGAGATTCATCAATTTGTACGGGGAAAAATACAGATGTCAAGTAAATGGATGAAGGATCGATATGACATACGAGCAAATAACCAGGGCTTCCAGGAAAGGCAATTAGTATGGCTTCACTACTACACCCCCCCTAAGGGGGGTAGTGTGACAGTGACACCTAGTGTGTAATAGAAGAAGTTAAATTAATAGCTCATTGTTTAACTGTACTCAAATGGAATTTTCAACAAATTGTTACGTAATGTTTCTACACTATTCTAACTAAAAAAAGCATGAGCTTTCTAGAAGTTTGGTTTGTGTATAGTATATAACAAGGCGAGCGAATTCGAATTGGATTAGTAATATTTGGTAAGCGATATTGTAAAGATTAAAAGTAATTAAAAAGTGATTTAAAAAGTGATTTAGTGGAAAATGAAAAGTAAAAATGATTAGTAAAATTTGAGAATAATTTATATAAAGTGATTTTGTGAATTTTTATTGATAAACTGTGTTGTAATAAATTTTATGATAAATTAAATTGATTTTGTATTATTCACAATCCATCAGTGATACGAACCTTAATTGACAAGGCAAAAACGTAACAATATGTTGGAATCAAATCTATTGTTAATTTTTGTAAACCATACTCAAAACTTTTTAAATTATATGTGCAAAATTTATAAATTCAAGAGTACAAAGAAATCTTGAACATTACTTTTCGCATATCTACAAGAAAATTAAAACCACACGCCAACATAATGAAAATCTTTCAAACATTAATTTAAACTTATTATTTATTTACTGATACAATTAAGAGTCTAAAAACTAAAAGTTTGCGTCTCAAGTTATTTTCAAAAAATAAAAATTAAAAAAATATAAAACTTAACAAATAACAGTAATTTGCACAATTATGTATGTATACTTATATAATAAAGAATGTACCAAAAATACATTAGAAAATCGTATGTATGTATGTACATATTATATGAATACAAGTGCTATACACATAGACATAATACCAACAATGAACAATGAGTTATGTACACTACGGACATCTCATACAATACAATTAACAAAAGATTCGTCTCAACCCATTAATTTAAATTATTTTCATTCCTATACGGACGAATGTATACAGCTCTAGAATCAAAATGAATGAAAAGAAAACTCTCCAACTTTAATTATCAATTTTATCAAAATGAAAACTTTTTTATTTTTTTTTTGAGCTTTCTTATTTCAACAATGGAGTACATTTAGTATATAAATATATCCTACGTTAAATAAATTACTGTTAAAAGACAACATATATACATATAAATGTTAAAACAAAATACATACCATATTTGTATTATTTGTTAAGTTCATAAAAAAAAAAAAAATTAAATTTAAAAATAAAAAGTTTTTTCTATCCTTCTTGAGTTTTTTATATATGAAGGTACATAATAAATACATAGTATATGTATATAGTAGCATAGTAATCATATCTCTCTAGAACTATACATAGTACGTATGTCGGACGAACTAAAACAATATAAGTACAATAAATATAATACACAAACAATGATTGTACGTGACTTGACCTTTTAAGTTTATTTTTATTTAGGATATATTGTGGTAGGATGGGGGTTAATGGTGTATAGGGCAAATAAAACGAAAAATTATAGTTATCCATTTTGGAAAGTTTTCCGGAACGAATTATTATTTTTACCAATATAATAATGTAGTCAAGAGTCAAGAGATAAGAAGACGATATAATATCTATAGAACAATACAAATTTGATTGTATCACATAAGGGGTATATACTCGTACATATATAGAGAGAATAGAGCTTTCCTGTTTAAGTTGTTCTGTCTTAAACTTTTTTTTATTTCTGTATGTCTGTGTGTCTTATTTTATCGATATTATAAGAAATGTATAATAATAAGGCATCAATTGGTCAAAAACTGTGTTATTTTCGTTATTTATTTTATTTGATTTCCTTCTATTATGTATATAATATTATACGAAAGTAATAGGATTGAAACTTTATTCGTATAACAAAATCAGGTAACCTTCTTTCTTTTCTAAATAATACTCATTAGTATTCATGTATAATTTATTTTATGCAAGAAGCAACAGAGAATACTAATACGTACTTACTTTAAAAATGGATTTACGATTGACTTTAAATTAGTAACTTGTATATTGTATGTATGTATCTAGAGATAGGATGCCAGTTCTCTCGGTATCATTTTAGACGCAGGTAAATATTTATTTAGACATTTATTACGTCACGAAAGTTGTAAAAATAATTTTAGGTAGCTAGGTACATAAAATGTAAAATTTATAATTTGATTCGTACATGTACATGTTGATTTGATTTGCATACCAAATAGGCAATTTTGTCCCAGATATAAAGAAACTTTTGGGTGAATTTACTTTGTCATTTAAATTTGGAATGGTTTAATTATGGTTTTTTAAAGGTCACAAGTTTATTAAATCTCGGATGTTTATTTTATTTTACAGGATATCCAATTTAAAATACCAAGGTAAATACCATTTTTGTTTGTGAGAGTTTCAAATTTAGAGTGACTGAATTCTACTCTTTTTTTCTTAATATTTAGTCTATAACAGACGTCCTACTTTTATAGGGTTATTGATGGTTTTTTTTTTAAATTAGAATTGAACAAAACGATAAACCTTCGGTAGATAACCAGAGATCCAAAACGACTGAAATAGAAATCCATTCCGTTAAATTACGTTCCATATTTCGAGAGTATGATCAAATTCGGCATAGGGATTGGAAATGGAATTTTGGTTGGCTATTTCTTAGCCGATTTAACTTATAAAATTCTGGAATATGGTCAAATAGGATGGAAATTGGCTATTTGTTTCTTCAGAGCAAATAAACCTGGTTTACAGAAAATTCTTAAAGTCGTAGCTTTTATGATATTGCCTGTTGTTGTAAAACAACGACGACTTTACGATCTTGACTGAGCAATCAAAAATTCAGCCGCTATGCAGTTTATGCAGCAAGTCAATCTCTCGTATTAAAATTGAACAAATAAAGTTATGCTGCGGTGTTTACGCAGTCACATTAAAGCGGATGCAAGAACTGTGAATGCCAATTTTTTAAAAAATTCAATTTTGTACGTATTGTTGGTGAAATAGAAAAAAATACACGAGTTCGTTAAATTATTCGTAATCACAGGAAATTATAAAAGTAGTTGAATGACAAATGTCTTATCAACAGCAGTTAGGCTGCCAGTCGTATAAAAAAATGCAGATGACGTTTTTCGCATTCTGCCTGCTTTTCGATTTCTTAGTACAAATAAGTAGACATTAGAAATTGTATTCTTGAAACGCATTTAAGCAATCAATAATAGGATCGTTATGTATGTATGTTACTTCTTTATTTATGTATGTAGCGAAATAATAAAGTTATATGTTGAATTAATGAATTATCATTATTTAATGGCAACAACGAAATATAAAGGGGCTGAAACCTCATGAGGTGATCAGAACTTTAGTCCTCAAAATAAACTCAACTCCCAAATCAATCCCTAAATGAAACTCTAAACTCAATCTTCAGCTCATCCTCCAATCGCAACGCATTCCTAAAGGCAGTCACCTAATTAGAAGCCAAACCAGCACTCAACTCAATCAAAAAATCGACCTCCAATCGACTTTAAAATCAACTTACAGTTTAATTTTATATGTTTTTATTATAGATATACCAATAAATATTAAATTTACTTGTACACTTGTACGTTCAGTTTTATTTTATATATATATTTATTTTATACCAGAAAACCAAAAAGGAAAATAATTACTCCGCGCGTCTTACTTCCTGTACCACCCGTAGAGATAAAAATAATAATGACAGTTCTTGAAAGAGGGTGTGTATCAAAAAACTGCGCGGACGAAGCACTGAACTGAAAATAGATCGGTAAGGTAGGAGGCCGATAATGTAGGAAAATTTGAATTTAGATTTGAATTAATTTGAAAAGTTTAAATAAATGAGTGAATCGCTACATGACTCCCCCGCAAGTGATTCCCCCTCCCTAAGGAATAACTGAATGTGTAGTAGCTATACGGACCATTCTGAGTATTCGTGGGCTTGATATTTGATCAGCCGAACACAGTATTACATATGCTGGTTTGAGTCTATCGACTGAAACGTTATGGTTTTTACCATTAATCGATACGACGAATTGTTTCCGAAGGCGTCGAATGACTTTAAAGGGGCCTTCATAGGAAGGAGATAATACGGTGCGAACCTTGTCTGTTCTAATAAAAACAAAATCACAGTTATCAAGTGATTTCGGAACAAAAAGGTCATCTTGTTTGGATTGACGAGTTGATTTTGGTATAAGGTTCTGCATGGTTTGTCGCAGTTGGTCTATGACTGTGTCAGTAAATGGAAGTGGTGAAGGAGGATTTTCGATAAAGAACTCACGGGGTAGCTTGATTGTCTGGCTGTAAACCAGTTCAGCTGGTGAGCACTTAAGATCTTCCTTCACTGTTTCTCGGATTCCAAGTAGTACGATTAGTATTTCCAAACTCCAATTAATAGTATTGCTTCGGGCCGAATGGCTTTGAGTTGCCGATGGAAGCGTTCGACCATGCCGTTGGCTTGCGGGTGGTAAGCCATTGTCCGTATCCGATGTGAGCCAAGGAGTTTTGTTAACTCGGCGAAAAGCTTGGACTCGAATTGTGTTCCTTGATCTGTTGTGATGTAAAGGGGCACGCCGAATCGTGATACGCAATTGTTGACGAAAGTTGTGGCAATGGTTGCAGCTGACATATTGGTCATGCAGTAAGCTTTGGGCCAGCGGGTGAAGCGATCGACACAGGTGAGTAAATAAGAATATCCATTAGATGGAGGAAGTGGACCTACAATATCTAAATGTATGTGTTCGAATCGACCAGGTGGAATCTCGAATTGTCCATGGGGTGATTTTGTGTGCCGTTGGAATTTATCACGTTGGCAGGATAAAAAGGACTGAGGCCAATTGCCTACGTCTTTGTTTGTACTGGGCCAAAAATAGCGAGCGGTAATCAATTTACGAGTTGCACGGACACCAGGATGCGAAATGTTATGTAATGTGTCGAAGATGGTTCGACGTAGTGAGTCTGTGATGTATAGGCGATTGTTCCCAGTAGATGTTTCGCAGATTATTTCTAAGCCAGGTAGTTTGAAAAGCTCTATTTTCATTGATGAACTAGTGTGACGTTCGGAACCAGAAAATAAATTCTTCAGTCGATGTGGGTTTCGACTGTGGCCATTTCGTTGTCGGTTGTGCGAGATAGTGTGTCCGCAACAACGTTGTCATGTCCGTGAACATGCTGAATATCCATGGTAAATTGACTAATATAATTCAAGTGGCAGCAGATAAATTGCTAGTAATTCCCGATCGAATGCAGAATATTTCTTTTCGGCATCCGATAGTTTTTTCGAGAAAAATCCCAGTGGCTCCCAACATTGGTTATTCTGCTGTTGCAGTACTGCACCGACAGCCGTGTTTGATGCGTTAGTGGTTAAGCTGAGCTTTGAGTCGCTCAGAGTATGCGCCAGAAGTGTTATCTGTGCCAATTCCTTTTTCAGTGCCTTGAATGCTTGTTGACATTCGTCGGGCCAAGAGAAGTTCTTTGCTGTCTTGGGCCTTTTGAGTAAATCTGCCAAGTGATTGTGAACTGGAGCGAGTGTTTGTGCGAGTTTGGGTATGAAACGGTGGTAGTAATTTACCATCCCAACGAATCGCTGTATGCTTTTCATTGAAGTAGGAGCTGGGAGTTCCCTAATGGCGTTAACTCGTTCTTCAGACGGCAGAATACCATTAGGGGTTAACTTGTGGTTGAGGAAATCGAGAGTGGATGCGCCAAAGACGCATTTGGAACTGTTAATATGAACATAAAACTCAGTTAATTTATGGAAAAGTTGTTCCAAGTGGAGTTTGTGTTGTTCCTCAGTTTGTGATGCCACAAGAATGTCATCGATATAAATGAAGACGAAGTTTAAATCACGTACGACTTCGTTCATGAAACGCTGAAACATTTGCGCTGCATTGTACCTGAAGCAATTTTGTGCCGTAGGTGTGGATTACTGTTCCATTGGCGGCCGAAAGGACTAGATCTGGATTTCGTTTGGAAACTTCAAATGCCCTTGTAAAATATTTTGCTGGAATAAACGAAAGGTCAGCGCCAGTGTCGATTAAAAATGTGATTTTGTTTGCTTTGTCGTATAGGTAAAGACGAGTCGAGAATAGGTTATTCGACACAGTAGTCGAGACCCGGTTGTTTATTGGTTTTTTGATGGATTATCCATGTCCATGCTGGCTGTTGAAAAAGAATTTTGCCATTTGCACGGGTTGTAACATTTCTTGGCTTTCGTGCCAAACTTGAAATGATACCAACACATTCCTTGTTGGTGTGCGTTTTTATGGTTACTTGATCGTGGGCGAGATGGAGACCGTCGCCCCTGTGATCGGTTTCGGCCGTCCCGAAACAAGCCATCTAGTCTGGCCTCGAGGCGGGTCAAGCGCTCAGCGATCGTTGCACTGTTTGACGGACTGCGGCGGCCTCCACTGCGGCCGCGATCCGATGATACCGTAGATCTCGACTCACTGTTTTGATATTGTGGTTTGCTCTGCTCTTGTATTTGGTGAACTTGGCTAAAACCTTGTTGTCCGCTGTTCATTGCATTGAAAATACGGTCGGCCATTTTTGAGAGTGCTTCTATGTCTATCGTGTCTGGTTGGGCTACCAGGGCGATTCTTATAATTTCTGGCATTTTCTATGTCCAGATGGATTTTATGAATTGTTCGCTGACTAGTTGATTAGGTCCAGCGAGTTCCCGTATGTGGCGCAATGCTTCTGATGGTCGGCGGCCGCCAAGTTCTTGAGTGGATAGTAGGGCTTCTAACTGTTGTTCGTCCGACGGCGCGAATCGATCCAATAATGTTTTCTTCAATATGTCGTATTCATTTTGCTGTGGTGGGTTTTGTAGTAGGTCAGAAATTTTATCGCAGATCTCTGGGGGATAGCCGATAAAACGTGGAAAAATTTTGATTTTTGTGATATTATTTTACGTAGGTCAAATTGTATTTGTATTAAATGGAACCAATTATTCGGTGAATTCTTCCACAACGCAGGGAGATTAACCTTCTCGAATCCCGCGACCTCCATGGGCGTATCTTCCATGTGAGTATCGTCTTGGTCGGCCATAGCCGTTGTTGCGTTTTTTTTATTCCCGAACCCGTTGGTTGGTTTTCGTCTTCAATGTTTGGCATTAGTATACAAGTCGTAAAAAAAAAAATTATGAACTGTTTTGACCAGAAGTGTCACAATCGTTTATGCGATTGGGCGAATTAAATTTAAAAAAAATTATTACTCCGCGCGTCTTACTTCCTGTACCACCCGTAGAGATAATAATAATAATGACAGTTCTTGAAAGAGGGTGTGTATCAAAAAACTGCGCGGACGAAACACTGAACTGAAAATAGATCGGTAAGGTAGGAGGCCGATAATGTAGGGACATTAGAATTTGGATTTGAATTTGTTTGAAAAGTTTAAATGAATGGGTGAATCGCTACCAACTCTTACCTTAACCCTAAATCAACCCCTCCCAATTCTAACCCCTTACTTAATGGCTTACTTAACCTTACGCTTGTAAACTTGGACTCAATTCAATTGTAACTGAATGTCTAACCGACCTCCAACATCTACTTAACCCTAAGCTCAACGTTTAACCCATTCCTTAAATCAGCGCGGCTCGAAAGACCGTTGCACCATCATTCCATCATACCATCATTCCACTATAACATCATTTCACCATTCAATCATACCACCATACCATCTTTCATTCTATCATTCCATCATTCCATCATACCATTCTTTAATCATATACCATTATTTCATCATTTTATAACACTATCATTCGTTCATGCCACTATACTGCCACCGAACCATCGTACCAATATACCCGTATACCATTATACTAGTACAACATTACACGATTACACTATTATGTAATTACACCATGGCCATTATATATTATTATTACCATTATACCATTATGATTATACCATTGTCATTATACCATTATACCATTCCAATTAAACCATTATACTATTATACCATCATACCATTACCATTATCATCCACACCGCGTGAGGATTTGTTTAAACATCGTTCATACATGGACAGAAACGCTCATTTATACAAATATACAAGTTAACGGGATATGTGCTAGTTTACTTTAAAGAAATAAATTTATTTCTCCAGATTAATAATCCAGGATATTATTGGTGATGTTAACTTACATATATAGATTTTATAACTACTCACCAAACCCTAATCCAACCCTAGCTCAACTCCAGCTCACCCTCAATTCAACACAAAGAGAACGGAAATGGAACACACCGCAACCTTTAACTTAACCGTAAACTCAATTTTCAACTTAATTCCCAGCCAACGTATATAAAAAACTGGTGCTCTTAAACTCAACCCGCTAATTGACCCCAATTTGAACCTTCAACTCAACCCGAAATTAAGTATCCAACTCAATATTCAAACCAAAATTACCAATTTGTTGGGTGGTTTTGAGTCATTTAGTATGGCAGGTAACCCACCCTCTTGACGTACAGGCTCCAAAAGCATTTCAATTCTCCGCCTTGACCAAACAAATAGATTAGCAAAAAAATTCAAATCGGATAAGCCGGTCTCGATATATTATGTATACATAAATCCAGACATCCAGACGTCCAGGCAGACGGAAGAACATTTTTTTGGGTTTTTTTTTTTTGGACTTCGAAATACCGAAATAAATCTCAAAAATGCACGAAATGTTGCCTCATAAAAAATAAGTAAAGTATTTCATTCTCGACGGTCCCTTCAAAGTCGAGATGTAAAGAGATGACTGTATTTCCAAGTTGATCCATAAGAATACAGAATAAATAACTTAAAGTGAACTAGTATGACTCTAAGTAAGAAAGTCTCGACAATTTGAAAATATAATCATAATTTGAGAAAAATGGAGGCTGTACAAGGACAAACGTAAAAAATGAAAAATAAAAAAAAAACATTAGTGCCAAGATCTAGTTATCAGCAAAGCACTTTAAATGTTAAATTTAACGATTTTGTTGATTTTTCTACTCCACTCGTATTGGGTCCATACGAAAATTTAATTCCGGGGCTACTACATCCCATTTTAGCTTAAAGGGTGCTACCTTTTAAATACAGATACTCTTTTATACAGATGTAACGTTTCATTATACAATTTACACATTTTACAAAATAACCTGTGTTATATTTAATTTGGTAAAGTTGCTCAATAGGACGAAACAACGATTAAATTATTTTAAGTAATACCTTTAG
The DNA here is from genome assembly GCA_958295665.1 of Tipula vernalis. NCBI lineage: Eukaryota > Metazoa > Arthropoda > Insecta > Diptera > Tipulidae > Tipula > Tipula vernalis. Next base: position 73,748,894 of record OY282559.1, on the reverse strand, counting down.
TAATCGGTTGCAGATTCAAGCATTTTTTTATAACAATTTTAAATGAATACGGTGTATTATTTCGTTGTTGCCAAAATGCTAAATGGAACGTTGTTGTTGTCAAATTTATTCGGACATAAATGGTTCGGGAAGCATGACCACCAAGTTTTACAAATTGTGTCTAAAAAATCTCAGCATTATTACCATTTGACCGAGCACAAAAAGCGTAGTTAGTTAATAGTAATAAATTCGTAAACATGGATCTATACCAGAAATTAATCCATGCTGGTTAGAAGAAATGATTTGTTTGCAATGAAAATATTATTGTTTATTAACCAATTTCTAAAAAAGTTTACGTAAAACGGACATGTATTCTTATACAATGATATTTTATGTCATTTGTGAACCTTGTCTTTCCTATTTTCCCGATTAGTCAACTGTCTATCATGCTACGGTTACATTTTAATACCCGAAAATTTAAATTTCAGTATACTGATAAACAGGGTAATTTACACTGTTTTGATGAATGCAATATTTTTTTCCTTGTTTTCGTCCCTTTTTTCGAGTAATTTAAATGGCACAAATCATAATTTGGCCTCGGCTAGGCTAAAAATTCACTTCAAATTTTACGTTTTAACATATGTTGGAACATTCTACGATATTTGGTTTCTTTTGTCGTTGTATAATTGTAATCGCTCTTTACTCTTTAAAGAGTATGTCTGATAAAACCATAAAAATAATCGCACGTCCTTTTTAGAAGCATTTCCAAATCTCATCCAAACCATTAAGGTTTTAAATTTGCTGGAATATCGCCGAAAGATCGATTGCACGAATTGTTTAAAATGCCATGGATTTTTTATGTTCTATCGTATATTGGCGTCACTTGTATTTCCCAAATTGGTATAGGTCCTTCCGCTTAGTATGGCCACTTGTAACATCGCTAAATCCAATTTAACATGCTGAAGTTCACCATTTTCAAAGGTTATAGTACTAACCCCGATCAGTCACTAATACTTAAATTAAACGAGATTAGCTAATCTACATATCGATACACTACAGCTAACCCCGAAAAAATCAGTAATTGAGCATTAAGCTAATCCCTAGTCTGTCAAAGGACTAATAGCGCCACGAATTTGTGGAATATTTTTACTTTAATTTTTAATAAATTAAATTTAATAAATTATTATTTTTTTAATTAATATTAAAATATTTTTTTGTTGATTTATAGTACCCGTGTGAAGTATTTCACACAAAGTGTAGCTACACAAATTAACGAAATGTGTATGTGTACTGAAAAAGTGTAGGGCTACATAAAAAGTGTAAATAAGAAGTAGAACCAGGTATGGGGGGATATTACCATAAAGTGGGCAGGTCAAGCTATCCGAAACAATTTTTCTTATTAAAATAAAAAGGGTTGCGTATGTTTGACGCTATTTTGAAAATTAGTTTGATTTTTCGGCATTCTTTGTAGACAAATATATTAATTGTTCATGGCAATCCCATAATTTTCGATTTGGTAAATCAGAAAAATACAGAGGCCAATCGCTCATAATATATCTACTGAAAAAAAAAGAAGAAATATCTTCCCCCCACCTTGTAATTTTGGCTGAAGGCCGAAAGAGTTATACCAATGTAACACTCTGCAAAAATGAGAAACCTCCATGAGTTCTTTCTGTTAGTAGTTTGGTTTCGTACTGAAAAGTATGGTCTACTCTAAACTACAAAAAAACAAAAAAATTCCACTCTAGCCACATACATTAAGTATCTGGCCAGAACGTACTGACATAGCGAATTTTTTATTCACTACATCAAATATAAAAAAATATTTTGAAAATTGTGAAAATTAATAAACTGTCCATACCTGATGCTACACTATGACCATTTACGAAAATCTCAGAGACGTTACTAGGTGTGGGCTTATATTTCCATCAAGTGGACAGGTCAAGCTATCCAAAACAATTTTTCTTATTAAAATAAATAGGGTTGGGTATGTTCGACGCTATTTTAAAAATAGTGAAAATCAAATAAACTGTCGAAACGAAGTTTCGGGTTTACCCAACCCTTTTTATTTTAATAAGAAAAATTGTTTCGATAGTTTGACCTGTCTACTTTATGGAAATATAAGCCCACACCTGGTAACATCTCTGAGATTTTAGTAAATAGTCATAGTGTAGCATCAGGTTTCGACAGTTTATTTGATTTTCACATTTTTCAAAATAGCGTCGAACATACCCAACCCTTTTTGTTTTAATATGAAAAATTGTTTCGATAGCCTGACCTGTCTACTTTATGGAAATATAAGCCCACACATAGTAACATCTCTGAGATTTTAGTAAATGGTCATAGTGTAGCATCAGGTTTGGACAGTTTATTTGATTTTCACAATTTTCAAAATAGCGTCGAACATACCCAACCTTTTTTATTTTAATAAAAAAAATTGTTTTGGATAGCTTGACCTGTCCACTTTAAGGAAGTTTGGGCCCATACTTAGTTACATCTCTGAGATCTTCGTAAATGGTCATAGTGTAGCATCAGGTTTCGACAGTTTATTTGATTTTTACAATTTTCACAATAGCGTCGAACATACCCAACCCTTTTTATTTTAATAAGAAAATTGTTTCGGATAGCTTGACCTGTCCACTTGATGGAAATATAAGCCCACACTTAGTAACATCACTGATATTTTAGTAAATGGTCATAGTGTAGCATCAGGTTTGGACAGTTTATTTGATTTTCACAATTTTCAAACTAGCGTCGAACATACCCAACTCTTTTTATTTTAATAAAAAATATTGTTTCGGATAGCTTAACCTATCTACTTTATGGAGTCATAGTGTAGCATAAGGTTTCGACAGTTTATTTGATTTGTACAATTTTCAAAATCGCGTCGAACATACCCAACCCTTTTTATTTTAATAAGAAAAGTTGTTTCGGATAGCTTGACCTGTCCAATTTATGGAAATATAAGCTCACACCTGGTAACATCTCTGCAAATTTGGTAAATGGTCATAGTGTAGCATCAGGTTTGGACAGTTTATTTGATTTTCACAATTTTCAAACTAGCGTCGAACATACCCAACCCTTTTTATTTTAATAAGAAATATTGTTTCGGATAGCTTAACCTGTCTACTTTATGGAGTCATAGTGTAGCATAAGGTTTCGACAGTTTATTTGATTTGTACAATTTTCAAAATCGCGTCGAACATACCCAACCCTTTTTATTTTAATAAGAAAAATTGTTTCGGATAGCTTGACCTGTCCAATTTATGGAAATATAAGCTCACACCTGGTAACATCTCTGCAAATTTGGTAAATGGTCATAGTGAAGCATCAGGTTTCGACAGTTTATTTGATTTTCACAATTTTCAAAATAACGTCGAACTTACCCAACCCATTTTATTTTAATAAGAAAAATTATTTCGCATAGCTTGACCTGTCCACTTTTTGATAATATCGCCCCATACCTGGTTCTACTTCTTGTTTACACTTTTTATGTAGGCCTACACTTTTTCAGTACACTTACACTTTTTGTTAATTTGTGTAGCTACACTTTGTGTGAAAAACTTCACACCGTTATTTATAGTTCCATCTTTATTAAAATGGAGCAGCTTGTACTTGCAATTTTATTTTAACAATTACAAACAACAGCTTCACTTTACTGTATTAGTTCATTATTCGCGCTTAAACATAGATCTTAAAATTACAAACGATTAGCCAATCTTGAACTGAACATACTAAAGATAATTTTCAAAAATTTACTAATAGCACCGCTCAGTGTAATTAGAGGCCAACCAAAGGTTTGTTACGGTCTGTGGCTATAAAAACCGACAAGAAAGGAAAATTCTCACGTTTGCTTTATAAATTGATTTACTTCACTAATACTACGGGCTTTCTAGTTTGGCTTAAATTTTTCATTTTGGAATATATATGCCAGTCCATCCCTGGATGTACAAAAAATTAGAAAGGAGGTAAGTAAGACGACATTAACTAAATATACAAATTTGAGTCAACCTATGGATAAAGTGTAAATGCCAAAAAGCACTGACACGTAATTATAATTTGAAATTCCTTAACACGTGTCTCGCTTAGATAATAATTTTTTGTTACGCTTTATATTTTTACAAATTTTATTTTTGTGTTCGATACACGTGATAATAAATAAATAATACTAAAGCCCAAAATATTATAGTTTACTAAGGGGAAAACCATTTTTTCCGATGTTATCAAAAGCTGAACAAAAACTTTTATGATTTTAAACTTGACAATAAAATACTTTATATAAGGATAAGTAAGTAGGGATATAATGACGCCAAAAGCATATTCCCAACAAAACAAAACAAAAAAAACAGAAGATTTTATTTTGTATTTTGACTAAACAGACATTTAATAGACCAATCAATAAAATAAAATTCCAACCCTTATTTTCTCCCTTGTGGAAATGCTATTCGATTCTTTTTTTTGTTCTTTTTATCTAACACAGACATATGATTGTACAAAATATTTATTTAAATTATCGTTTTGAGCAAATTTTTTAGACGTGCAATTGTTTGTTTGATTTTGTTAACATGATTGTAACTGCTAATTTTATATAAATATTATGCTGGATACAAAATATATCTGTTCGGAAAGAATTTCTAATTTTTAACCATATACGTATATTGTCACGTTTCAATATTAATCTTCGATTTCGTTTTATCGGGGCACATCGTATATGGTACATGTGAGATACTCTCGTACATTTCTTAATCATGTGGACCTTTTTTTTTGTACATATATGCTTCTACTCGTATTCCGATCGGGATGAGAGACTTATTTATTTTATATTAATATAATATTTTTATCCTAAAAAATGACAGAGTCTAGACGGGGACGTGACACTAAAATAAAAACCAAAGACAAAAAAAAAACGTGGAAATGGAAAAACATGTAGCTTTATATACGGTGTGTATGTGATATTCAGATATTTTCGTATGTGTTCGCCTTGTAAGTACGCATATTGTTATGTTACTAGTGTTTATAAGATATTAAAATATAAATTTGTTGTTTTATTGGTAATTGGGTGTCTCGCTGAAATAGGGTGTCAATAATAATAGACGTGACCTGCTGAAATCATAACGAAAAGTATAACATATAAATTGTATAAATTGTTGAAATGACATGCACTTATATAATTTGTTCGTCTGTCCATATACCTTTGTAAATAAATTCTGTTATATTTGACTTATAATGTCATAGTAATAAAGCAATTTATATCAAATTCGAATTTTAATGTCCCAGAGCAAATTTTTGATTAAAATTCCAATTCAACAAACAACAATAAATTCTTTGGACACAAATATACAAAAAGCATCAAATTTTTTATTTTATTTTTATTAAAATTCAATTTGTCTGTTAACCTGGACTACAGATACAGAGATATGTACGGATAAATTCCTAGTAAAATATTATTAAAACCATAGTAAAAAAATCGGCACTACGATTGGAAAAAAATTGTTTACAGTAGCCAATCATCGTACTCAACATACTTTGCATATTTTTCTAAATCATATTCTATGGCAAGTTCTTGGAATAAATTCAAATTGAAATTATTTTTTCAAATCTATGTAAACATAATTCCAATTCTAAAATTCTATATGATGTGAAACACGATATTCGCATTTCAAAATTGTTTTCTATTATATTTTAAAAATATTTATATTGTTTGTGGATTATTCGTCTATTTAAATTGTATTAATTAAAATATGTTAAAATGAAAGTGAAATTTTTTTTTGACGTAATAGTAACTTACACCTCAGAGCCTCATGTTTGGTAAGTGGGCGAAAATATGATTGAATAGGTTGCTCTTTATACTTCATGCCTCACGTCTAATATTATTTAATGACAGACATGACACTAGCATTTTTTGTGTAAAAAAACAATGGCGCGGCTAATTAATTTAAATCTAAAATAATTAATCTCAACATAAATTTTAATTAAAATTACGAACAACAAAATGAGGACGCCCCCCATCGGTCCAAAACTGGTGTAGATTTATGAACAAAGCAACCATGGCGGATAATTTATTTTCAATTAAAATAGGGTGGGATTGAACAGCTAGTTTGATCTTGAACTGCAAGCTACCATGAGAAATAAAGAATGGTTGTGTGAAAGGAATATTTTACCACCGGCAAATGAAATTGCAGGACAGATAAATGAAAAAATTATATTACAGGTATATGGGAAAATTATATAATATTTGTTTATGGATAATTTAATGGACACTGAACAAGTCACTTCATATTAATAATAACCGTAAAATTGTGTGACCAAAATTTAATTGTTCAAAGCGAATCTCCAATAGTTCATCATTTAAATCTCATTTATTAAAAAAAAAATGTTGGCTATTTTTTTGGAATTTAACAACATATTAAAGCAAGTGGAGTTAGCAGTGAACATGGTTATATCCAATAAGAGGAGATCCATCCATCAAGAAGAAGATACACGTAGTAAAACGTTCCGCACAGCCTTCGAACACAACATCCATTATGCCTAATAACAACAACCGACACGTATTTTTTACCACGGTTACATAATATAACCAATATTCTATTTATCGAAAATGAAGCAACATTACTAGAAAAAGGGACAAAATTCAAGAAAAAAACAGAATATGATGTATTTGCAGAACGTTGAAAATGCCATATTAAAAACAAACCCGAACCATCAAGATGAGATTAGAACCCTCTTTATCAACGAAAACAACAAATCGCATCACCACCGTGAGGAATCAAACAAACAAACGATTCTAAACATTCAAAATTAACTAGCAGACAACGAAGCCATAGTTATAAAAGCTTACAAAGCAAACGCCATGGTCAAAAATAATAAACCTTTATAAAACCTAAAAATTCAAAAATATTTCGAAGACTAGACTGAAAAACGATCCGACAAAAACTTACTTAAAAGACATCAAAAGCCTAATCAATAAATCAACGCATTACCGGTTTACCGAAAATCCATAGCCAAACGTACCAGTTAGACAATTAATCAATATCACGACGTCTTCAGCATACATCATTACAAAACTTTTAAACAGATGGCTTGCACAACACCTTACATAACGTGATTCAAACTAACAAACGTAACAAACTATCAGACAATTATTAGTGGAACACAATATAAATAGAATAATAGTCAATGAACTTGTCAAATTACTGGAAACGATCATGAGTCGAAATTATTTTCAACATGATAATATATTTTACAGCCAACTTGACGGATTATCCATTTGAAGCCGTCTATCTGGAACTTTATCCAAAATATATTTGAACAACTTTGAAAGAATGTACGTTCATATAGCATCCAAAACAAATACAACAACAACTTATTGGAACGGGTATTTCAACTCGTCAAACATTTTTAAAGTGAATTAGGTCAACATTTAAAGAAAACCTACTCAAACTGCGAACACATGCTTTACAATAGTTCTTATCATCCGTTCCAACGTAAAATTGCCGCGTATCATCACTTAGTCCCCAGATTAAATTGTATTCAAATGAACAATCATAATTACTCTACTGAATTAAACACCATCATGTAAATAGCTGTCAAAAATGGGTTCACTGAAAAAATTGTAACCATAATCTGAACAATAAATGCAGAAATAGAATAAGCCGACGCAATTTGTCTTCGTTAGATAAAAATCTGGACAATGATAAACAATACATAGCAATTGATTACAACTTACAATTTTGGTCAAATTTGGCAATAATATCGCCAAACAATTACAAAATAAATTAAAACCAAAATAAATGAGTTTGACAGTGGAATACATAAATTAATTTGTAATAGTTGCGATAAATTTTATGTTGGACAGCCTGGGCGCTCATTCTCTAGCAGATACCAACCTTTTCAAATTAATTCTTGAAGAGAAAGAAACTAGGCCCAATACGTTTATGGATTACAATGACGGATCTATGTATAAGAAAAATATTTTTCAAGATGCGTTTGAAATTTGTATCCCTCTGGGATCCTCGAAAAAGAAGCGTAAACTAATCGGGGTTATTGAATGATAATAGGAAACCATAACCGCAAATATCGAACACAAATATAGGTTTTGTTATGTAAAATGCAATATATAATCTTTTTTTGGATTAAACATTAGATATAATGTTAGAAAAGACGGCATCGTTCTTTATATAACTTTATCTAAATCTTCTGAACATATTTTGGAAGTATAAAGAAAATTTTAACACTACGAAATTGATTATTAAAACAATACTAGATTATTTTATGCTATATTTATTATTTAATTTAATAGCGTGCCTTATAGTAACAATATTTATATTTATATAGAAAATCGATTTCGGAGTTTACTCCATCGTCGGTTCTTTAAAAACTATTATAACTGATAATAGTTTTTAAAGAACCGACGATAGAGTAAACTCCGAAATCGATTTTCTGTATAAATATAAATATTGTTACTATAAGGCACGCTATTAAATTAAATAATAAATATAGCATAAAATAATCTAGTATTGTTTTAATAATCATTATAGAAGTAACAAAATATTATCACATAATTAAAAAATGGATATTAACCATTATAACTTACTACGAAATTGTTATTTCATACTCGAAATTGCTTACTCAAAAATGATTTAAAACCAAAAATGCTTAGAAGTAAAAAAAAGCGGAACTTGAAACAGTGAACGGAGTTAAATATAATTCGATATTAAATAATTTACATCATTTCCAAATATGTACTTATGTACGGCTGATCCGCCTCCGTGCATCGCTCACAATTTATTTGAAGGTGTTATACTATGATTTGATGCATATTTAAAAACATTTTTCAAACTCGAAAATAATTTGTTTTGATGTCATTAACCTTTTAGCTACACCAATTATCTTTTTGTTTCCCAAAATTTGATTTAAATGTGAAGAAATGTCCAGGAAATGTTGATGAGGTGTGCCATATACAAATTTTGATGCCACTGGTTTTATTGAATCACGTTATAGAGAAAACAATAATCAGTTTTATCAGCAATGGTAGAAGTGTGCCGATTGATTGGTGCAGCGGTACAACCTCTGATAGACACAGGCAGTGAGGTAACATTATTAAGGGAAGATGAATAGAAACTAATGGGTTCACCAAAGCTCGAAAGCAAAATCATTAAGATTAGCGGTATTGCACATGGTCAAGGGCACACTACGAGATATTTTGATTCTAAAATCTACATGGTCGACGGAGAATTTGATGACAAAGTTGAAGTAGTGCCAGTTAATATATTACACACAAATATAATTGTTGGTAAAGTTGTTTGGACCGGTACAGAAATTTTCATCGGACATGAAGAAATCCGAATCAAGAAAGTGTCAGAAGTGTTAACAAACATAAATACTGACAAAGGTCTAACCATTGGAGATCCAAAATATATAGATAGTCGCTATCGAGACTCTAGTGAGCAATTATCATCGTATACGAATTAAAATTGCTCCCCTGTGAAAATGAAGATCATATTAAAGAACGAAACTCCAGTGTACTAACCGCCAAGGCGCCTGTCACAAGGAGAAAAAATGAAGTAGACCAAGCAATTCGAAGTTTGCGAGTCCAATAGTATTGATTAATAAAAATGATAATTTATTACCATTCTGGTTATGCATCGCACCAGAAGTATTTCAGCGGTATATCAACTGCGTTTTCCGCCCATTGGTCGTAAAAGCGCACATAATGACATATATGGATGACATAATCATACCTGCAAGATCTTCAGAGGATTAAATGTGAAAGCTCCAAGAAGTTTAAGGGCTGGCGGAATTATACGGTTTACGGATCAAATTGCAGAAATGTTATTTTCTCTGTATAGTAACATTGAGTATCTCGGTTACAATATTTCCTAAAGGCGCTATCAAACCATTATTATCGAAAACAAAGTGTGTAAGGTAATTTCCTGAACCAAATAATATAAAGACGGTACAAAGTTTCATAGGCCTTTAGGAAATTCATACTAAATTATTCAACGGTTGCTAAACCTCTGAGCGATGTATTGTGTAAGGATTGCCAGTTTGTTTTTAGTACGAGTCAAAAACAAGTATTCGAACAGATTAAGATGTTGCTGGTGGAAAACCCAGTTTTAGCAATTTATAAACCAACGGCGGAGACGAAACTTCGCACCGATGCTTCAAAATGGGGATTCGGTGCTGTGCTCTTACAGAAAGATGACAATTCGAAGTTTCACCCTACGTATTTTATAGTCGCAAAACATCTCCTATACACGAGAGAAGTATTCCTCATATTAATTGAAGGTGCTTGCAAATTATTTATCCACTCCTAAAACTATGGGTGTACCTGCTTGGGATAGGTTTTACAATTATCAGTGATTGAGTTGTCAGCTACAGGAATTTCAGTATACGTTAAAGCACAGGCGTGGAGATGCCTATTGAAATTTGTTGATGCCTTCAGTCGAAACCCTGCAGTGATAATGATTAAATCGAACTTTTTGTAAAAACTGGAGCTTACGAAGATTAGTGCAATAAATGTGGCGTAATATTTAATCTTCAACCTGACGAAAGCTGTTTTGTATATTAAAATCAATTATAAACGAGACTATTACTTCTCCAAAATTCGTGAAGTTTGCGAATCGTGCAGAAATTTGGATAAAGTGTATTTTATTTGAGAGGAAAGTTTACCAATTGAAGATGACCCATTATCAAACATACACGTGGACTACGTGGAGTTACTAGTCTCTTACCTGTTCAATCAACAACTACTGCCGAAGTTCTACTGAAAATGGAATGTTCAAGACGAATTTCGGAAATCGTGCCATAATAATCACCGATCGCGGAACTGCTGTCACATCGAATAGTTTTCAAAATTTCTGTAGAGAGCAGGTTTAATTATGTCAGTACCTTGCAACGCTTCTTCTGTCTTCGTAGACCATTCGTAGTCATGTTCGGCATGAAAACAAGGAACAAAAAGATAATTCAAGAAGAAATAACTGCGGGATTTATACATGAGAGGGATGCAATTCGAGATCAAGGACGTTAAAATATATTTTAATTCCAACAATAAAATCATCCAATATTTAACCGAAAGCCCAAAGAAGCTTCAAAATATAACGTTGGGGATTTGTTCGTTATTAAGAAGTGTCAGTTCGCTACTGGAAAAACATTTTATCCGAAATATATGGGACCATATAAAGTTGTCAAAATTGGCTTTAATGATCGCTATGATGTGAAACGGTTTAAAACGCACCGCGGTCCTAAATTAACAACCTCGAGTATCGACAATATGAAACTTTGGTCACCTTATGAAAATAGTGAAGATAGCGATGTTGATGGTGATAAAGATGACAGCATATTAATTGGTCAAGCTGAAGAATAAACAACGATTTATCTAACGATGAAAATTACGACGAAATTAACGACGCATCGAATGACGGCATGTGCATTATACGACGAGCATAACCATTAATCATATCTATGTAAAGCAGTTTGATCAAGGCGCTCAATCAAAAAGCATGGCCGATTGTAGGATCGAGCATATTGCAGCTGCTAGAATTAAACCTCAAACCAACAACTTTTTTCAATATTTTACACAAAGATATTTATATATAGGCCTACAAAATACAGTTAACAGAAAAAATAAATGCAACTGGCCATGCATTACGTCGGCAATTCGTTAATTGGGCCATAGAAAAACAAGAAGAAAATTAGAATTTGTTCAATGAAATTATCTTCACCGATGAAGTTCATTTCGAAATTCATGGCTATGTTAACAAATAAAACTGGCGCATTTGAGCTGAAGATCCTAGGCATTTGTTTGAAAAGACAATGAAACCAAAAAAAGTTACTGTATGGGTGTGGTGGCGTAATTGGTCCATATTTTTTTCGAAAATCAAAATGGCAATGCAATTACTGTTAATGGAGCTCGATACCGAGAGATGATTATAAACTTTTTGTAGAGTCAATTGGAAAATATTGATGTGCAGAATATATGGTTTCAACAGGATGGTGCAACATGCCACACAGTATCGGAATCAATCGATCTTTTGGAAGACAAATCTATTTATTAAATAATTTGTGAATTTGCCACCAAGATCATTGGAGAAACCAAGTTTTCACAAAATTTATGTCTTTCATTTAAAATTTAAAAAGATACCTCAAATGTTAACACCCTTTATATATATATATATATATATATATATATATACAAATATGGTATAAACATATATATATATATACATATATATATATATATATATATATATATATATATATATATATATATATATATATATATATATATATATATATATATATATATATATATATATATTTATATATATATATATATATATATATATATATATATATATATATATATATATATATATATATATATATATATATATATATATATATATATATATATATATATATATATATATATATATATATATATATATATATATATATATATATATATATATATATATATATATATATATATATATGAGGAAGAGTGGAAGCTCCGAACAAAAGCAAAATTTCCATCCACAAGTAGAGCAGCCGGAAGTTTCAAAATCTAAATGAATATAAAATTCCGAATGAGCTTAGTATACAAAATATGGAAGATCAATCTGGTGAAATCAGTAATAATAATAAATCTGCTGAAAATCAACATGACTATGCTGATTTATCACTTGACACAACTTTAAGCAGGTTAAGTATTGACTTATTGTCAGTATCTTTAAAAAACTAATCGTGTGCATTAGTATTTAGTAATTTCACGGTTCTATGGCATTAAATACAAAAAAGGAAGATGTTTTTAATACTTCCTTTCTATGACAATAATTAGAACTGTGGCACAGAAATAACCATCAAATTATTCTGATTCATTGGTAAAATAGGTCAATGACCATATTTTTATATCAAATATTCCATTAACGTTAATTACTTGTATGAAAACCCAAAATTATTTTCTCAATACCTCTCCGAAAAGAGTTTCAACACCGCTAGATGCACATAAACGGAAGGATGCACATAAGGAACGTAAAAAGTTAGGCATTCTACAAGAAACGTTCAGACACGTTCCGAGCGGCGAAAATTCTTACAGTGTTAAAGCCTAAAAAATGATTTCTACAAAAATTATTAAATAAGGGTGATGGTGTTACACATGATGAACGGAACACAATAAAAATTTTTATGAAAGATTGCTTTGCTGTGCAAAGAAACTTTCTCAATAACCGGCATACTATCCCAACTATACTGGAAATTCAGAAAGGATAACCTCTTCTTTTTGACAAAGGGATAGTTTATCAACATTTCAAACAACTGACGTTTGATGTTGACATTATAAAAACTAGATACAGTAACTTCTTTTTAACTTACCCCTGTATTTTCTTTTACAGTGTGGAACTACTTTGTATGATAATATTTCTTACAAAAACAAGACATCGAGGAAAGTTATAGAAAATAAAACTATGAAATTACGATATATTTTATATTTTAATTTAATGAAACATAGATCAATCAAAACTTTGTTTCTTTATGATATCACGTAAATTTTCAGTTGCCGCCGCGTTTTCTAAGAAATCGAAGCGAGTAGATTCATTACTTCGATTCAAAATTATAATTGGCTACAAAGACCAAAAATTGTTTAAACCAATAAGATTTTTTTTAGCATGCGGCTTCGGTGCTTTCCTTTAAATATTTATGATTCTAATATAAAGCACAAAATTGATACGAACATTGTAACAATTTTAATCGAACGGACATCATGTAATAAAGTCACAAGCTATTCAATCATTGCTAAATATACGTATGTATACACAACTGAACGATTCAATCAATTACATAAACAAACACAAAAAAAAAAGTCTCCATTTCCAACAAAAAATCAATAAATGTCGAAAAATATAACAATCAAATTAATCTTATTCATATAAACGGTCGAAAATTCCACCCCAACATTATTCACCCCTCAGATGGGTATATAAAATAAATGAATTTATTTGTTTTTGATTTTACCTATTTTATACATTTTGATTGTGTACAAAACAAATTCAGCTCATTTATATTAACAAGAGCAAAAAATTAAAATCGAAATTATTTAATTGGACAGCACATGACAATCAAATCAATCGTATTTACATCCGAATCGGGATAATCAGTGCGCGGCGGCCTATTGTAATTTTTTGATTGTGGTTTGCTTTTGATTAAAGTATGAGGGTGGACATTTGGTTGTAACCGAAAAAAAAAATAAAAAAAATTACGTAATATTTAAATAGAAATGATCCTAATTTGACTTACCGAAAATAAATAAAAGGTTTGTCGTTTTGTGTATTTGGTGTGCTTTATCAAAATAAGTAAAAATGTGTTTTTTTTTTTGTAATGATAAGAATTGTCCCCATTTAACCCTCGTTAATCAAAACATGTGTAATACATATGTACAATTTGTAGCAAAAAAAAAAAAATTAAAAATGGGCAACACACAACAAAGGACGAAAGTTAAAAATAAAATTTTTACCAATTTTGTATTTAGTACCTTTATATGGAAATTTTGTGTGTTATCATTCCTTTTGTATTATGTGATATCCTTTTTGTGTATTGCTCAAACAGTAGTAGCGTTGTTTGATCTTGATTTGTTCCTTATGCTGCCTTCCATTTATAGTAGCGCAGATAAATAGCAACGAAAAAAAGGTATAAATGTTGTTATTATACAACATTACCTTATCTGTTGATTATAATTTTTGGTAAAATGGGAATAAAAGTGTTTAAATTGATTCACCTGAATCTTATTTTGATTGTTTTGTTATTATTATTTTTTTTTTTACGAAATAAGCAGATTAATGGTCCTTTTTAGATGAAGATACATATACATTTGTCAAGAACAAAATGCGTAAATATAAATAAGATTCGTTCAAAGGCTTAAATAAATCCGTCCAATTTGATTTGCAAGATGTACATAAATACTTAGAATATAAAAGGAAGACTTAAAGAGGATACGAAAAAAAAAAAATCGGAAACTGATTAAATCTGAAAAGAATTTGTAAGAAATGCCACTTTACGAGTGAGTATACACAAAAGGACTGATAGACGTCAAAATATGTATGTATATACGGGATCCAAGCAGTGTAACAATACAATTAGAAAAGAAATAGAAAGGGCGTTCCACTTTAACCATATTTTATTATTTATATCGTAAGGCAGCAATAAAATCAAGTTATATCAACTTAACTAAACAAGATTGCTTTGGCTTTTCTCAACATTTTTTCGGGCATATTCTAACTTTATTATCATAATTTTTGTTAAGCTATTTTCAGCAATATTTGTGTATGGGTGGGTAAACCCTTAAATTTATTTCACTGGGTAGAAGGAATAAAATGCTGCCTTTATCTCAAAATAACCAGAATTTTTAAATAACTTAATTTGAAACAAAAAAAAAAAAAAAAAATTCTTTTAATTTAAAAAATATAAATAAATAGATAATCCTAATAAATCATTTTGAAAACATAAAAACAAAAAACAAAAAATAGAAAACAATTTTTTTTTTTTGGGGTTAGAATTTTTCCTTTTATTGATTCGAATTTTTCTTGAGGAAGTTTTAGAGTTTCATTCCCCATATCACAAAATTTATAAGACCATATAAATAATTCTATAAAATATAAAAAAAAAAAACACAAAAAAAATGTAGATAACCTAAAATATTTATTTATAGAGCTTTTTTAATTATTTCCTATCCTTTAACTTCGGGCAGCTTTTAGTATTTGGGTTTTCTTTAATTTGTCTAACCTAATTAGGTCTGTAACTTTAGGTTATTTAGTAATTCTATGAAATCGAATTAAAAACAAAATTACATCTCAGTATGGCTACATCATATCGGGTCAAGATTATTTGTTGTTTCTTGAAAAATTAAATGAAGCAGCCTATAGGGCCTGTATACTTGTTACAGTATTGGACTCTTTATTTAAAGTGCTGTTCTTCAAGTTTAGTGTTAAAATTAATTTTATTATATTTTGTGTTGCGGTGTAGATAACAACAAAGGTATTTATGCAAAAAATTAATTAGAATTTCTGCAATTCTGTGCAATTTATTCTAAAAATTTTACTATCCTTGTTTTATTCTCTAGTCAATCCTGCATTACTTATCAACTATCAGGATATATGGGGGAAACGGCCTCAGAATAATTTGAAAAGGAAAAAATCATCACTGTTCCAAATCATCGGTTATTGTCACAATATGGCTAATAAAAATTAAATTTCAGTTGAAAGCAAATTTATTCAAAACCCAGATTTGTAGCAGACAAATTTTTTCTAACGTGTTTGGTTACTTTGAGTCTAGCAAAGACAAAAGAAAAATGACCGTGTAACTATTGGTTTATTTTATGTAAATTATTGTCTAATTAAACATTTTGAATGAACACGATAAATCGGAATTATTCTGTCGGTTGGGTTGGATCGATTAAATCGATTATTCATTTTTGAGTATACCTGTGAAGCGTGGTCGGTTCCTAAATAATAATCGTTAGCGAGGCTAAAAAATATAAATTGGAATGAAAGAATGCAGTAAACTAAGATATAACCATAAAGCATTGTTCTGTTTTGTAAAGTTAATTAAAAGCAACCCAATTCGTGTCTAACAAAACAACGGACTGGGTCAATAATTGGCAAAGCCTTCTGAGGTTGATATCTGTCAATATTCCTTATACCAATATACCGATAAAAGTCTTAATTTATACAATAGACTTCTTTTAAATGGTTTTAAAGCATGTTGAATATCTACAAAACTCGAGGGTAGTGTCGAATAATTTTTTATTTTTGGCTGAACAATTTAAATGCTAAGTAATGCAAAATCATGCAAATAAACCGTGCTATTGAAATATTTTTATAATTTCGAAGTGGTCAAGAATATTCTCTAATCATGTTTATGCTCAATTCAATAAAAATCGACACCACACAAATTTAAAAAAAAACTCAACGAAGAAGAAGGTGTTCATCTATATCAGTTTGGTTAGCATGCCAGTGTTCGTATCTAATTTATAGATCGGGGTATAAATTAATCGATTTTAGTTAATTTGTATGTCATATATTGTCAAATTGGTTAGTTAAATAAAGTCTATTGGAATTTCTTTTAAATATGGTTGGGTGAGTTAATTACACTGTGTAATTTACACTGTTAATGTTTTTACCTTAGTCCATTTTGTACATAATTTTTAATAGAATTTAAAAAAAAATTTAACATTTGACAACGCCATCTCTTATCAAATTTATTTAGTGTACTATCGCCATAACACGACAGGATTCGAAAGTTAATTATTTAATTTTTAGCTGCGTATTTTTAAACGAATTGCAACCTCCGCTTAATTAGTCGGATTTATGCAATAGGAACGCAATAATAAATTCAGTTTAATTTGTATCTTTCTAAATGTATTTCTGACTGTAGTGCAACTCAACTCTATGCAAAACTGGATTGAACCGACCAATCTTAATAAAACCGCGAATATTTTAGAAAAATTTTGAATACTTCAGGAAATTTCTAATATTGCAAGATTATACTTTGCAAGATTATTAAGGGTTTAGAGGGACAAGCTACATTAAATTACAAAATGACGTGAGTGATTTATACTTTAGTGTGTACCTAGCAAATATAACATTAAGTGTAATTGTTACAATTCCACAATAATTATTTAAGTTGATTATCATCGGATAAGTTGTTTAAGTTTTAACCATATCGGACCTACCCATTGAAAATGATGCGCAAGATTTAGATACTCACCATGGAATTTAGCGAAATCGGTTCTAAAAGCTTTAATTCTTCACTCAATTTAGTCACACTCAATTGGCTAAAAACTCCTCTGGCACTTGCTGAAATATTACCTTAATGTTACTATTGCATTTTCTCAACATCAATCCGCCTTCTTGTAAAATTGAATAGGCTCCTAATAAGAAATCAGCGACATATAACTATTTCAATGCTAGTTGCGATTTTATTCGATATATCTTGGAACCATCTATTGCTAGTTGTCTGTTGGTCCTTTTTTCAATCAATGAATCTTAGCACGTAGTGTTGTCTCTTATAAAAAATCCTTTGACATATCAAAAGTTAAAATATACCATTTATCATCAAAGAGTCGCTAATAATATAACAACGCATTTTGATTGTTCAAATTTATTATGAAAATAATTGTTCAAAACCAACAACATTTCGTCAATTAGGTGAGAGCTTTGGTCGACTTGGGCGTCCTATTGAGCGTGAAATTGGCAAAATTATTAATCATTTTAAAGAAACTGGTTCAGTGTTAGGTCGAAGACCGTATCAACATGTTCATCTATAGTTCGTACTCCTGATGCAGTGGCAGCTGTTAGTGAAAGTGTTCGTAATGAACCAAGCACAACAACCAGGCTTCGTTCACAAGAACTAAACATTTCACGAACCACAATACGAGGCATTTTGGCATATTGATCTTAATTCGCATCCACACAAAACTCAAATTTGAGGCCACCAGGATGCTTGAACGAAAAGAAGGTTTTTCATCAAAAATCTTCTTTAGCGATCAAGCTCACTTTCATCTTAATGGGTACGTCAATAAGCAAGCTTCTTGAATTTGGGGAGCGGAGAATCCTCATGTCATTCACAAAGCAGAAAACAAATTCATCCTACAAGAGTACCTGTTTAGAGTGGTTTATTCGCTGGTGGCATCGTTGTGCCGTTTTTTTTTGGAAACGAACAGAATATGCCCTTACTTACAGTGAATGGGAAACGTTTTCGCAAAATGTTAACTGGTTTTATATGGCCCAAATTGCATGAATTGCATGTCAACGACCTTTGGTTTCAACAAGACCGAGCGATAAGCCACGCAAATCGTGCAACAACCCATTTATTGTCAAACCAAATTTGCTGATCGCATAATTTCAAGAAATTGTGAAGTTCCTTGGCCACCAAGAAGCGGGATTTAACACCACTTGATTATGTTTTGTGGTGTTATTTCAAAGGTTAGGTTCTTGCTAATCATTCACAAATAATTCAATCATTTTGATGTTCGGATGAAGGCCTGTGGACGAAGCCATGGTGGGCATATGACTGACATTGGTTTTTCATATATAAATGGCATAGAACCACCTTTCATTATCAAGTAAAAATTTTGACTTTATATCCCAAAATGTGTATTTGATTTACAAATATTAAAATGACTAACCGATGGCCCACCCTGTATGTAAGTTTGCATTTGTTTATAAAAAAAGGAACATTTTTATAGATTAGGTCAACTTGAGGGTCTGGTAAACATTATTCGGTTGAGAGAAGCATTTGATCGTTTTGACGATGCCTCGATTTCAACACATAGTCGTATACAACTCATAATTGTCTTGTTATCTTCATTTATGTAAACATGATATATGGTATGTATTACGTCTCGGAACTGTTTAATGCCTGGAAAGCCTGAAAGCCGTTATTTGAAATATTAACTGTTTTGAATCGCTTCTTATAAATTAATATCACTATCGCTTTGTTTTTGCATTTTCCTTTGAATCCTTACCTCATAAATTCTATTCTACAATCTTCTTTGTTTTCTCTGGTTGTGTACTAATTGTTAAGGCCTCTTTTTAATCTTGCATTATAAATAGATAGTTTGTGATTAATCTATTTGTGATTGTACCTATTATATAATATTCCACAGGCGGTCTCATAGGTCTCTCTAGATGATTCTAAATGATTGCTAAGTTTTGCTGCTAGACCATCGATTTGGTTTTCCAAATGGTTGATTTTATGTGTATCGGACCGGTGGGTCCGAATCAAACTCACCAACGATTGCCAAAGGTTTGGTTGGCAAACAACGTTTTGATATAGCTGTTTTCGACGACCATGTCAACATATTATTCTTTTGTATTAACATAATATTCATTGATGTATTTAAACGATGCCTGTTGTTTAGGTCTTAACACAGATGTGCTCGTGCAGTTTTGCAAATTGTATACATCATTTTCTAAATATGGACGAGTGTTAGTTGTAATGCTAGCATGGGTTTATTGTTTCGAACTCATACCTTCGCTGATTTTGTGTTTTGTAGGGGCCTAGCATCATTAAATCTGGTATATGTCATTATATCTGCATGTGATGCGGTTAGTTCATTTAGCCATTGCCGAATAACTTCATCGAATTTCTTTTAGATCTCCATATTACGTTTCCTCTCTAACTATTGGTATTGTCCAAAGCGGGGTCCTAGACATTAGCCCTTAGACATTCTTCTACAATGGTCGTATAATATTTTGAGAGATCTCCGGCACAGGCCTTTTTGTAGTTCGTTTAGAGATCTGCTATTGAACTAACTAATTTTGGTTGTTTATTGAGAAACTTCGCCACCGATCAGTGAATCGACGCACATACGTGCTGTTGCTTGGCTGCGGCAATCCGTTCAGGCTTAAAACCTAACCACATATTTTGTGGGTCCTGTTCCCGAATGTTTTTCTAATCCCGGGAATCGGGATCAAGTTTTACAAATCCCGGAATTTCCCGGGTTTGCCAATATCTTTATGTAAATTTTATAAATATAATTGTGTTGGCGTTTAAAGTATGCCTTTTAGGAAACACAAAATGAGGAATCGTCTGATAGTGTTCCAGTGATAATAATATTCTATCTCCTTTAAAGTTGGTATTGTCTTATAAGTCTTTGGTAGTAGTGATTGTCTTTTCCGACACAATTTATAGAATGGTTAGTTGCGACTGGAAAAATATTTGATTTAATTTAACTCTATCTTCACTGTTATTGAAATATTTACTAACAAAACATTTTTTATTGGTTCAGAGCTCCTCATCCCTTAATTGTTCCAACCAAAGCGTCAGCTTTCAAACCATACTCGGGTTCATGTTCATAAAAGTAAAGAGAATCTCTCAAACATTGCTTCTTTCATACACAAATCAAAAAGTAAATCAAACACAAAAATTTACTATAACCGACCTTTCACACGAAACATCACGTAAAAAGGTTGTATATTTGGACAAAAATTGGAAATTTGAGAGAAAAACAATTTGAGTTGATAGGTATGAGTTGAAAGCCCAAGCTCGATCTTCAACGGCACTGATTGAACCTGTACCCGATTTAATCTGAAGCCAAAATTGATCCCTTCCAAAATTATCTTGCTTATCAAGAATTTTCATTATATCTAGATTAAGCATTTAATTTGTCTGTCTGTAATCAGTTAATTTTTCGGCATTTTTTATAGACAAATATATTAATTGTTCATGGCAATCCCAATATTTTCGATTTGGCAAATCAGAAAAATTTAGAGGCTAATCGCTCATAATGTATCTACTAAAAAAAAGAAAATATATATATCTTCCTCCCCTCTCCGTAATTTTGGCTAAAGGCCCAAAGAGTTATACCAATGTACCACCCTGCAAAAAAGAGAACCCTCCAGGAGTTCTTTATGTTGGTAGTTTGGTTTCGTACTGAAAAGTTGGTCTACTCATCAGTCAGCTACGACCAAACTACAAAAAATTCCACTCTATCCACATATATTAAGTATCTGGTCAGAACGTACTGACATAGTGAATTATTATTCACTACATCAAATATCAAAAACCCAGGGAGAAATCTCATTTGTGTGTGTATTATGCCCACACGAATATTTATTAAGAATTTAATTGGTACATTGGTATAACTCTTTGGGCCTTCCGCCAAAATTATCCGAGGGGCGAGAGGGGGGGGGGGAGATATTTCTACATTTTTCAGTAGATATATTATGAGCGATTGGCCTCTGTATTTTTCTGATTTGCCAAAATGAAAATATTGGGATTGCCAATAGAGTAACTTGGTGGCCTGCATCCTTCAAACGTCGTGCAATACTCCAAATTTAATTGTTTCTTTAAAGAAGTTTAAACAAAAATTTGTTTTCCAAAAAATTTCACATAACATAGCTTTAAAGAAATGGTCAAATATTGCTTAATAAGCCCAAAGTGTTACAATTGCAGTGCCACTTGTACAGGACATAAAAAGCAATTTCTAGAAAAATTCCTTTTTGAATACAGAATTGACTTCAATAAAGATTAAAATTGAAACATTAGTGTACCTACACGACACTCGAAAGACACAAATCACCAAACTAGTCCAGACTACTTAAAAACCCTCGATAAACAAAAAAAATTTCAAAAAAAAAAAAAAAAAATTACTTTAGAAACGCTACTAATCAATTCAAGTACAAATTTAATCAATGCTAGGGAAGACTACGCTTGCAACACAAATAATTTGTTCTTCCAAACCACTTTCGCCTAACACAATCCATACATTCTTCTTTCGAAAAAATACAAAGCTGTCATAGCTGCTTCGAAAATTTGACAATGTCCTTGCAGCTGTTTGCGAGTTTTAAAATTGCCCAATAATAAATATTTCATAAAGTAAATCTAAGAGAAATTGAAAAACTTCCCTCTGAAATAAGTAGCATAGCGCTCCTTTTCCTCAAAGCTTTAACTGATTTTTTCAAGGGTTTCAAAATTAGGAGCAATTATTTATTAAAAGTCGATTTTGAAATATTTACTAAAAATAAAAATACATGTTGTGGGTGCAAGTATTAGTAAAAAGAATGTCTCATTATTACGAATTTTATTTTTGGGCAATAAACGTTGAAATTTTTTAAAAGAAGTTTAGCTAACATGGTAAAGAATACTCTAGATAGAAAAAAGTTATATAAAATATCTCATTCTTTCCGAGAAAAACTTTTTGGAAAATCAGGGGTATAGATAGGTTCGTTAGGACTACCATGTATGGTACGATCACACGCAGTACATAGCGAATATTATGAATTAATCATTTTGTCGATTTTCCTTAGAAAATTTTAGCTGACACCCGAGTGGTCTACATATCATGCTGGCTGACATAGGATCAAGGATCAAATCATAATCCCAAAATAATGAATCATTAGCTTCACGAGTACAACATTATACTAAGATAAATTAATTACCAACAATTGAAGCTCAGGCAGCTTTCTAATAAATCTAATTTAACTTGAAATTTAGGATCATTGGTGTTGTAGACCTTCAAACCTAACCTTCATATATACCAAAACAATTTAAAATAAAAAAAATAAAAATTAAATTCGATTAAAACGACACAAAAGCTTTTCTAAAAATCTTCTAATCGCAGCATCTTTCCATATACTCTTCGCATAACTTCCTATAATTCGAATATTTCTTAATAGATCTTATCACTATAAAATATTGTATTTGTATTGCAACATTACAAAGTTTGGTGACGATGACTTTGTAAATATTATATGTCCTCAGTTGGTAATATCTTTATTTTTGTCTATATCTATCTAAATCTAATATCCACATAGTTTGGTGCTGTGCTTAACGCTAAACGTGTTTTTGTTTTGTCTATGTATATAACAAATTTATATAAAACTATCATCAAATCCCAGATGATAGTTTGTAAATTTTATATTTTTTTTTTTTTTTTTTATTATAACATATTGTATTACAAACTATGAAAAATCATAAATTGATTTTTCGTTGTTGTTGTCGTTATAATATGACAAAGTTTTAGCAAAACAAAAAAACTTGAATAAAATATATTGCAAATTTGCAAAAAATAAAAGTTTTTGTTTTTATTTTATACTGACGATGATACTTTTATCATTATCACATTGACACTTTTGATAAAGTTAATTGATCTAAAAGGAGTGTAAGTTGATTATCAATTTGAATTTCGTTTCATGACGGTAAATATCTATAGTGGTTGTATTATTCTGTATAGCACTGGTAAAACACCATATGCATACAAAATTACTTATATTCTGCACATTTATATAATCAAGCTCACGTTTTCAATAAATAGTTTTTAAGAAGAACCACGAAAATTTCGTTTTTGTAAACTTTGTATATAAGTTTTTAATATTGTACAAAACTTATTCTTCGAACTCGAAACGTTTCCTTACTCTATATATGTAGCAAAAGTACTTAAAGTGTGATTTAATTGTACAATTTTATCCTCATACGAGTACAAAGTAGCACACTGCTAGACACACTAAGTATATATAATATGCGAATTAACATTACAACGAGTTCATGTTTTTGTTGCTAAATTGTATAAAAGCTCTACAGTTTACAGTGTACGATTATAATGCTAGGAATATCATTTAAGAGCAAAACGAAAAATTTTTTGTATTAAAATTTGTCAGAATATTGTATTAACGAATAATAGCAAAAAAAATTATATTTAAACTTTTTAATTGGATTAAAAATTAAAATCAACGAAAATCTTTTATATGTATGGTTTAAAACGCTTTCCTTATTTAATAGAAAAATAACCAAATACAAAATTTGTATTTTGTTTGTCGTTTAGTTAAAATTTATATTTTTTATTTATTATACAGGATAACAGGTATTAGGCTAAGAGGTTAAATTAAAGTGTTCCACCAAAAAAAAATTAACTTTTGTTTCTAGTAATAGTTTAATAGTTATGCAAACGAAAAGTATTATAAATTGTTTCCGCTTTTCTCTTTGATCCGTCCCTTGCTTTTATTTTAAAGAATAGGTCAAATGTATCAACATTGTTGTTTTTTAAATATTTGACACCTCTTGTTTAATCCATCTTAAAATCACAATTCTTTTGCTAAAAAAAATAATAAACCGATAGTTCTTATTTCATGTTAAGAGTTCTCTCTACGATTGTAAGATCAGAGTTCAATTAAAGCTTTCGAGTAATAAATTAGCTAAATATTTCGCTTTATAATAACCAGTGGCTGTCTCTGCACTTATTTGCACAATTTGAAAATTCAATCGTTTCCTAAAATTTTGAAACCATCCACAGCATGCAGCAAAAGTCTAATCATATCTGACTGCGTGCTTCTTTGTAAATCAAATAATTTTTGCATTTGTTGTATAGGTCCTAACCTGTTTTTTGTAATAATTGTTAATTTAAAAATTATTCAGTTTGAAAATAAAAATCGACCCAAGGTAATAGGAAATTAAAATCATACACAAGTATGTATTATACTGAGATGATTTGTATTTTTGGTTTATTATGAGCTTTTAAGTTTTTCATATACTTTAGCCGATTTCCACAATTATTTGTTTCATTAATATATTCAATGCATCTGCCAAGAAGCAATAAAAAGGAAAATAAAAAAAAAATAGCAGTCGAACTGTTAAAGTTAAAGTTAGCCGAAAGTTTCCAGCCGAAAGTGAAAAGTCGATAATGCAGATTATGTTATTGACATTCCAGCCGAAAATAAATCAGCCTTCAGAGTTTCATGTCTGGATATGGATTGCATTGATGTGACTTGTCAATAGCTATCGCTGCAAAAAATTCAGTTTAAGTTTCCCGTGGGAAATCTCGGAAAATTGGATTTTCCAAAAATTATTAGAAAATTTGTATAAAATCAGTCTCTCTAGAGTGTTATGTCTGGAGATGGATTGCATTGATGTGATTTGTCAATAGCTATCGCAGGAAAAAAATTCAGTTCAAGTTTCGCGGGGAAAATCTCGGAAAATTCGATTTTCCAAAAATTATTAGAAAATTTATATAAAATCAGCCTCTAGAGTGTTATGTCTGGAGATGGATTGCATTGATGTGACTTGTCGATAGCTTTCGCAGGAAAGAAATTCAGTTCAAGTTTCCCGTGGGAAATCTCGGAAAATTCGATTCTGCAAAATTTAAAATCCCGAGATTTCCCACGAACAACTTGAACTGAATTTTTTCCTGTGATAGCTATTTACAAATCACATCAATGCAATTCACCTCCAGACATAACACTCTAGAGGCTGATTTTAAATAAATTTTTTAATAATTTTTGGAAAATCGAATTTTCCGAGATTTCCCACGGGTAACTTAAACTGAATTTTTTTTCTGCGATAGCTATTGACAAATCACGTCAATGCGATTCATCTCCAAAAATAAGACTCTATAGGCTGATTTTATACAAATTTTCAAATGATTTTTGGAAAATCGAATTTTCCGAAATTTTCCACGGGAAACTTAAACAAAATTTTTCCATTCGATAGCTATTGACAAATCACATAAAGCGATTTAACTTCAGTTATACACTCTAGAGGCTGATTTTATTCCAATTTTGTGGATTCTTCTGATTTTCCGATATTTTCTACAAATAGGTTAAGAAAAGTTTTACACGTATAACTATTTATAAATTTTTTTATTTAAATCCATGTATCCTAGTTACTTTCGGCTGATAACTACTATTTTTTTATTTTCGGCTGGAATGTCTGAAAAAATCTGCAGTATCGATTTTTTACTTTCGTTTGGAAACTTTTGGCTGGGATTAGACAATCTCCATAACCATTTTTTTTAGTTTCGGCTGGACTAACACAATCTGCATTATCGACTTTTCACTTTCGGCTGGCAACTTTTGGCTAACTTCAACAGTATGTCGAACGGTCGTAAGTATCTCTTGATTTACGACCGAGAAAAATTGGTCGTAAGTATGAATGGTCAAAAATCGAAAGGTCGTAAGTCGAGGAATTAATGTTATATGTATATTCCTTCTCCCACTTAATTTTTATAAAAATTTAAAACAGAAAGTAAACATCGATTGTTTAGCGGCCCATAATTGCTGGTTTCCTTGATGTTAACGACTCGGCTGGTAGTTAATTAAATACAGAATCACCAGCTAGGGAATTAAACAGAAAATCACTTGGAAGCAAAGGCAATATCGAAGTACTTTGAGATTATAGAGATGTATAAAGTCTCCCGTGTTATAGAATCCTACAAACTCCGATTATATGAAAAAACCAAAACGAAATGCTGCATTCGATAAGCTACTATTAATTTATAGAAAAATGGAAGCAGGTGCTACTCGTGCAGATGTTCGGCGAAAATTAAACCCGCTACGCTTTAATTACAGAAAAGAGCTTAAAAAATAGCGTCATCCAAATTGTCAGCAATAGGGATAGACACATTGTATCAACCAAGTTCATGGCTGTATTACGCTCTACAATTTTTAAATAATTTTGAACAACCAGTAAATGCTAGTATAATACCAGTAAATGCTGGTATAGTTACCTTATATATTCTAGTTATCTAACTACATATTTCAATTAAACAAATATTCAACATAAATTCAGCATCCCCCGCAGTTATAAGGAAATTTGACTTCAATATTATAAAAGGTACCACATTAATATTTTCCACAACTATTATTAAATTCAAATGGAGCTTAACTCAAAAACTCGTGAGATAGAGCTTCATTGGGTTTATATCAACAACAAATGGCTCGTCTGCAATGAACGCTTACGAAAACTCCCCATTTTTATTTGGCCCTTTGCTGCAAAAGCTCACTAAACCTTGAATAAAATAAAATAAAATGCCTACATCTTGCATCAAAAACTCCTTACTTGCGCAATTATGAAGAACCTGAATTCTGTGATTTTTTAATGGCAATATGTTTGCACCCTATTGCTTCCAAAGTATTGCAGAACTGATGAAAATGAGTAAAATCATCAGCTATATTAGCGCATTCCTCAGGAGTTTTTGGAAGGTGAAAAAACCTAACAAACTTAAAATAAATTTTTGAAAAAATATGATTACGACGAGAAGCAAAAAATAATAGACTTTTTTTTTAGACTAATAATGGCAATGATCAGCAAAGCAAGGTTCGTGTAGAGCAAAATCCATTAACCGTTACCCGTTCTGTATTGCGTTCATCTATTTTTTCAGCACCACAACCACCATAACAGAAGGCTTGTGGTTATTTGCAGAAATCAAGCGAAGAAAAAAATCTTCTCACGATTGCCTTAGATTAGAGTGAAACGCTCACAACGTTAGATCCTCAACAAAGAATATTTGCTGATAAAGCAATTAATGAGATTCATTTTGAGGCAAGCAAAGAATGCCTTATCAGATCTGTTCATTCCTCATATGCGGTTACGCACCAATAGGATTAACGAACACAATATAAACCTTAAATTAGTGCGTTACTTTTGAAGGTACTTCTCCTAAATTCGCTTTTAAATAGAAACAGGGACCGAGAACAATTTCGGCATTATTTATAAATTTTAATCCTGAATAAAACTTTGCGGTGCTAAAATATATTTTTACAAATGAAATAAATTATTTGAGTTACTTTATAAATAAGTATTGAGTTTAAATTACAACGTAGTATTAATAAATATACTTAAGAAAACTATCTCGACGTTACTTTGATCAAACGCTGATTATGCTATATACGACTGTCTGGACAAACTAATCTTTTTCTTACGAAAAACCGCCATTTTATACAAAAATATAGCTATAAGAGGTTTAAACGGCTGTACTGTAATGGTAATGTACAAAATGTTAGCTGTGTCATTATTGCCTCAAAATATTGATTAATTTAGCATTTGGGATAAGTATAGTTGGTTCAGAATGATTGTGAAACTATTTGCTTTATTAAATGTAAATATTAAATTTAAATAATTCGAAATACAAAGAACGATTAGTTTAATTGTGCTATAAACATTAGTTGCTTGTGCGTTTTGGTAAAATTAAAAAAAAGAAAAACGCATAACCAACAATTATTCCCACTGAATTTGGCGCAATTTTTTTGTAGTTTTAAACAATTTGAAATGTTTGTTTCGATCGCATTTTATGACAGTATAGTCTGCATCTCTGCACTGCTGTTTGTAAATTTTTAATCTGAACAACCACTTATCAAGCGGATTCACGAAAAGTTCTAGGAGGAGCGAATTTAGGAACAAAAATTTATTTTTTCTAATAAAAGTTCAAAACTAGACTCTTCTATCAAATGCCTTGCATATCGATCTCTAATATTCGATTGTTAAATTTCCCTAACAATTCCTCTAATTAAAATTATTTATGTAGGAATAATATAAATTTTACAGTCCTATGTCAATACTTTTGCTATTGGAGGGAGCAATCTCCCTCATCTATTAGTAAGTTTTCTGCTTAATTCAAAATCAGCCCCTTACTTGATTTAAAAAAATGTATCTTAGTTTTAATCAGAATTAAAATAATTCGTGATTAAACTTTGATATTTGTTTTTATGGAAAAAATCTATTGAATCTTTTACCACCGGTCTGAGAGAGCTAGAATGGTAATTTGAACGTTTTCAAAGACTACGTACACCCATGATAAACCGAAATATCGCCATGCAAATGAAAACAGTGCCCCATTTTCTCCAACATGCAAAACCGAAAAATTATAAATTGAGTACCGTGGAAATTGAGAAATAAGTTCATTATAGCGTACAATAAAATTTAATTCCTAATGATACCGGTACCAAATTTGTATCTTCACGAAATATACTAAACCCAACAATTCACAGGATCTTTACTTGCTCTTCACTGAATAGGTTTTAATCCGCCACTGGTCGTTCTTTAACAACAACTAACATAAAGTGGAAATATTCTAGTACTTGTGCAAATAACGGCCAGGATATTAACCGTAAACGGGTGGTAAACTAGTATAGCGTCAAGTAGTGAGCATATAATATTTGGTGCTTTACAAATAGTGATCGTGCAAAGCATTTAATAAAAATAGAACGTCAAATCCTTTTAAAAATTAGGCAAAATTACAATGATGCTGTTAGTTCGTTCAACAATTCCGAATTTTTACAACTCTTTCAAGCGAGTTTACTAGAAAAGACTATAATATTTGTCTAATCGCTTCCACCACAAAATCTGTCTCGTGAATCGTGATCAAAAATAAAATGGTTAGAGTATTGGGTTCACGCTAACGTGTTTTGAAGAGCTAAAAACAATTTAATTGGTGTTGTGTTGTTTGTTGAGACAACCCGGCTACTACAAATTTGACACCTCAAACTATTTGCTAACGTCAAAACTGAAAGTTCTGATAGCCAAGTTTTTCGGTGAAATGAAACCATTTTTAAGATATAATAGAGATTTTTGTAACAAATAAAAGTCCTTTTGATACCATATTTTGCCAGAATCTTAGATTTTTAAACTTTTTGTTTGCTTTGTAACCATAAAATCGATTATCTAACTGATTATTATCCCACAATTTATATATCAAGCTTAGCCAGATCTATCTTTGGTTAAAATTATTACGGCATGCGTTCCATAAATACATAAATATAATAAATTTTGATAATTCTACTGTATAACAATTATCCCACGGCAAGAGTATTAATTAAATAGCAGACCAATATTTTATGCAGATAAAGGACTTTTTCACATTATAAAGCATATTATAGCGTACAGACGGTCCTTACCAAAAAAGGAACCTTGGGAAGCCTAGTGTAAGCGCTTCTGTAGTGATTATTCCATTTTGCAGTATTGGGGTCGCATACGTAAATAGTAAGAGTCCTGTTCTGCTTATTGTTTCTCTCGTTTCCTCCTCCCATCTGCTTATTTAACACTAATTTCATTCAGAAGAATGACATTGAATATTTTGCCGTTTTTTAGTCCTTCATCCACCGATCTAGTTTATTATTATTAATTTTTTTTTTTGTGGGTAATGTCAAAATTATAGCAAAATACACACTTTCTCTTTAGGATCCATTTCGACTTGTGAGCTAAACAGTAATGATCGTGTAAATGTAAAGTAATGAAGAAGTAATGTCGAAATTTTTTAAAAATACTGACTTTACAAGTAATCACATTAATATTGACCGTGTAAGTAGTTAACAACAAAAAAAAATAAAAATTAAAATCAGAGTTTCAGTTTATAGTTTTTCATTTATCGTTTAGTTTAACTTATTGTTTAGAAGGTCTACCATCTTTAACCAAATTTGTTCTTCAAAAATTACCGCTGTTACAAAACGTCCATATAAACATGTTTTGTATTATGCTGTTAGCTTCGTTTGTTGTTTTCTAATATTACCACACGTTGGGCTTCAACAAGGTTCCGACCCTTTAATAATTATTCGAAATTCTAAAAATGGGATGAAACAGAGCCAACATCTCATTTTTCTTTTAGGCTGAAACTGAATTTATGTGGAAAAAATTTTCGAGTTAAAAGTTAACATGAACACCAGTCAATTTTGGAAACTTTATCAAAATAGCATGTTTTCTTGGAAAAGAGGAATTAACTTTCAAAAGAACATGCTGAAGACAATCTTTTATTACAGAGTCAAATGGAAAATCTCTCTGGATTTTCAGGTTTCTCGCATGATATACAAAACGACATTTTTGATTCAATAACTAACGAAATTGTCTATAAATATTTTTCGTTGTTTTATGAAAATTAGATATAGTCTTGCGGAATTAGAGTTTAGAAATCAAATAACTTGATGAAAACGAGTTTTTTTATTCGATACCTCTTTCACATAGTGTAAGAATTTCGAGTTCCAAGGTAGGAAGATTGACTTAAAAAAGATGGTTTTCAGTCTGTTTAAGGGGATCGTAATCACGTCTTCATACATAATTTGGTTATTTCGGAAAAACGATCGTCGAAATTCCCTATTGGATAACAAAATTCGATTCGGTGATTTTTTGAACCTGATACACTCAAATATCCTTCAAAATAAGCACTCTTTAAAAAAAATGGTAAGATCAAAATTTAATTATTCCGTATTGGGAAACAAATTAGTGTTAAACTTAGTACCCCCTCCTCCTTATAGGTGGGGCGAGAGGTAACTTTGAAAATAAAATATGAACGGATGATAAATATGATTCTACAGCTAAAAATACGTAGGATTTGACTGAAACATTGTTTTTCGATTCTCCTACTGAGAACCTACGCAAACGATTCTGCAATACGTCTGCAATAAAAATACCATAATTTTATTGGGAAAAGGGTATCTGATTTACATGAGTCCTCCCGCCTTATCATCTTTCAATTAAATTAAGTTAGCCTTTGACTTCCAGGCACTTATTAATCCGCATTTCAAATGACTGAAAAAAAATGTTTCAGTTAAATACTACGTATTTTTTTTAGCGGTAGAATCTGAACCTGCAATAAAAATAGGGATTCATATTTTAGTTTTAAAGTTACTCCCTGCCCCACCTACAAGGAGAGGGGTACTAAATTTTAACACTAATGTATTTTCCTCACGGAATAGTTAAATTTTGATCTTTACCATTTTTTTATAGATGTATTTGTCAAATAGAAGGAGAATTCAGGGTGTTCTGAGGTCAGCCGAATGGGGAAAGCATTGAAACAGTAACATTTTTAACGTGTTAAGGGGACTTGGTGACGTCAAAAAAATGTTAAATGGCAAAGTTGTTCTACGGAAAACTCCCTACCGATATACATGGTTATGTATTTAATTTTATGACAACTGAAAAACTAGTTTTTTTTCCACAATTTCTACCTTTCCCGTTTCTGTTGAACATCGATTTTTTTCAAAACTGCCCTCATTGTGTTACTCGAATTTCTCTGTTAATAAAAATGAATTATCAACAATGCATCAGTAGGAAATTTACAATAACGTAACTTTGCCATTTGATGTTCTTCCCTAGAATACAAAATAACCGGGCTATATGCATTCGATGTTGAAAGGGCGAATGTCGGAAGACCGAACACCGAAAGTCCGAATGGATCGAAATGCCGAATGTCGAAAGGCCGAATGTTGTATGGCCGAATGTGCCAAAAGGCCGAATGTCTAATGGCCGATTGGGTCGAAAGACCGAAATTGTTGAAAGGCCGAATGGGTCGAAAGACTGAATGCCGAAACGCCGATTGTTTCGAAAGGCTGAATTTTCAATGAGTTTTTCTTCAGTTAACTTATTTCTTAATGTAAAATGATTTATATAAATTGAAAATACGTGCTAATAAATCCTGTATTTGCGGCATGTTAATGTGATCAAATTTTGTCGGAAAAAAAAATTATTTATTCTAATTTTTTAATTGTAATTAATTAATTTTTAATTATATGACAAAAAAAAACCTAACAAAATTAAAATTACAAATTTTGAAAATTTTCATTCTTAAAAGGATGAATAATTAAAATCAATTTCGACATAAACGGCCTTTAGACATTCGGCCTTTTGACCTATTCGGCATTTCGCCCTCTTTAGCCTTTCGGCATATTCGGCCTTTCGATATTCGGCTTTTCGAACCTTTCGGCCTCTCGACATTCGGCCTTTCGACCATTCGGCCTTTCGACATTCGTCCTTTCGATGTTCGGCGGTATTCCGTTATTTGTGAAAGATAGACCACGACTCTAAAAAAAAAGGTTGAACCCGCCTTTTCCGACCTTTTCCGAGCCCGATTATTATCTTATTCGGCAGAACTAATAAGTAAACATTTCAATTTATATTAGACGGACATAAGCATAGCGATAATCTAAAACAGCATTTTGCCATGACCTTTTAGCATGGGTAAAGGTGCGAAACTCACAGTAAATTTTAACATCAGTTTTGCAAAATCTAAAATTTCCATGAACTTGCAAAACCAATTTATTTAGTTTTAATGAAAAAAGGCGACGGTGAATTGTCTAATAAAACCACAATTATTAAATTATACAAAAATGAAAATTAAATCAGTAAAATATTCTTCGCTCAAGTTGCAAAAGAGATTTTAATTTTATTGTTAGCTAAATATTATGTAATTTGAAACAATAAAAATTTGTTTTCATTTTTCACACAAAAGAATTTTAAAATTAAATAAAATTTTTCATATCCTTAGGCATGACAATGCAGCATTGGTCAGGGTCACCTTCGGTCTCTCCGATAATAAAAATAAAAATTCAAGTCATCTCAATTACTATATTTAAAATATTTATAAAAAAATGAATTAGCAAAAAAATTCTGGTATAATTATATTTACGATGTTGGTTGGAATCCATCCGCATGACGATGAATGTTTGTCTTTTTTTTTTGTTCAGTTGGGCTTATGTCCTAAACTTATTGTACATACACATATTTTATGGCTAAATATAAAGCATAATCATTAATTAAAATTGTTTTATTTTTGCATATGCAACATATTTGTTTTTAGCTATTCATTTTGTATATTACAATACTAAATTGACCTAGTTGCAAATTCGCCATATGTTAAGAAGATAATATGAAATTTAAATTTTATTTTCCAATCCCTTTTCTTTAAAACTTAACCCGAAGAAGTCAAATAAAAAAACAAAATCTATTTGCTTATTTTTAATAAAATATTCAAAATTGAAAAAAAATAAAAATTGTGATACACATACGAGTATTTATTGAAAATATAAACACACACCCAAAATATGTATATTATGTATACAGCCAATATACAGATTTTTCTCAATATTATTTATATTGCATATAAGAAAAATTTTCCATTTTCCACTGTTCAATTTAAAGTAAAAACAAAAAAAAATTGGAATCAAATTTTAAATTCATTGAAATTTGCTCTATAAAAATTGGGCAATATGTACCTACATACTTACCATATATACATACGTATATACTCTCTTCTTTTCAGTAACGCCAAATAAATATTCAAATGTATAAGAAAATTGTATATCGATGGCAGAACCATTTTATTTTTTTATCCTCGACACTATACCATAAACTATATGTATAGTATTATGTGTATAGTACTATTCGGGAGTATGTGAAAAAATATTGATGTTGCATACTGAATTTTTGTAGTTGACAGAGAATATTTTTCTTACTCACACTTAAAAAATGTTGAAAAAATTGAATATTTTATTCTAATGTTTTTGCAATATGTGATTTTTCTTCTTTCTTTTTTTTACCAAAATACATAAATTATGTGACAACACTTTTTTGCTAGCATTCATATGAGTACATAAACGTTGCTTTATATGTATGTATCTGCCATGGTACTATTAATATTTTACTGCAATGCATTTGGGTTGTTGTTATCGAATTCTAGTTTTTATTTTTTATAATACACTGTAGTGTTGTATACAAGTATGCATAGCTTGATCGATTCAATGTAATACAGATAGATTTCGCGCTGCTCTCGAATTTTAAAATATATTTTTAGATTCTGATTGAATTTTTTACAAAAAATAGAGTACGTGTTTCGCGATTTGAACTTTGTATACGTTTATGATACAAGTGCAAATGGCAGGTGTTAAACTTGAGTAAACTCAACGGTTTCATAGTTCGAATATCCACCTATTAAGTAAAAGCGTGCTATTCGAAAATTTGATCAAACCAAGTTAATATGTATATAGCGTTAAGTGAGGCCCCAACGCAAAAAAAAAATTAGATCAACACGCATAAATAGTGATCCAAAGCTTGTGCATCTTGATAAGACGAAATGCAGCATTTTTTTCATATACGCTAGATGTAAACAAGACTTCTAGATGCGCCCTCTTCGGTTTTCCTTCATAACAAATCGATGGAGTTGGAAAGTACATTAAAAAATCTGGACTCAATCCATCAAGAATTGCTAAAGTGTTACCTAAAATAGCAGATAATATGATTGTTCTATCTATTTTGCTTCTTTTGCAGAATTCAGTTACTTTCAACCATAAAAAAATATTCGCAGTATTGATAACATCGCATGTACTTGGGATATATGTACCTCATAAAAGACCCGAACATCTGACACAATGTATAAACTGTTGTATGTTTGAACACATTTGAGGGTCTGGCGTCTTCTGGAAGGGGGTAATAAAGTTGTTTAGTAATACCAGCTCCGTGACCTTCCTTTAGGGTGAGCTCCAGTTGGCTGTTCTGGTCATGTTTTAGGCAGTCCTGTTTGTGGGCCCACGATCTGAGCGAGGGGTAACCTGAGCGTGCTTCGCAAGTGTATGTACTACCTCCACGTGGTGACCTCTGGTAACTGTTGGCTCGTTAACCTAATAACAGGCTAAAGTACGACGCTAAAGGACGGTATAAACCTTGGGAAAAAGCTAAATCTAACCAAGAAAAGCTAAATCTAATTTAGTGAAGGAAGAAACAAATCGCAATTAGTTAAATATTAAGCTATACGGATCAATCAATTCAATGAGGGTATATCAAAAAATTTTGATAACTGTATTTTGGTAAGTGTTTAAATTGAGAATACCTAATTGTGCTTTAAAAATTCCTTTACCTATAAAAATAATTTTTGTTCTGACATAAAAATAAATTCAATCAAAGAAATTCTAAAGTGAAATTTGAATTAGAAAATAGTCTGAATTTTTTTTTCGTGTTTTGTTGTTTTGATAAAATATAAAAATAAATTTGAAAAGTGCGAAACTAGATATAGAAAATAACACGTTAGTTTTATAAAAAAAAAAAATATAAAAATAAAACAAAATTTTTCGAAATGAGTCAATAAAATCTAAACTGTGTAAATTTAAACCAAATGAATCCTCAACGGAATCAATTTGAAGAACAAGCAGAACGAATTAATGCTCAAAGACTTCAAGAACGAATTGACGAACATCGAAGGGTACGGATAAGAAATACTAATGATTTGCAGACCAGCCTGTAACACTAATCCTACATACACATTCATCATTGTTAGGGCAATTCACAATAAAATAATTGGCGATGCTAACGATGTATTATTGGTGTATGGAACGGAAATAAATTGGGAACAAATTCGTACCAATTTAATTACACACTATGCCGAAAAACGCGATGAGACCAGTCTCATTCGAGATTTGCATAGTTTATCCCAAGGGTCGGACACTGTCGAAAAATTCTTTTCCCGAATCATCGACATCTCAAATACAATGACGACCAGTGCTAAGGTCAATACACCTCGTGACGATAACAGATTAACTATAATAGCAGCTAAACAATTATTATATAACTCTATCTGTGTTCCTAGCTGGACTCAGAGAACCAATGGGTTCAATGAAAAGCCTTATGCGACCCACTAAATTGCCGAAAGCACTCACCTTCTGCTTAAAAGAACAGAATATTGGGTACATGAAACAAAAGCCGCTGGAACCATATAAGCATATTTACAGTATGCCACCTAGGTTACCACCCAAACCTGTACCAAATTATAACCCACAATTCCGAACTAATTTAGTACAATACCAAAGAAATCTGTTGCCTCAACAACAACAGTATTTCAACCCTAAACCATTCACACGACAGAATTACTAACCATTCCAATCTAATAGGGCTATCCTTCCACCTAAATCTCAAAATTTCAAACCCAAGCCTGAACCTATGGACACATCTTCAAATTCTAACAAATTCAAACAACCTACGTATGGACAACAACCACAATTTTCACCACAAAATCCCTTCCATGCTAATAGACCACTGAGATTCCAGTCTCAAGAATTATTCAATGTTGAAGAACAAATCAATTATCCATGAACATATTACTCAGATGAACAAAATCTATACGATTATGACTATTACACAGAATACAATGAAACTGATATTAACTACAACTTAAATCCTAATGATCCTGTTCACAAACTAACACAACAAAACTACTTCCAAACTCTGGATAATG
Organism: Tipula vernalis; assembly: GCA_958295665.1. Classification (NCBI taxonomy): domain Eukaryota; kingdom Metazoa; phylum Arthropoda; class Insecta; order Diptera; family Tipulidae; genus Tipula; species Tipula vernalis. Next base: position 73,711,660 of record OY282559.1, on the reverse strand, counting down.
AAATTTCTGATGGGGATTTTCACCAGAAAGCCTCATTGAACCCATCGGATACCTAAATATCAATAACCATTCAGGTTACACATTACCCTACATAGAAATTAAAACCCGAGATCACCTTCTAAAATTATTGATCGACACCGGATCAAATAAATCCTTCATAAACCCCAAATTAATTCAAATCAAACACATAAAGAGAATAGAACCGGTCACTATCAAAACATTGTTCAATACCCATACTATTGACCAATCAATAATAATCAACGGATTTAATGAATTTAAAACAAAGGAACCAATGGAATTTATTCTCTTCAAATTCCACGAATATTTTGACGGACTCATAGGGCTAGAACTAATGCAAAATCCGAGTTAATCACACCTAACACCCAAATTATCTTACTTTTCAAGCCAAACTACATGTCTCAACAATATAAAATACTCCCCCGTAGCAAGTTGATTGCTCAAATTCCAGTAGACAAAGAAAATGGAGAAATCTACATCAAACTTATCGTCCTACACGGAAACCTTAAAATACCCGAAGGTGTATATCAAAGTCATAATTATTATGCCACTGTAGAAGTAACTAACCACAGTAACCAAGAACATACTTTTGTAATAGAGCACTCAATAAAAACGGAGAAATTTGAAAACTATCACTTCGAAATGTCTACTCAAACAACATACGAACAAATGTCCATTGATAGCGAGTCTATCACCCAGCTTATTCAAACCCAACATCTTAATACAGAGGAAAAGGAAGCCATAGAAAAACTCTGCCTAAATTTCGAAGAAATCTTTCAAAAGGAAAACAAAAAACTTACGTTTACTAACGCAATCAAACACGAAATCGATACAGGAGACGAGAAACCCGTTTTTTACCAAAAGTTATCGATATCCTCATATTCATAAAGAGGAAGTTGAGAAACAAATTATGAACATGTTGGACCAAGGCATCATTCGCCCAAGCTTCTCAGCCTGGAGTAGTCCTATATGGATAGGTCCTAAAAAGCTAGATGCCCCAGGAAAAACCAAATGGAGGCTTGTGATAGATTATCGCAAGCTCAATGAAAAAACTGCATCAGATAGATACCCTGTATCAGATAGATAGATCAGATAGATATTTCACTACTCTGGATCTTGCTTCTGGTTTTTACCAAATAGAAGTCCATTCCAGAGATATACCCAAAACCGCATTTTCCGTCGATCATGGGCATTATGAATACATTCGAATGCCCTTTGGACTCAAAAATGCACCCAGCACGTTCCAACGTGTAATGGACAATGTACTTGGCGAACTTCAGGGGAAGATATGCTTATGTTATTTGGATGACATCATTATCTTCTCCACATCCCTACAATAGCACATAGAAAATCTAACTAAAGTTTTCCAAAGACTCCGTCAAGCCAACTTAAAAGTCCAACTTGACAAATCTGAATTTCTACACAAGGAAATTGCATTCCTTGGACATCTAGTCACATCAAAAAGAGTACAACCTAACCCTGATAAAATCATTGCCATAAAAAACTTTCCTATTCCAAAAACTAAGAAGCAAATCAAAAGTTTCTTAGGGCTCATGGGATACTATAGGAAATTCATTCCAAAATTTGCGAACGTCACAAAACCTATGACCGAATGTCTTAGAAAAAACAAAAAAAATAATATTAGAAGCAAACTACATTCAATGCTTTGAACATTGCAAAACGCTTCTATGTAATCAACCAATATTACAATACCCTGATTTTAATAAACCATTCCTAGTAATCACCGACGCTAGTAATGTGGCAATTGGAGCCGTCCTTTCTCAACGGGACATTGGAAAATTTACCGGTCTGCTATGCCTCTAGAACATTATCGAAAAGCGAACAAAATTATTCTACGATAGAAAAAGAACTTCTAGCTATCGTTTGAGCAACTAAATATTTTGGCCCATATCTATTCGGAAAACCTTTCACCATTATCACTGACCATAAGCCATTAACCTAGCTATTCTCATTAAAAGAGCCTAATAGTAAATTGGTCAGATGGCGCCTCAAGCTCGAAGAGTTTGACTATGAGATACAATATAAAAAAGGAATTCAGAACTTCAACGCTGACGCTCTCTCTCGAATGAAACCAGAATCTGTATCAACTTCAATAGAAATAAATTCTTCCGAGTCTAGCCAATCAAGCAATGATACGCTAATTTCCACAAAAGAAATTACAATACCTGTCACATCAAATCCCATTAATCATTTTAATCAACAATTAATATTAAATCTTTCTTTGACAGTATCAGAACCTCTCATCAAAGAAGAAATTATTTTCGAAACAAAAAAACGCGTAACAGCACACATACCCAACAAATTAGGAGCACAAACAATCATACAAGACATCCTTAAAAAACATACAGGACATAACGAACGACGACAAACTTGCGTATTTACCACAGAAGAATGCTTTCCGCCCTAATAGACGAACCACTAATCCTAAGGCTACAGTACTTTGATCAATGACCTTCCTACAAGACATGTTAACAGAAACAGAACAGAGAGAAAAAATAAAACACTTACATGAACAAAACGACCATAGAGGAATTACAGAAAATTATAACCACTTAAGACGTACACATTATTTCCCAAACATGAAAACTATGATAACAGGATTTATAAACAATTGCACCACGTGCCAACAAATCAAATACGATAGGCAGCCTCCTCAACTTCAGTTGGAATTAACGGAAACACCGAAGAAACCAATGGAAATAGTGCATATGGATTTATTTCAAATGCAATCACAACAATTTCTCACACTCATAGACAAATTCTCTAAATTTCCCACCGCATACCCAATATCTAATAAATCTGAAAAAACATTATTAAATAACTTAATACATTTTTATAGCCTACACGGTACCCCTAATAAATTAATAATGGATAATGAGTCCACTTTCAAAGGATCAAAAATCCAACAATTCATAAACAAATATAACATCACACTACACGTGACAACACCATAACATTCCACAGGGAATTCCCCTGTAGAGACTACATTCAACACTCAAAGAAATATTCGGTATAATCCACAATGAAGACAAAACCCTTTCAATGGATGACGTCATGAACAGAGCAATATTATCTTACAACCGTTCTATTCACTCTTCAACAAAATTAACACCCTTTGAACTCCTTTCCGGACATTACGCCAATAATCAAATCAACTTTTCTAATGAACAAGATTACTTAATAAATCATAAAAACTCCTATAATCAGTTATGTAACAATATATACACATTGACAAAAAATAAAAAGGAAGAATTAATAGGCAAATTTAACAAAACAAAAGCCACTGATAAATCCTAATCAAACGGTATTCGTACGAAAGTATATAGAAGACATAAATTGGAACCTATGTATTGCAAATATAAGGTAACCTGAGATAACGGCAGAACACTAGACACACTTAAAGGTAAAATATACACAAAGCTAAGATTAAACGTTTGTTCGAGGTTAGCAACATGCCAAGGACAATCAATTCAGTTAACATCTCTGGCCAACAATAATGGCCTGATACCAATCAAAAAGGGACCTGCACGAATACAAAAATCTCATTCAAAATTACTACATATAATAGAACTTCTACCATACGCCGACATAATCAACCAACTAGATGCCCTAACAGAACAACTAGCACAACTGACATCCACAAAAAACGTGTATATTGTAATACTAAATGATAAAAGAATCATTACCCAACATAAACTGTCATCTCTAAAGGAAACCTAAAACTCACTAAAACCAAAACCATTTAAACGAGGACTAATCAATGGATTAGGATCCCTAATAAAAGACTTAACTGGAAATCTCGACAATCAAGACCTTATAGATATTCAGAAAACGGACCAAGAATCCTTGAACCGACAAATAAACACACAAATTCACATAAACGGACAAATGATTCAAAGACTAGCTGACATACAAAACTTTACAAATACAAATATAAACCGACTACAGCACGAAGTAAACCAAACCCTAAGTAATACCCACTCAATCTCATTAGTCATGTTATATGATCTACACTTTTTCAAAATTAATCATATAATCGATCAACTTCATATACATTTAAGAGACATAACAGAAATAGTCCAAATGTCCAGACACCAGATAATCTCTAGACATTTACTAAACCATGACGAAAATCAATATATAATAGACATATTTCATAAAAACAATATACAAATAGAGCACGAAAGTTCCATATATGAATTAATCACCTTAAAAGGGTACTATAACAACAATAACATTATATTTAGCATAGACATTCCACATTTCATGCAACGAAATACAGGATCAATACTTCTGTGCAAAAACCCAAATATCGCCAATACGCAACACATGTATACCAGCCATAATATCTCAGCTACCAGCCAAATGTTCCTTCCAACAAATTATCCGCACTATGGAGATAGACTACATACAATATGGCAAACTCTATGTACAACCCATAGCACCAATGGAATATTCATCTAACTGCAACCGGGGAACTAAACTAATCAACGAGCAGGCCTTGATATCATTCAACGACTGCACAATCATAATCAACAACACCACATTCTCAACAAAAAACAAAATTGTAAAGGAAAATTACAGCATCCACATGCCATTCAATGACATCGAAATTATGAACATAAAACCCATGATACAATTAGAAACCTTACAAAATGACACTATACAAAACATGGAAAAAATAAAATTACTCCAAAATAACCAAATATTCCACACATCCTCCGGACATATCTCATTATTCTATATAATTACAGACATCATAAGCTATATAATATTCAAACTAGTTATGAGGAAAAGAACCAAAACCAAGATCACCATATCTCTGAATATAGTTCCAGCCTACTCGCAGCAGGCTGACACTACTCTTAGAGGAGAGGAGTCATATCCGCTCACTTCTATTACCGTTCCCACAAGAAGAATCACAGATACAACAACAACAACAACGAGACCATTTACATTGTTAGCGGACCACCAATCACCAAATACGTAGAAACAACGTATTAAAAACAACAAGATCATCAATACGTAGAACATCATCAAAACGTAGAACGCAATCAGATCACCCACATAAAAATTACAATTTACAATTAAGACATAACAAATAATAAGACACAGCGCCAAGCGCGTTAATTCTCAATTTAACCTTAGTAGTATAATCGTCATACTTGTAACAAAAAGAAAATAAATAAAAAAGTTTCACTCGAGGAAAAATCCCTCGAGTTTATAAAAATATTTATAATTATTTAATGTCACCCGACATAACTTGGGCTCTCCTATACATGACACTCTATTGCCTGAACTTAATACCCAATCCACGTCGCCAATGGCCGAAATAAATAACGACCTTGCAGAATTGGAGCGGCCACAAAATATAGTAATGCAGTAAAGGCGAGGTTACCGACCAAGGTTTCCCTGAAACAAAACTGGACATTGTCCAGATTCTGGCAATACAGTGTGCCATAATGGACACATTGGCGGAGTTGCCGTAAAATGGTGTTAGCCCAAATTTCCTGCGAAGTCGCACCAGAAACGGTTGGCTCACGGTCAATTGTGCCGATGAAGACACGGCAAAGTGGCTTAGGGCCACAGTTGCCTGGCCCAAATATCATGTTTGTCTACCTGCCACGAGGTGGTAAAGATCCAAACGAAAAGCAAATAGAATAAGCACCTAAGAGACGCAGATTGGAGGATTATTGCGAGGAAGAAGCGAGAAGGAGATGTCCTTCAAATCAGGATGTCCGTTTCACACAAAACGGCGGAGATACTCAAGGGCTTTAACTACAGAGTCAACTGAATGTTTGGCTCTGTACACTTTCGCCCAAAGAACAGGGTGGCTGTGTTTGTGTAAGGCTATGGTTTAGGTTACATATTCTGTATATTTTCTCAATATGTAGTTCTTCCATCGATAACGTCTTAGGGGTGAGTAAGAGTTAATTCTCAGTAACTTCTTATTAAAACAGGGCGCCTAATGTTATTGCACAGGCACAGCACACTACCGGTGCATCAATGAATACGTGAAACAATAAATTAATCGGACGGATGCTGAAATAGCTGATAAAAAAACAGGAATTGGAAAATGGTTTACAAATATTCTTCAAATATCATTTGATCCAAGGTATATAGACGGTGATTTGGCGTCTACTGGAGGGGGGAATCAAAGTTGAGTAGAGTAATCTACCAGCTCCGTAACCTTTCAGTAGGGTGCACATTACGCGAGCTGTTCTGGTCATGTTTTAGGCAGCTGGCGTGATGGGTACAATTGTGGAAGGGGTAACCTGGTCACAATTCGCAAGTGTACGTACTGCCTCCTAGTGGCAATCACTGGTAACTGAGGCCCTTTGGTACTTCTGACCATTTGGCACAGGCTAAAGTACGGCGCTAAAGGAGAAACACTTGATAAAAAACCCTAATCTAAGGTGGAACAGCATATACCGATGGATGAATGGCTGATAGGTTAATCAGTCCAAAGTATGCGGACTCTGGATACCAGGCGCCCTCTAGTTTTATTTAGCCTTCCTGTGGTAAAGCTGGGTGTCCCACAGGCGACTCTCTTTTCCCAGCAACTCGTGGGAACAAAATGTCTAAACAGTGTAAAAATAATAAGGATGATGACGCTCCTAAAGCGTCATATACCAGCGATAGTTCCGCGGTGGTGTTCGAGGGCCTCAGTCCTCTTTCCGCTGTGGGACTCTCGATGAGTGGTCTATCGGATGTGGAGCTCCGTTCGGGGATTGAGAAATTAGTTCTCAACTCAGACATGGACACCTCAGGAGATGAGACCTCGGACCCCGTAAGTGGAAGTATCGCCTCTGTGAAAGCAGGGGGGAACAAAGTCGTCGGGGAGGACCCGAAAGGAACTGTCAGCAGCACTGATAAACCTTCCGCGGCTCCTCGCGTGAAAATGTGTGGGGCCGCGAAGAAGCGGTACAGGAGGCTTCTTGCTGAGGGCAAACCGCCCGGAAGCGAGACAAGGCTTCTAGCGATGCGGCCACAAAGGGAGTATTGTGCTCCCGCAGAGGCCCCACCGTTAAAGAGGATCCGCTCGGATGAGGGTATTCCACCGGCACAAAAGAAGGCCAGGGGAGAGGAATATGTCCCGACGGTCTCGGGTTCTGCGGTCCGGTCTGGACTTACCTTCAGGCAGGCTGCGGAGTCGGAGATAGTTGGGATCTTCCCCACTGGTTTTCCAGAGGTTGTCCTCACTGGAGAGCAGCTAAAGGCTGTCCAGGAGGGCATCCTAGATAAGGTGCTAGAGCAGGAGGCCAAGGAGCTTAAACCTAAGTTCCTTGGCAGTCAGCTTCGGCCTGGTTGGCTGGTACTAACCTGTGCTGACCGGGCCACTGTACAGTGGCTCAGGGAAGCCATAGGCAGTATCAAGCCATGGAAGGGTGCGCAGCTGATCGTGGCCGGGGCGGAAAACCCGCCTCGAGCCAGCATTGTGTTCGGCACCTTTCCAAATAGTGCTGAATTGCCCACAGAGAAGCTTTTTGGTTTTATAGAAAGCCAAAATGAGGGCATGCAGGCGATAAACTGGAGAGTGATCAGGAGAGAGGCGAAAGGCTCTTTGGCCTTTTTCACGTTCCCTATGGACCACTTTTCAGTTATGAAGCTCAAGCGGGTTGGCTTTAAGGTCAACTATAAGTTTGGGACTGTACAATTGCATCCCAAGGGTAGATCACCATTTTTAATCCAAAACGAATGTTGGATCAAATGGTTGCTTCACATGTAAATTTTGATCTGATCCGGATCACTATGCGTCAAGAAATGCAGCTAATATCAAGCCAGGCAATATGGTGGGTCATATGGAAATCCTTAAGGAATTTCAGACAGACCCTACCATATGAATGCCTTCCGACTGTATGCCAGGTGAACTCGACTTCTACAAACCATTCTGTGTTAGGTTACCTGACCGGGATGTGTGGAGGGCAGGTGGACCATCATTTGAGCTAGGGTCCATGGTATGGTTTACAGATGGATCAAAAACGGAATATGGGGCGGGGATAGGAATACACGGGAGTGGCACTACCCTCTCGAAGTCCTTGGGTACCAATGCTATCGTTTTTCAAGCAGAAGTACATGCTATAGAACTTTGCGCTAGGATAGGCATAGCAAAAGGCCTAAACGATGCAAAGATTTATATTGTATCAGACAGCCAATCAGCCTTAAAAGCTCTTAGGTCTTGTACCGTTGAGTCAAGGCTGGTATGGGACTGTCTGAAGGTTATTAAACATCTGGCAGGCTCAAATAAGGTACCACTTATGTGGGTGCCAGGTCATACTGGAATCGAAGGAAAGGAGGCAGCTGATGGCCTCGCCCGTGAGGGTTCTGCCTCTCCATTTTTTGGACCAGAACCCTTCTGCGGTGTCACTAAGGGACACATTAGAGCAGCGGTAAAACGCTGGGAGGATGTTCAAAAGTCCTCCTACTGGCGCAGAATTCCAGGTTTACGGCAGGCGAAGAAATTTATATCACCTTCGTCTTTCAGGGTTAAGGAGTGTCTTGAACTTAGGAAACCTGAGTTGAGGCTGCTTACTGGCTTCCTCACAGGTAATGTCCCCTTAAGGTATCACCTTAAGAAGATGGGCCTAAGTACGACAGATGGATGCCGCTTCTGCGGCCTGGAAGCGGAATCAGCGGAACATGTTCTGTGCCATTGCCCAGCCATTTTCCAGCAAAGACTGCAACATCTAGGAGGGAGAACAATGAGCCCGGATAGTATGTATCTTGTACCGGCCAGTAGTATTGTCAGATTCATTAAGAGCCTGAATATTGACTGGACGGATAATTAAGTAGGGTCCAGCACAATAGATCTTTTAGGTCGCGGTGCGAGGTTGCTTATCGCCCACATGGCCCTCCAGTAAATAATAATAATAATAATAAGGTATATAGACTAATTGTAAAAATACACAATTATTGAAGCCATAAAATTGAAAAAAATATTTCTATCTCTATAGAAAGTGTAATGCTTCTACGACCTGATGGTAGATTATCTAAATAACTAACGACACCGTTAACGAAAGTTTACAAAATTATGATGAGGAATCTAAAAACTGTTGCTGAAATGTATTTCTTTTCATATTTGATGTATATTTGAGATAGAACGAAATGTTAGTTAAGTACGTCAAGTTAAAAGAGCAACCACATATATTTGCCCAACAAATAGAGGCTAACTAGACTGGTATAATATAATAATAATACTTTTACTGGGCCTGAAACAATGTATGAACTCTAAGAACAATTTTGGGAATATTTTGAATTTTCCTTTTTAGTTCCTTAATTTTGAAGTAACGGTATGATCTTGCTGTTTCTCGTCATGTTGATGATCGTGGGGCTTCAGCTTTAGATTAAAAATTCATTTTTAGAAGTTTGTTCCTAAATATAATGTTTCGCTTACTAAAATCGCACCGTGGCATAATAAACAATTGTCTAACCTGAAAAAATGCGAATATAATGCTCTTCAGAAGTATAAATTGTTCTCAAATAGTACTAATTACAATTTTTATTAGACATTAAGGAAGAATTATATAAATTATATAAATGTATAAAGGCATGAAATACAAATGTTTTTGAGCAATAATCATTGATTAAAATATCGAATTCATTATGTGGTAAAACTTACAAACTTTAATATCATTCGGCTTCGACTATCCAATACTTACCTAAAAAGAAAATAAATTTAAAACAAATATTGATTGATAGTTATATTATTAACACTAATTGCTTCAAATTAGTACACAATCATTCACAAAAAGCCACACAACAAATTTATTTTGGTTAAAAATGTAAAATTTGTAAAATGGCAAAAATAAAATCTATAGCTGCCTATTTACTAAACCAAACTTTTTGGGTTTTCAATTTTCCTATAGAGTAACACCACATCACTTTAGAATGTTTTTTACTACATACATTTTATAGCCTGGATTGAAAATGGTTTCGAACAACGATTTTTGTTGATTTATGTAAAATGTTTATGGAGTATAGTTTGGGTCAATTGATTCGATTCAATGAAACGTATATATTAAAAGTGTTTCCAATTAATATGTAGCTTCTACGAATATGTGCATAAATATTCACACCAAATAAATTTACATAGACGTGATAAAATCAATTTTCTCGCGTTTTTCATATAACCTTTTCAGCGAACTATTCTACGTACAAAAAAAAAATTACAATTCTATAAAAAATAATAATATCGATAATAAATTTGGCACACACACACAAAAAAAAAAAAAAAAAAAACGTAACATAATATCGAAATTAAATTTTCTGGTTGGCACCACCTTAATATATTCCAATTTACCCTCAAATCGTTTATAACTATTTGGGTGAACTACAACAAAAAAAAAAAACGTAAAATTTTTGGTAAAAACATATAAAAATATGTTATAAGCATATTGGAAAATTTACGAAATAAAACTTTAGTTTTTATTACATAGCTAGCTACCTGGGAAAAACCAGAAAATGTATTAAGCACAAAATGAATTGTGCGCCACAAACAAAATACAAAATAAAATACGAAACTGTTTTGGATTATAAATAGTTTTAGAAACCATTTTCAAAATAAAATTACGAATTTATTTTTTTTTTTTTATAAATTTATTTGCTGATTTTCTGTATACGGAACTATGTACTTGCCACATAACTCAAAAGCAACAGATTTTAATTTATTTATTTTTTTGTGCTTTTCTACAAACTGACTTTAAATCATTTTCTTTCATTCATATACGTATAGAGAATACATATGTGTACGTATATATTCATTTTTCATGTGTTTGTATTTTTTGTATTAAGATGATTTTAAGTTTTTGTTAAATTGAAAATATCCAATAATTTTATGGCAAAATGTGAGAGATGTGATGCTGCTACTGCTGCTGCTTATTTTTATGATGTTATTTGTGTTCGTAATTCTTTTATATCCTTCGCACGTAATTCATGGTGATGAAAGGAAACTGTTTTTTTCCCTTTATAATATGTATTACTCGTATTTTCATATTATGTATTATGCCACGTCGTATATGTTATTATAGAGAACGTAATTCATACATAACAAGTATGTACATATATTATAATAGAGAAAGAGAGTTTACAAATCACAGCCACACAAATGTTTTATTTCCCGCAGTAAATAAAAAATGAAAAATTGTTGATTGATTTCATTTCAAATCCTAGACACAAACTATGTATTTGCCATCATACCGTAATTTGTTTCGTGCAAGCGGAAACATTGTTTGTTGAGTTCATAGCATTAAATTGTTCTATGTGTAACGATAGAAGTTTATTAAACTATTTTATACAAAGTTCTTATCCTGCAGAAATTTAAATCGCTAAAGTTAGCGAAATATAATTTTTTGTTTGATTACTCCTAGTTAGTATTTACGAACTAGAGGGCTTGATGGTCAAAAGCATCAGTTTAATTTTCTGTCAAAACCTTTACAACATAATTTTGTTACTCTTTGATATATATATAAACTAGCGGACAAGACCAGCCAACGCTAGAATCTGAATCTGTATTAGTAAAGTTGTTACATACTATAATCGTTGTTTATTTCTGGCTATTTTCAAGCTTAAAAGCTCATGAAAGCCATGTGGAATGTTCCTCAACGAAAATAATACGCAACCTCTAAAATCACAAGTAGTTGAAGTTTTACTGAGAATTTTCACAACAACAAAATATTAAATGTAAAATGGTTATTAAAATGAAATGCTGGGAAACGTTTTTTGTTTCTAGCTTTTCAAAACTTAAAAGCTCATAAAGCTATGCACAATGTTTTACAACGAAACTAATACTTTTCTTAACTCCAAGAAAGCCAAAAAAAATAAAGCTCAACTTCCAAAATCGCCAAGTATTTGAAGTTTTATTCAATTTGACATCAACAACGTTTTATTGAGAATTTTGAGAACAACAAAATATCAGTCCGATTTCATGTAAAAATTGAATTTAAAATGGTTATTGAAATGAAATTATAGAATCTGAATCTGTATTACAAAAGGTTTGTGACTAGCTTTTTTAACACTTAAAAGCTCACAAATGTTTTCATTTAAAATTTGATGTAAGGACTGATAAAAAGTTAGGACAAAAACTTTTATTTTGTTTTTTTTTTTTTTGTTAGGCTTGGCTCCGAAAATGACGAGCCATGCTGCCAAAAATCAAATTTTACAAATTTTTATTTTCTTACATTTTTACGATTTGGATAAATTTATTTTTTTCCTCTAATTATTTTATTTCTGAAGGAACCGGATAATCCCCTTACATATCTTGCTAGTAGTTCCTTCTATGGTTGTTTGTCTTTAAATTATTATTTCAATCATTCTAATATATTCGGTGAAAAATACATCAAATTACAAATTTTTGGAAGTCTTGTTTTAATTTTATGATTTTTATGTTTTGAATTTGTAGTCTTAATTAAAAAAAAATTTTGTAGAACGTGATTTTTTGTTGTTGTTGTTGTTTAAAATACAGGGTGTCATATTTTGGGAAAAATGATGAACATGATGTTGTGTTTATGGCTATAAAAGGAAAAATGAATATCCGATATTTATGATATAGGGCTAAGGTAAGTTAATATGGATAAATAAAAAAATATAAAAATAGCATTTTGTTTAATTTCTTCTTCTTTAAATTTGTACGTCCTTTAATTCTATTGAACATACTAAAAACTTGCGATCGTGAAATTTTTCGTTTTCGTGCAAAATACATTTAAGTAAATTTTTAAAATTTCAAAAATCGAATGGTAGATTTTTGGTCCTCTTACAAAAACTCGATTTTATTTAATTTTTCCTGGTTAATTTTTTCACTCGTTTTTGTGATTCAAAATTAAATTTAAAACAAAAAATTTTGACAGTAAAAAAATGTATTACGAAATAAGGATAGAAATTTAAAGATATTTATAAGATTAAAATTTACATGTTCTATAATCTTCACCATTTGAATATTTTTTACATTTTAAGTAGCCTTCTGTTGAAGGTAAAACTGCATGAAAATCGCGAGTCCCTTTTATTGTTTTAAAGTTCTCTAATCTATTGCTTAGTTTGATTTGTTTCAATTTACATTCAGTATCTGAACAAAATTCAAAAACCGTATCAGTTTTCAACGTTTTAGTCCATTTGAAAAGTTCCTCAGCATTGGTTATGTCACCATCATATTCTTTGGTGAGACTGGCTCTGGATGCCATTCTCTTAACAGTACCTCCTACTCCATCGCATGGTCCATTTCCGTGAGCAGTTGCGTGAAAATGCCACTTACAATCAACTCCAAAATCCTCTTTGTGTTTAGTTATACTTATAAAAAAAAATTTATTTTTATAATGTGTTACTGCACCGTCTGTGGCGTAATAAATTTTAGATAATTCCGGCATTTTTGTTTTCAAAAACTGCAATAATTTTTCTATGAACAAGTGAACTGCTACAGCGTCATGATGAAGACAATCTGATATTATATTCCCTCAGTTTTGTAAATTACAAATGGATGAATAGTCGCTTGTTTGTTGTACCAATGAAAACCCTATGCTGCATTTTGCATTATAAACGCATAATTTTCTGCAAAGTCACAACAAACAAGTACCTCTGTTGACTCCAGAGTTAACTTTTTATTTTTTATAAAATCGGATTGTGTTAGTAATATAAAGCAATGAGGAATCAAATTTTTCAGCTTAAATATGAAGTAATCCAGAAATTCGTCTAATGGTTCCCACTGACTAAACGATAATTCAGTATTCAGACAATCATTGTCCAAAAATGCGTTTTCAAATATTTGCGAAAATTATCCAATCCTAGGCAGTTCTCGCGTTGCAGAAGATAACATGTTGTTCTTGGATTTTTTACATAGTATTAATGAAATGCAGTCCTGGTATTGCGAAATTTTTCCACTGGTGACAGTTTCCATCCTAGTTCCATAAATAATTAATTTGACATTTTCATGTATTATAAAAACGCAAACTGTATGCGTTCCGCTGCTTTCTGGTTAAACACAGTTCTTAGGACGTTGCAGAGAAAATTTAGAAAAACCAATTTTTTGATTCATCATCCTTAAATTTCAACTTGTAGCCCTCATAGCACTCCTTTAATGTGCACATCATTAGAAGTTTCTGACCTTTAGCTTTATCAATAGTTAAACAATCGTTTTTCCCCAGGTATTATACGACTAACATCATCATCGTTATAATATTTTAGCACTGAATGCCTGAGTTCATCACTGATCCCTTTTCCAACTTTAGGTGCTGGAAGGCTCAGTGACCCATTCTTGTTTTGAAAATTTTTAGCTGTCCGTACGAGTACCATATATTGGATTGTGTTGAATTCTTCCTGGATTTGTTGTATAGTTAGAGTAAGTTATCACAATTTTTCTCCAAATGTCGGAATTTGATTTTTAGTTGATCAATGAATTCATCATAAAGACGTGCCTTATAATGATTTTCCTCTGAGTGAGTCATAATAAGTTCTATTCCAGATACCAAAGATGTTGATGATGTCGGTAATGACGTAGTTAATTTAATAATTTTTTCTGCTCATGATATTGCCTGGATTGCAACTTTCTTGGATATATAGGGGACATGCCAATGTCTGGTAATATCTTATAAAATTGTTCACGAACGAGAGCACTTTTTATTTGGCATTCCTCACTTTCACTCATACTCGAAATATTCCCCTCATTGACTGTTGATGATGTCTCCGGAGTAACAGGTGAATTTAATGAATTATTAACCGGTTATACCTTGTTTTCAACCTTTGACGTTTATTAGACACCCGGAAATAACATTATGTACAAATCGATGAATTTTCAGTTACATGAATCGAGCGCGGCAAACGAATTTTAATATAATCATTAACATTTCTTAAATATTTAGAATATTTCAACTCAGGGAACGGCTTACAATACTTTTTGTACCCAACCATTATTACACTTATTATTTGAAATACTTTTAATGTTATTTAAATAAGCAAATCTTTTAAATAGAATTCACAAGTTAAACTAACTGAAATATTAATTTAAACACTAATTTATACCAAAAAATGTTAACAAAAACCACTGCTTATATTTTATGTGGTTTTATAGGCCTACCTACCCCTTCTTCTATAACTAAATTTTTTGTCATTTTGTTTCAAAAGATTACGTTACGGTTAATGTACCTGAACGTAATATTTTGGGACGCATTTTTAGGGTTGGAACTAACAAAATAAATGACTCATACCAAAACTTTTTTTTTTACTAGTAGCATTATGGGCTATCCCTAAACTATGTTACGCCTCTGTTTGGGGAAGGAGTATTGATTGTCGTCTCGTTTAATCTGGGGCAGGGAGAATTTCATAAATGATGACGTCATGTTATTATAAGAAGTTACTGTTATGGGATATTACATATGACATAATAAAATAATTTGCAGTTATATCATTAGAGGCGTATTATAAACCAAGCCACCCTCATTCATTACTGTTGTTAAAATTCTCGCATTCCGAAGGATGGTGGACTTTGATCTGTATTGACTGAATTTTGGACCGGCCAAAATCAGATGTTCAACATCCTCCACACATCCACACAAAGCACAATCTTTATCCTCACTCAAACAACGTTTCCACAAGCATTCTTTCCAATTACCATGGTTCAGCCTGATTCTATCGATCGTTCTCAACATTCGTGTATCTCCTTTGAGCTCCTTATAGATGGGATTTCTTAAAGAAGTACTACATAACTCTCTGTACTTTATTCCTCTCTTTAAACTTTTTTTAATATATTCGCTCTCCCATTTTCTCCACAGATTGATCTAAAACATTCGAAGTACAGGACGAAAACTTAGCACGAAATTATCAAAAAGATGAATCTGGTAATACTGTACTAGAAAATTTATTAAAAATTAATCCTCCTGGAACTAAACCATTAAACATTTTAGCAAATTAAATTTAAATAACTATTAAGAAAATCGAAAAAAAATAGATTTTAGCTTAAATTAATATTAATTTAAAATGCAGTTTAAAAATACCCGATAGTAATAACAACTAAATTCTAATGATTTTACCATAGTCAACGAAAAAATGGTTCAAAAATTCAAAATGATTCTGATTAAGTTAACCGTTCAATTATCAAACCAAGTTGTGGTTTCATTGTAAAGGCAAACCTTTATGATGTTCCAAATCAATTCTCAGAATTTTTGTAAAATCCGTTTAAAAATAAGAAAGTTGTACAATTTAGAAAGTTAATATTCAGCATTTAGTACAAGTTAGTAGGAAAATGGTTTGAGTAGTAGATATATAATTTTTAAAATATTGTGCGGAATTCAGTAAGATAAGATCAAACCTAAATATACATCTAATAAAAATAAATCAAATAAATTTGGCAAAACACATTCTAGAAATACAAATACATTTCTAAATAGATAATTCTAAATATTTGAAAAATAAAACAGAAAAATACTGTTAAATTTTGAAAAACATTTCATGATGCAGAATGATCCGAACTAAATAATATGCTTAAAGCATCCCTACACATTGTTATAAAGCTTTCAGAATTATGGAAAGGTTGGTAAATGTTAAATCAAATTTTTCAGATGATTAATCTATAATTACTAAGGCTTTCTGATTAACTGAACAGTTAATCCCAATGTTATTATATAAAGAGACCTAGTCAACTTTTAATTTTAAAATTTTCATATGTAAGACCCAGAAGCACTTAAGGCCCTTGACTATTTTAACTGTTAATTTGAAAACCCCAGTTCGATTTCATTGTATAGGCCGACAGTTTACCATATTCCATGACAAGATTCAGAAATTTCATATGACCCCTTCAAAAGATAGAAACGGATATGAACGGTTAATATGAACCAAGCATAAGTACTAAATGCTTTCGATTAAATTGAACCGTTAATTTGTCAACCCCAGTCGTGATTTCTTATGATTCGTCATCAAGTTGTAACCACCGTGCATTTTAATTAGTTGTTTAAAATTATAATACATTTTTCCTTATTAAAACACTGATCACTTGAGCCACTTGATTGCTTTCTCTTGCTTTATTTTTTTAATTCAAAAATTCAGAAATTTATTATAAATAAGTCAATTTCATAACACTAAAATAAGATTTAACAAAATTAAACAAAATAACACTAATATTAATAGTATCAACCCATCTCATTATCAAAACCTTCAAGTTCCACCAGTGTTTCTTAATTATAAAATTTATTTCAAGAATGTACCTCTCATTTTCTTATAAAAAATTAATTATGGTCTGACCATTTCAGTACTAATATTCCTTATACATTTAACTGGTGATTGAAAATCACATCATATTTCTCCCAATTTGAGTTACGTCGGCAGTAAGTTGTAGCAAAATAATGTGGCGAATTCGAATTAATATGACTAACTAAAGACATGATTTCGTAAGCTATATTTTTGTATTTAATATTTGGCTGAATCAAATTTATGGATACCGATGGTTGTGTACTGCGAAAGGTTCAGTATTTATTTAAATAAACTCATTAAATATTTTACATCTGCGTTTATGAAATACTTTAAAACATGACATTTGCTAAAAGTGTTACATTAGCATTAGCGAAGGGTTTCTGTTCATATTCTCTGCAGAATTTTGATGATCACATGTGCATTAAATATAAACAAAATCTAAGATCCAATTGAAGTCGGCTAAACACAGATGATTGTTTAAATTAAATATCACTTTATGCATAATTTATATTAATGCAATTTAACTTGGAATAATTTGCTGAGAAAAATGAATTGATGTCTTTAATGTGAAACCCGCGATCCGAATTAGTTCAATTTAATTAAAAATGCTTGGTTCTTAGCAAGTATTTGAAAGATAAAGTTGTTCCATTTAAGATATTAAAAGGGGGTTTGAATTTAGGATATCAAAGTTTCCCGCACTTCCACCCATAGGGGTGGGGTGTGGTCGAGTTTTGTATAGTTTAATAGCTTTTTCAAAAATATTAAACACATATTATTCTGTTTTTCGATGCGGTTTGTACCATTCAAAAAATTCGACCGTCCTAGTACATTTTTTTACACCCTGTATAACATCACCCTGTATTACATAAATTTCAAACAGAGTTGGGGAAATGGAGAGAATTTAATTATAAAAGGGAAAAAGATCGTGGACATAAGGATCGGCGAAACTCTTTTCCCACACGAAGTTCTGGTCGCAGACATTGTAGACGAGGTCATTTTGGGAACGGACTTCATGAGGATGAATGGCTTTGTGTTGGATTTTAGACGAGGAATATTGAGTAGCGATAACATCGAGCTGAAACTTAAATTTAACGGTATGCATGCAACAGTAAGGCGAGTAAAAATCAGCCATTGCGAGGAGCGGCCATCGAAATCTGTAACATTAGGGGTTAGACTGATAATGGGTAAGAAGTGCCGAGTTGTGCGAAGAGGAGTGCCAGTATCAGGTGTAGCAAATAAGCCAATGGCGAAAGATTTGACAAAAAGCGGCTGAAACGGAACCGCGTTAGACAATGGAAGAAGGATTCGTTGTCGAAAGTGCAGCCCACATGGACGGTACATTACAGGACAAGAAAGGAACAAGCAATTAAACCAAAGGTTGTGAGTTTTGACGAACTGGCCCTGTACAGAGGAGGTGATTTGGGTCCTGTTCGAGACGAACAGGCTTAGGTGAGGGGTATTGTGACGGTGACACCTAGCGTGTGATAAAATAAAATGTTTTACTGTACTAAAATGGAATTTTCCATGATAAAACAGTTCTAAATGTTTCTACACTATTCTAACTGGAAAAGTCATAAACTTTCGAGAAGTTTGGTTTGTGTATATAAAAAGGTGAACAAGATCAAATTGATTTATTCGAATTTGGAACGCGATAGTGTAAACTTTTAAGAATATTAGTAGTATTTGGAAAGCGATAGTGTAAAGATTAAAAAGGAATTAAAAAGTGGTTTAAACAGTGTTCTAGTGCGAAATAAAATTAATAAGTGTACAGTAAAATTGTGTGAAAACTGTTTAAAGTGATTTTGTGAATAATCGTTAGTAAATAGTGTTGTTATAATTTTTGTGTGACATAAAAAATTTCGTTGGTGATAAATTGAATTGATTTTGTTTTATTCACAATCTAGTGATACGAACCTTGATTGACAAGGCAAAAACGTAACAATATTAAAAATGTAAACCATTGTTGTTGCCATTGCGTTTTTCGTGCTAACTTTTCGTGCTTCACAGACGTAATGTAAAGTGGTTAATAAAAAGAAATGCTAAAATTTAAAACCGTATTACTAAATGTGTTACATACTATATTTTAATCGTTATTTATTTTTAGCTTTTTCAAAACTTACAAGCTGATAGAAGAAAGCAAAAGGAATATAGCTCAACTTCCAAAATCGCAAGTATTTTAAGTTTTAATCAATTTCACAACAAAATATCACTGGTCCTACATTATGTTAAATAAATCTTGATAAAAATTGGTTTAATTAATTAAAAAATTAAATACAATTAATAAATAGTTGTAGAATATTGGGATTGCAAATTTTATTTCTTTTTAATTGGGATCACTTTGTCGTACTGATTGAAATAAATATCGTGTTTATAATTAATTGGCGGGTATTATAAAGGTAAAAGTAATTAGTTTCTTTGCGCGGCGATGGTAGAGTTATGATTTGTTTTGTGGTGCGGCTATCTTTTCTTGGTATAACTGTGAGGTGTTGTTCAAATTGAATACCACCTTGAAGGCGTGCTTTCCCTTAGCCAGCGTACCAACAGTTTAAAAACGAGAAGTTTTCAATAGATGGCGCCGAAACAGGGACCTAAAGATCAATGAACGCTAAGTTACCATGACCTCAAGGACACATCCTAAAAAGATATCCGCAAAGATCTTCACTGCTCAGCTATTATAATGATAGTCATATAATTCCAGTGATTCTTTTAGCTCCTACGCGGCGTAAGATTAGCAGAAAAGAACATTTGACGTACAAGTATATTATTTTTATCACAAAACTTTATTTTTTGGTCTAAATTTTTCTGTTGAATTTACTTGTTTTTCGTTTTGTCATATTTGGTTCGTTTTTGGGCCATGATTTTGTTGTCTAAACATTGGTGTGGGTAATTTTCTATACAGGGTGAAATTAGTTAGATTTTGAAAACCATATTGAATATTTTTATTTAAATAAACTAGTATGATTTTAACCAGTGATTCTAATTTTCGTGATAACTGGTCTTCAGTTAGACGTTTGCTGCGTTCCATTTAACGTGGCAAAATACACACAAGTACTTCTGACTGCACACAACTACTCTTGCTAAATTTGATGAGTAGTTTGCTTTTCGAATTTATGGCGACTTCGTTACCAGAATATTTAGTACAACTAATCCATATTATTTTAATGCAATAATAATGTTTAACAACAAACAATAATGTTTAAAATCAAAATTTTAATGCAATAATAATGTTACGTAAAGTATAAATTATTTAAGAAATTGAGCCTCAGACATTTTTACAAAAGTAAAACACACGCCCTCTTTTAAACAAAACCAAATATTTCAGCACTTAGCAGAAACACTGTGTAGTAAATTAAGTACAAATGCCCCAACAGAGATGTCACCATATCGACATATTATAGACACATTTGTTTTGATTGCATAAAACAAACAAATGTATATTAACTTGTATATGATGATATAGCCGAGGTATTAAGGTGATGGAGTGGAGTGAAGAAGGTCTGGAGTTCGAATCTAACCAAAGCCAACAACAAAATTTGTTTTTAGATGAAAAATTTTGAATTGGATATAGTCCGAGAAGATTATTAATCTGGATTGAAAACGCTACAAAAAAAAAATTTCGTAAAATTAGTGGAAATAAAAAAAAAAATCAAATAAAGTCGGAAGCTTCAAGAATCGAACTCCAAACCTTTCGCACACCACTCCTTCATCTTACCACCCAACCACTCATCTCTATATATCTCTATATCTCTACCCAACCACTCATCTCTAGTTTTTGTTTAAATACTGATAAATTCGAACTTGGCGAAAAATCGCATACAAATTTTTGTTATTTTACCAGGCGAACAGAATTTAAAAATCAACATAATTGTCAGCAACGTGACATTATTTTGTATCAAAGCGTGCCACTTCAAGTTATGTGACACTTGAACATACAAAATAAAGTCATATTGCTGACAACTCTACCTTCTTGTAATTTCTGTTCGCCTGTTAAAATGACAAAATTTTTTTGCGATTTTTGATGAAAAAAAAAGTTTTTTTTTTAAATTTCTGCTCACCTGGTAAATAAAAATAAATTTTTTTTAATTAAAAATGCAATGCAAGAGGATCGAACTTTTTCAATAAGAGAGCAGATTAAAACCATTGAGGTCTGGAGTTCGATCCCAGCACCTGAAAGAATTTTTTTTTGTAGTAAAAATCTCCCAATTTTCTATTTGGGTGGTTGCTTGTTAAGTTAAGATTGCCTTTTTAATTAAAAAAAAATTTATTTTTATTTACTAGGTGAGCAGAAATTTTGTTATTTTACAGGCGAACAGAAATTACAAGACGGTAGAGTTGTCAGCAATATGACTTTATTTTGTATGTTCAAGTGTCACATAAATTGAAGTGGCACGCTTTATTTCAAAATAATGTCACGTTGCTGACAATTATGTTGATTTTTAAATTCTGTTCGCCTGGTAAAATAACAAAAATTTGTATGCGATTTTATCAGAAACGAAAAAATGAGTAGAAATTAAGATGAGTGGTTGGGTGGGTGGTAAGATAAAGGAGTGATGTGTGTGTTTGGAGTTCGATTCTTCAAACTTCCGACTTTATTTTTAATTTTTTTTATTTACACGAATTTATTTACACGAATATTTAGTACAACTAATCGGTAAGAAATGGCTAATTTTCCAACTTTCCATGTTACATGTACATTTTTTAAAATAAATTTTATTTTCGCAACTAATTTTCTGCGTTCCATTTATCATCTACTCCCAAGTACTTATTTGTATTTTGCCACTTCAAATGGAACGCAGCAAGTAAAACAAGCCTCCTAGACATAACTAAAATCTAGCTAAGGAGAGTTCACGCTTCTTAATAAAATTTTCAGTTATTTTTAGTGTTTAATAATATTACGAATATTAAAGATTTGATTACCAACACACAACATTAGTTTTGTAATTATTAACCGTATTAAGTTGAATATAATTGTTTCTTAAATTATTTAACAATCAACACGAATTAACCTTTGTTTTAAAATGTATTTACTTACAGATAGTTTTAGAAGCGGAATCACTCAGCCGTAGTTTAAAACCGATAAAAACCAATACTCCTGTGCCATCAATGTCATGTAAATTCACATTCCATTGAGAATGAAGAAAAATGACGATTACGCTAAAATTGCATATTGTGATATAATAGCGATCAGAAAATTTTAGGTTCAAATAGCATATCTATGAGGTTATTAGAGGATTATCTAGATATTCAACCGAAATAAGACCACTCCCAGAAATTTAGAAACAATAAAGGTTCTATATCCAAAATTCAGTTCGTATCTTTTTGCAAAAAGATTATCTATACAATCCATAGAGAAAACCATGACTCAGACGAGGTAGGTGACAGCATTGGCGCAACTGCTTCATCAACTAAATTACTAAAGGAGAACATATCTCAAGCCGGTAATCGTGACTCGTCTGTTGAAAAATCATAAACCGTTTCGTTTCACCTTCTTGAAAATAACGGTATAACAAATCATTGAAGTGCATTGGCTTTAATCCAAATATATACGTTTGCTTGTGGAAATGGTTAAGCATTTGGTATTCCGGATACTCAGAATGTTTCTCAAATCTTTTTAAACCATCGATCATTACAGCATAATCTCTCAGAAAAATTTCCTTCGCTACAACTTAGCTCAGCGACACAAGAAATTTGTTAACCTTTAAAAGTACATTTTGAATATGAAAAAAAAACTGCGGATTTCAATCGAATGAATGTACCCAACAATAATCTTGATTAATGCAGAGGTGGGCTTAATATCACAACATTTTGGGATGCTAATCATAATTGTATTGTAATGTATTTATTTAGAATAAATTTATTCCAAACGAAAAATTTCCAAAGTGAAGGAATTTTATCTTTAGTGGTTCTAAAGACGTTGGCCAGGAGCCGTAGCTATAATAGTAACTCTTTAGTGATCTAGAGCATTATTATCTGATCTCGAGCATTATTATCAGGACTGTCCTCGTGACCTATTACAAGATATATTCTTTGGTTGTGCCCAACAAGATGTACGAAAAATAAATTATGCCTAATTGTAGGTTCCATAATAACTCGAAAAACATGAAATCGAGCTTTGTCAGAACTCAAATACAAAGTCCACAACAAAACTATAAAGTGTCAAGATTCAAGAACTCTTTACAAATGGGGAAACTCCACGATTAACTCGAACAACTAGTCTCAATAATTCAACTTTTCCCGAACTGGACCATCAATTTGATTTGGTCCAAGATTATACTGGATTTGTAACGCAAACCCAACTTAAATCTTCAAAGAAACCGCCTTATGTGCCTAAATATTACAATGCATTTCTCCAAAAAATCGATCGTAAGTCGTATAAAATTGCCCTGATATTTAACGTTTAATATTATACTCCTGGTATTCATTTAGTATTGCTCATATAATGGTTTACGAACTGTGTACCAGCGAAATTTTAAATAAGATGCATAAACCAACCGCGGAACCAACGGCAAGGCTTAATATAGTGAAATATTAATTTCCTTCTTTTAACAAATTTGGTCTAAGTTGCATCCATTTGCATGAGCACAAAATTGATATGCGATCGGTGCTTCCAGTTCAACAGAGATAATTTCCTGGTTCCCCTAGTAGCACAAAGGCGGTGGCATTCTGAAATTGATCGGATGCTCTCACTTAACGTAATAGAGTTAAGCCAAAGCTCATGATTTTCAGCTCTCAAGTATAGACCGTTTCTCGATTTTCAAAAGGAAAACGCGGTCATGGTAAAATACTGAAGGACACCAAGTACATAACGTCCCACGATTTGAAAGATGTTTTTGGCCAATTCCATTGAAACGTACATTAACGAGAGACAGACAGCGTTTACAGTCCCCAGTCGGACACTATACCAGTTAAGCATGATGTCGTTCGAGCTCTGTAACTCTTCCCAGACTATGTCCCAGGAATTATATGACCTGATCTTTGTGTACTTGGACAACCTTTTGATTATTGACTCCGATAATACCGGATTGAAAATTAATGTTGAGAAAAGTGTGTTTTGCATTAAGTCAAAATATAATTTCAAGCAAATAAATTTCGCGAATATTTGAAGCTTTTCTAATTCATTTCTTGTAAAAACTAAATGTTCTACAGGTTTCTATTAAAATTAATTTTAATAAAATTAAATTCGGATTTTAGCTTATTTATCTCAAATTTAATTCGCATTAGTGAATTGCCTATGGCTATCCAGTAACCCATATAAATTACATTTAAACGAATAAGATTAATTTAAGGGATCAGTGTAATAAAACCATATTTCTAGTAAATTTAAGTATCCGTATGAAAAGCGAGTATCGATCGGTTTATTTTTGTAAAATATCTAAACCAAACCAAAAACACTCAACGCACATAAAAACATTAATGCAAATTAAATAAATTTTTATGTATCACAAAACATAATAATAGCTTAATGAGCCATGTATCGTAGAGTGTGTGCACAGACGAAAAATAAAAATGTTTTATTTATATATTTCTGTTACATTTTTACCAGTCCCACCCATTGAATTTTATTTTGCTAATACATATTCGAAAAGCCTTAACCAAACATTTTTT
Organism: Tipula vernalis; assembly: GCA_958295665.1. Lineage (NCBI taxonomy): Eukaryota > Metazoa > Arthropoda > Insecta > Diptera > Tipulidae > Tipula > Tipula vernalis. The sequence continues at coordinate 73,686,850 of OY282559.1, read as the reverse complement.
ATAGCTGCTATATGTATGTTGTATTTCAAAAAAAAAAAAAAAAAATTTTGAACCCAAAAATCGAAAGAGAACAACTTTTCATTCATCATCTGTTTGAAGCAGTAATGCCTTATACACAAATTTTGGTTGTCGTACCATTATTGGTATTTGAATCCAATTAAATTTATTTATTTAGCATTATACAGCACAAAAGCGTAATAATCGTCTGTACTTAAATTATTAAACGCAACCTCTACCCAGTGTATTAAAATAATAGAACCTATCTATATACATTGTATAGAACATTCAATTAGACGAGAGATCTAAAAATGTCTCTTGTCTTACAAAATACTTATACATTTATATGGGGTATCAGTGATATTGAAAATAATCAATAATAAATAAATAACTAATAGAAAATAATTCTCCGTGGACAACAACAAAGCAAACAAACGAAAACGAAGGGACATTTTGATTTAACACTCAGAAAACGTACACAGTTAGAATTATTTCCTACCAGCTATATAAACTTAAAGATGTTTTCCGTGAGGTCATTCTTATTATTTTGCCATGCTTTGTATTCTTCATTCTTGGTGTGCGTTACCAATGCTTTACATAATTTTTGTTTTCCAGCGCTATTATACCATTGTATAAAGTACATACAAAAGAATGTGTTGAAATTTAAAAATAATTTTCTTTCCTACTTGTGTATGTATGATTTGTAATTTAAATTTTCTTTTTTGCTGCTGCTGTTAAATAAATTGAAAACATTTATTGTGCAAACAATCAAAGACGGTGGGGACGCCCAGGCGAAACAAACAAAAAAAAGGGCAAATTTGATTTTACATTGATGATAGTCGTTTTGTAGAGAGTTGATTGGATCATTTATTTTGTTGTTCGAACTTATACTTTGTGTATGTATTGTATTAACAATTTTTCTGGTCCTATTTGCTTGTTTGTTGATTTTTTTTATTTCTTTTTGTTTTGTAAGGTTGTTGGGTGAATGTTTTATAAATGGCTGCTTTTCATATCCCAGAAGTAAACAAAACCATGGATGACAAAAGATTCTGTTTCTTTTCTTAGAAGATTTTATTGAATTCAATTGATATAAAAAAAATACTTTCGCGTATAACTTAAATATGTATAAGCACTAAGCTCTTAAGAAAAGACTTATTTGAAAACACAAAATATTTCTTCTTTTCTTCTTTCTTATTGTTCATGTTTCTTAGGTGACCAATCTTGTAATGATTCACCAATCTGACTAATCTGACCATACGATCAGTATCGCCTAAATTTACTGGTTCCATAGGACTTTTATAATTGCTTTATGAAGCGTAACTTAAAACGATTATAAAAGTCCTATGGAACCAGCAGATTTAGGTGCTAATGATCATATGGTCAGATAAGTCAGATTGGTGAGTCATTACAAGTTTAGTCCGCTAAGAAACTTGTACAATAAGAAATAAGAAATAAAAAACTATTTTATATTATCAAATAAGTCTCTTCTAGACACAGTTTATGATTATCGATAACGGTTTTAGAATATTTGGGCTAATTTTTTGACGAAACTTAGATTAACGACTATGCCGAAATTAGTAACTTATGTGTACACAGGAAAAACGCAGCTTTTGACCCACAGCAAATAAACGATGATTTCATCGATGAAAAGGAAGCATTGCTATTAGGCACAGTTTGAATAAAACTTAAGTTATATACAAGTCAATTAAATACAATCCCTGTATAACACCTACATATATGCTGCCATATTGGGTACATTTAGTTTTAAACCATTACTTTACTCCCTTGGTATCCTTAGTGAGCAAATGCTTTTCGAAGGGGATAGACGTGTTTTTTCTATCCTCTTCAAAAATATTATTTATTTTTTATTTTTTTGTGTTTTATTAATTAATAAAATAAAAATAATAATTAAAGTGAATTAATGATATAATAATTAGTGATATAGTTTTTTTTAATGAAATAATAATCTAAGTGTTAGTAAAATAATAATTAAAGTGTAATTGTGGAATGGAAAATGCAATCCACCGGGATGCATTTATCAGGCAATGTTTTATATTTATAGATAAAGTAATCAAAATTATTGATTTCTTGTTTAAGTGCATGATTTTAACTTTTGTGTGATTGTACATGAAAATCAATTTCAATTTTAATTACTAAAGTCTAATAATTGGATAGTATTAAAATAGATTTTAACTTAAATAGAAATACGTTGTAGTTATTTTCTTATTAGATTTTATTTTTACGCCCACTTGAATGTGTTCTTGTGTTTTATTTTATGTACAATCAACATAAATATATGCTTGAAACATGATACATAGCAAAGCCAACGTCTCGTTCGTTCTTTACACAGATCCTATCAAGGAAATGTAATATATATTATTGGTTTTTGTCTTATAATATACAAACAACAACAAAACAGAGAGACATTTTTGTTGGTTTTGGTATAGTCGTCACAAATATTTTTCTGTAGCTTGACACATAGATCAGGCAATATGTTTGTATGTTAGCTATCACGGGTATTACCTATAATATTATGAAAACATGATAAGTCTACTGCATCGCACATCGAAGATGGTAGAATATATTTACCTTCAATGTGTGTGGGTGGCTTTGTATATAAGATTATGTTATTTGTATGCTGGTGTTGTTGTCTCTCTTTGTGTTTTTTGTATTCATGAAACAACTATGGTGTTCTTGACGAAACATGAACTATACAAGCACAATGAAATTTTAGTGTATTCGACTCAAATAGGATTCTGATACTTCGTATAATTAAATAAGTAGGACTCAAATTGGAAACCGCCTTATACTATCTATAAAAAATAGTTTATTAAGGTATGATTAATTTTTTTTACAGGGTATTACTTCATCAAATTGATCTAAATTAGTTTAATTAATATTATAAAATTATAAATTACCTAGACTAGATAAATAAAATGCTAATTTGGAAATGTTGATTTGAGTTGAGTTGAGAATTGGTTTTCAACACATAATGACGTACTTATTTATGTGTGCAAAATTTCGATTCGACGAATGTGAACAACGTGGAATTATGTAAAAAAATTTCGAAAGGCTAAATGTTTTGAATTTAATTATTAACTTAATGGAATTTATTGTAGTTTAGGTTGCAGTTTTCACACACAAACGTCAAGATTACTTATATGGCACACCGATAAATTTAAAAAAAAAATAATGTTTCATTTTCCTTGCATTAATTTATTATTTTACTTACGTCGCATGCATGATTTGGCAAGGTAATATGTACGAGAACTTAGTTAAAGTTTTATGGATATATTTATTTATAGATTAAGAAATAAAATTCTTAATTTCTTGATTAAGCAAATGATGTTATTTTTGTGCGGTTGTACATGGAATTTTAATTACTAAATTCGAATAATTGGATCGAACTAAAATTGTTTTAACTTAATTTGATATATGTCATAGTTAATGTCATATCTGCATTTATTTTTACGCATATTTGAATGTATTGTTGTGTTGTATTTTATGTACAATCCATACAAATATATTCTGGAAGCTTGATTTATAGCAGGGCAAACAAAATGTTTATATAAATCGTCTAATCCGCTCTTTACAAAAATTTTATCAAGAAAATGTTCTGTTTATTATTGGTTTTTGTCATATAATATTTTAACAACAACAAAAACAGAAGGACAATTTTGTTGGTTTTGTTATTATCATCACAAATATTTTCCTGTATCTTGATACATGGAAGAGGATTGTTTGTATGTTCGCTGTATAAGTTTTATTTCTATGTGTTTAATATAGTTTATTATATTATAATGAAACATGATATGTCTCCTGCTATGCACATGGTAGATGGTAGAATATTTTTACCGTCAATGTGTGTTAGTGGTTTAGTATATAAGATTATGTTATTTTATTTTGGCGTGGTTTTCTATATGTGTGTTTTTTGTATTCATGAGACAACCATAGTGTTCAAGATAAAACATGATCTATACAAACGAAACAAAATTTTAGTGGATTCAACTCAAATAGGATTCTGATACTTTGAATAGTAGAGTAAATTTGAGTCGAATCGGAAACCGCCATAGTAATAGTATATTTAGGTGTGATTTATGTCTTTATTTTTTTTTACAGAGTATTATAAACTACGTTAAATTATATTTAACTAATTTTTATTAATTTGTTTAATTGTAAATTTTCCTAATCAACGGTTTGATTTCTGGTCAATCACAATTCAAGCTCCTTCCAGCTTTTAAAATTTATCAAATGTTCCTTACTTTTCGCATGTTCGGCTAAAATTATATGTATGTTTTTCCAATCGCTTGATCCTTTATCGAAGAGATTTATTGGATGCTGGTTGTTACGAAAAAGTTAGCAACATAAACAAAATGCCGAATCTGTTTTTTTGAAATACTGCCATTGTCGTTGCTTTTCCTCTCCGCAAGCCCTGTTTTATAAAAAATCTTTGAAAATAAACCAGTGCCTATGTCGTCTATGCCTAAAACCGGGTTTGGCGATACACCATTACATTTTCTTTTATTAAATTCCTCCACGAATAATTACAGCGCACAAACGGATAACAAATATACGTACGTGTTACTATAGATTAATATTATTAGAGCAATGTAAAGGTCGGTTACATATATACCTGAAATAGAGATTTTCAGTTCTGATTATCTGAGTTCTGCTCTTAGCGGATATTTGAAGGACTTAAATTGTTTAATTTCTATTTCTGCACACTTTGCGGCTAAATTTCATGCAGAGCTTTCAGTTCAGTTCATAATTCGCCAGGATTAAACTTATAAGATTTAAATTTAATCATTAGAGGAAATACGAGTAAATTCATGTTACCAAAAATATTGAACTTAAATTTACAAATCTACTGGTAATTAATAAATTAATTTAACTCCTTTGATTACGAGAATCTTGCTCCTTTGATTGCGACCAATACAACTTAAAATCAAGCTAAAATTCACCACACAATACCCACTACTTGCGTAGGATGCAAATAAATGGTGCGTAGTTGTTAATGACCTAAATTTTGCCAACAAGAATAAAAAATTATTTGACCAAAATAAAACCGAGACATTTTCTTCCTTCCCTATCCCATCCCCATAAGAGCTTAACAATTGGAACGTGGAATGCGCAGTCATTAGAGAGAAACCAAACGCATTTTAAGGGCCTTACCTCTTGAATGAAAAAGCAACGGTAAAACGCTTTATTTGTTGAATGGTCTAACAGAAGAAACCATAGTAGAGTATTATTGGATAATATTGGATTATTATTCCATAGCAGTGAAAATATTAAGTGGTTTGAAGACAAGGATTTGTGTGGTCAAACTGTAGAAATTGTGTGGTCTCATAAATTTTTAAATTTTTATTTACCGACCGGTTTTGATGCAAAGATCATCTTCAAGGTATCAGTGGCAATTGAATTTGCAAGCATAATCTGTAGCGGGGTTATACGCTTCTATTTTACAGCCATTTCTGTTGATTACACGGCATTTAATAATTATTTAATTCAATTTTAATTTAGAAATAAATAATTGGGATTTATAATACTTAAATCTAACTAAATTATTAAATTTGAGAATTTAAATTGTTTTAAATAAACAAACAAAAATTTAAAATAAAATTATAAAAATAAAAATTAATAGGAAAATATTGCCTAAAAATGTCACAAATAAAACATAATTAATAAATTAAATAAGATAATTAATTTAGTTTATTTAAATCAACTAATTTATTTAATTTTTTGTACTATTTAATTAATTTATTTTAAATTATTTAACTAATTAATTAATTTAAATTATTCGCATGCTAATATTTATTAAATACATTTATTAAACAAATTAATTTAAATTGCAAATTTATTTAATTACATTTGTTTATTGATTTATTTTATTTTACTTATTTTCAAATAATGTTTTTATTTGATCATAAAATATTTATCTTTTTAGTGTGATACAATATTATTTCTTCTAGAACTGTTGGATCAATTTTATCATTTATTTATTTTACCGACCTAAATTTGGTAAATAATCAAATTTAATTATTTATTTAGTTTATTTATTTTATATTTACAATAATTTATTAATTATAATTGATTTTTAATTTATTTACTTTATTTATTTTATATATTAGTATGTATTTAAATTAAATGATATAAACTAAATAAATTACTAATTTTAAAAACATAAATTAATAAAATAAAATAAATAAATTTTTGTAATATAGTAAAAAGTCAACTTTTTTAATTTATCCTCTTTTATGAACCAATCATTTAATTTGATCATTATTAATTTGGAACAAATGGAAAAAATTAAACCAAACACGACTTGCTTACAAAACGATGATTAAAAGTGTTGCTTTACTCTAAATAACTTCAAGGCCCCGCTTGTGCAATTCCAATTAATCTCACCACTCAAAGAAGGCACAAGTTAAAGGGAATAAAATCTAAATAAAATTTGTTAAAAAAATTAAATAAATTATACAAATTAAAATGAAACAATGATCAATCATTTGATTTTAAAAATAAATCATCTTTGATTTGTCAGCCTGCATCACTTATTCCAAGCTCTTATTCTTCGTCGACTAATCAATCAACGACAAATTATGGAAAGAAAATTAGTAATTCTCCTAAAAGTTACAGTGCTGCTAGAAGTGTCAGCGCTACTGCTCAACAATTTCTTTCCGATAATTTTAAATCAAAAGTGGCAAATATTGTGGACTACGTTATTATTGGCACTGGGAGTGATACAGACGGCCTATTACGTACAGTTAAAACACAGAAACATATTTTTGTCTCAAGGCTGCATCCAGATGTCATTGAAATAAATATTTGCCAATATCGGGAGAATAAGACCGGTGTGAAGTTTTTAACAAAATTTGTTAAAACAAACATTTATGCGAGTATACAAAATATTTTTAACAGTGTATTCAACAAAAAATAAATTAAACGAATTTCTAATTAGAATATCTTCTGCATTATTCACAAAAATATTATTTTGATACAATATTTTACATAAATTATCAAATCAAATGATTTTTATAACAATATTCGAACGAAAACAATAACAAACCGATTCACCGCTTTATTGATAATTTTTTTGAATCAATTTTGTAGTATTAATTATTGTCGGGCCGATTTCAGAGATGTCCAAAGGGTTTCACTATATACATAAGATAGCTTAATTAATTACCTATCGAAACCAACAGGTCTTATTAACGGCTAGTGAGAAGCACTATGAATTAACAAGCTTTCAATTTAAAAAATCGGACCTCAATCAATTTTTTTGATATAAATTTCTTAGAATTAATTTTGTCGGGCCGATCTCAGAGATGTCCAAAGGGTTTCACTATATACATTAGATAGCTTAATTAATTACCTATCGAAACCATCAGGTCTTATTAACGGCTAGTGAGAAGCACTATGAATTAACAAGCTTTCAATTTAAAAAATCGGACCTCAATCAATTTTTTTGATATAAATTTCTTAGAATTAATTTTGTCGAGCCGATCTCAGAGATGTCCAAAGGGTTTCACTATATACATTAGATAGCTTGATTAATTACCTATCGAAACCATCAGGGCTTATTAACGGCTAGTGAGAAGCACTATGAATTAACAAGCTTTCAATTTAAAAAATCGGACCTCAATCAATTTTTTTGATATAAATTTCTTAGAATTAATTTTGTCGGGCCGATCTCAGAGATGTCCAAAGGGTTTCACTATATACATTAGATAGATTGATTAATTACCTATCGAAACCATCAGGTCTTATTAACGGCTAGTGAGAAGCACTATGAATTAACAAGCTTTCAATTTAAAAAATCGGACCTCAATCAATTTTTTTGATATAAATTTCTTAGAATTAATTTTGTCGAGCCGATCTCAGAGATGTCCAAAGGGTTTCACTATATACATTAGATAGCTTGATTAATTACCTATCGAAACCATCAGGTCTTATTAACTTCTAGTGAAAAGCACTATGAATTAACAAGCTTTCAATTTAAAAAATCGGACCTCAATCAATTTTTTTGCTGATCATTTTTAAAAAACGAATATTTTTTATTTTTTTGGGTTAGTATATAAAGAAATTTTTTTTCCGTTTTGTTTTAATACGTTTTCAGACTTTGTGCTGCTTGTTTCTTTTGGTGTTTTCAGATTTTTTATCGTGTTTTTTCCGTGTTATACAAAAAGTTTTTTTTAAAACTATCGACTCTCGCTCTCTTTTGGATTCTCTTTAAAACTGTTTTTTCTAGATTTTTGCTTTATAAATATTGACCTTGGTTTTCATTCGGATTTTCTATTGTTTTACCAATTCTATATTTTGTTTTGCATTTTTACAATCACATATTGTAATTAACAAGCCTAATTAGGGTTAGGTTAGAGTGTGTTAATACCGCGTTGCATTTTTGCTCATCATTGTTAAGCATTATATTGGAAAATATATTTATAACTACTTTGGAAAAATGAAGTACAACTATAAAAGGCAGGCTAGCAAAATTCACGCTTCGTTAATTCAAACGTTCTTAAATAGCTTTACAGGTGAAATTAAATTCACCCGTAATAAAAATGATTTTATGGACGAATTATGTGCTGCTTTAAAAGTCAATTCAAATCAAATAAATAGAGATAAAATACATCATATCTGGAAAATGGGAAACATTCTTCAAATAAGCATTCCAGAAATAAATAATAAAGCAACAGCAATTTCTAGTGGTTGTATTTTAGCGGATCCTACTCCAGAAACAATTAATTTAGAACCAGTAGAAATTTATTCGAATGAAGCAGCAAGCAATAATCCTAATATAATTATTATTCCTGATGACGATAAGGATTTAGTCGAATTCTTGAAACCCCAGGAGGAGTTACTTGTACAGAAACAAAAATACAACGCACCCAAGAATTTGTTGTGGCAATTACAATATGTTGTGAAGCTACAGGATACAACAGGAAACTTGGGACGGGAAGATATACGAATTTTAATTACGGATACGTTAACAGACTTAAAAAGTCCATGCGTTGTATCTTTTAAGACTATTCATTTGCAAAGCAAATTTCAAAAACAAATTATATGTTACGGGTTTTGCAAAAAGATTCCAACCAAAAAATATAAATTTATAATTAAAAAATCACAACTTTTCGTCTATTCGAATAATGTTTTGTGTGTTACTCATGAAGGTGATTATGTTTTCAACCAGCTTTGCGGAAAACGCCGCAATGATTTAAAAGAAAAATTAAAAACCCAATCATGTCACAATGTTCAATTAGATTTAGTTCATACTGTCGACGTAGAGCTATATAAGAAAGGCAATACCCAGAATATAATATCAAAAACTGTCATTCGAAAAGTGAAATCCGAATTATTGAAAGCTAATGACTTGATTCGTGATTGCGACGTGATAGATTTCATCTACAAAGATATGACGGAACCAAGCCTAAATAAATATATTTATTCAACATCTAATCCATTAAATGTGATATTAATTCGCAAAATAAATTTGAATCTGTTCAATACCTATACTGTGTTCGGAATTCATCTAGATGCTACCGGAAAGGTTGCCAAGCAACCTTTATGTCACAGTTACCATAAGTATAAGCGCCTCCTTTATTATGCGTGCGTAATAAATATTAATAATATTTTAATGCCGGTAGCTGAATTAATTTCGTCTAGACATGATTTTACTACGATAGCTAATTTTTTATCAGAATTTAACTTACTGTTAGAAGAAACCGTAGCTAAAAATAATTTTCCGAAATATTTTATAACTGATTGGTCTTGGGCGTTAATCAAATCTATCTTGATTGCCTTTAATTCAATGTCTGTAATGGCTTATATAAGGAAAACTTATGATATATTGACATTGCAAGTAACAAATGATTTGAAAGTTGGCACATTTATTTGTTGTGCTCATTTTGTAAAAATAATTTCCACTCAAATTAAATCCAAGATACCACATGCATCAGTTGAACTAAAAACCACGATTTTAGACTTGTTTTGTGCCATGATTAACTGTAAAACATTGCGAGATGTCGACACGTTTTTTGAAGTATACTGCACTTTACTGTGTGCAAAATTCATGGATGAAAATGCTTCTAAAGCTTACGCCAAATTCAAAATCATTGTAACGCAGTTATACAAAGATGACTTAAAAGTTGCAAATGACAAAGATGATTTAAAAGTTGAAAATGACTGCCTTGACGACTCTGAAGGGTGGAAAGCGTCGCAACCTACAACTTTTTGGACCAATACATCCATTTATACTGACAGTCCATATTACCAAAAGTACAATAAAATATTTCAAACCATAAAATTAAAAACAATGAATTGCAACGGCCATACATCTAACATTTTTTATTGCGAAGAATTTGTCAAGTTTTCCATTAAAAAATATTTTTCCTACTTACCATTGTGGGGAACTTGTTTTTCATCCAACATGGGAATTAGTGGTAGGATGTCTAATTCCAATGCCGAAAGTTGGTTTTCTATAGTGAAGAACCACTACACTCAACATAAAACTTTTAGAATCGGCAGATTAATTACTGTGTTGGATGAAAAAAATCAAAAATTGCTTAAAGCAATACAAACATCTCATCCTACTAAACTTATTTTAAAAAGAAGAAGAAGTCAGTATGAATCTGATTCCGACATTTCGAAATGTGAGGAAGGATGGAATAAAAAAATTAAGCTGTCAAACTCACCGAAACATTTTGGAAAGAGAGTTTTAACTCGCGTAGGCAAAAAAAATTATTTAAAATCAAACCAACCAATATCTAAAAGTAAGCAACTCCCAACAATCTCCGAAGAAACGACGTTTGTATTAGAAAATGGATATACGTATACCAATGAAAATAAGAAAAACATATTTGTGTACAATACTTGTGCCTTTGACTCCACGGCCCAAATATTTTTATGTTTGTATTTAGAATATGGCAATTTTCGAACCCTATTTTCTTCTTCAAATAATAGATTTTTTCAGTTCATTTCACAGTTGGGCGAATTTAGAGAAAATAGTGATTATTACTTGGAGAAACGAAGTAAAATGTTATTGGAAATATTTCAAAACTCCAAAGAACGTGTGGAAACTAATACTTCCGTTACTTTATCGGCTAATTGTAATGTCTGTTACATACAAGAAAAAATTATACCAGCACCTCTTACTGAAGTCATTCAATGTGTTAATGATCATCCTCCACACACAAAGTCAACTTTTTATTTGCCATTAAAAAATATTTTCGATGTTAATCAAAGAGCATTAAAAAATATCCAGGCTCTAATCGACAATGATTGCAAAAGAACTTGCAATGTTTGCCAAAGCAGGAAAGTAAAGCTAATTTCGGCAAACTATGGAATAATTATGGTAGATGTTCAGCATGTCGATACGAGTATTTTTTACAATATACAAATAAAAGAGGTAGAAGCTGCCATTCAAGTTACTGGTCAACCATTTACTTTGAAGGCCTTCATTAATTTTGTCAAACCGTCAAGTAAACTAGGAGTAGGGCATTACCAATCGTACATTAAACGAATCAATGGAATTTGGGAAACCAACGACGATCTCCTTTCAATTCCGCTAGAAACGAAACTTGATGCAAGAGTAAATCCTGTCGTTTTAGTTTATATAAGAGATTGAAGAAATAGAATTATATATGTATGTATATAATAACATTCTTACTCGTCTATGTTATGTAGGAGCCAAGCCTAATAAAAATAAAAAAAATAAAAAAAAAACATTCTTACTCTTTTATATTTAATTTATCTATCTTCTGGCCATAATTTAAATCAAAAACTATTTGTATTAACGAATTATAATTTAATTAACTTCTCAAAAAGTCGTAAAAGAAAGTCATGTTTTGGCAACACCTTCATTTTTTTTTTTTGACATTTTTTATACATTTTTTTTGTTTTTTTTGCATCGGTTTTTCCATACATACAATAATGTGTATAATTTTGAAATATGTATTGGAAATCCAAACTACACGACATGTTAGTCTTGCCATGTACTTTGTCAATATCCGAGGTCTCGTGACAAAATATAATATAGTAATATTTGTGCACTATTTGTTCCATTACGATCAGTGTTATACCAAATCTCAGCGATTGGCTCATATAGACTATAAAGGTTGTAAAGGGAATGCATTGAAGTATTCATATCACGCAATGCCATTTTTTGAAAATTACCAAATCGACCAATTTCGCCTGGAACCGAGAAAAGTCCAATTATTAATTATTAATTATTAATTAATTATTACTTTTTAATTATACGGCCTGAAGGGGCGACGAAACCGTCAACCAACAGTCTGGCAAACCAGGTGCTTCGTTTTTCTTGGAAATGAAAGAAGATCCCTATAAGATCCCTATATAAACGGGCTCTCTGTCGTGAGTGAAATGGATCCCATTGGCTTGGGCGCTCCATATGAATGCTTGTATGAATGAGGATCTCTGATTAATTCTAAGAAATTTATATCAAAAAAATTGATTGAGGTCCGATTTTTTAAATTGAAAGCTTGTTAATTCATAGTGCTTTTCACTAGCCGTTAATAAGACCTGATGGTTTCGATAGGTAATTAATTAAGCTATCTAATGTATATAGTGAAACCCTTTGGACATCTCTGAGATCGGCCCGACAAAATTAATTCTAAGAAATTTATATCAAAAAAATTGATTGAGGTCCGATTTTTTAAATTGAAAGCTTGTTAATTCATAGTGCTTCTCACTAGCCGTTAATAAGACCTGATGGTTTCGATAGGTAATTAATTAAGCTATCTAATGTATATAGTGAAACCCTTTGGACATCTCTGAGATCGGCTCGACAAAATTAATTCTAAGAAATTTATATCAAAAAAATTGATTGAGGTCCGATTTTTTAAATTGAAAGCTTGTTAATTCATAGTGCTTCTCACTAGCCGTTAATAAGCCCTGATGGTTTCGATAGGTAATTAATCAAGCTATCTAATGTATATAGTGAAACCCTTTGGACATCTCTGAGATCGGCTCGACAAAATTAATTCTAAGAAATTTATATCAAAAAAATTGATTGAGGTCCGATTTTTTAAATTGAAAGCTTGTTAATTCATAGTGCTTCTCACTAGCCGTTAATAAGACCTGATGGTTTCGATAGGTAATTAATTAAGCTATCTAATGTATATAGTGAAACCCTTTGGACATCTCTGAGATCGGCCCGACAAAATTAATTCTAAGAAATTTATATCAAAAAAATTGATTGAGGTCCGATTTTTTAAATTGAAAGCTTGTTAATTCATAGTGCTTCTCACTAGCCGTTAATAAGACCTGATGGTTTCGATAGGTAATTAATTAAGCTATCTAATGTATATAGTGAAACCCTTTGGACATCTCTGAGATCGGCTCGACAAAATTAATTCTAAGAAATTTATATCAAAAAAATTGATTGAGGTCCGATTTTTTAAATTGAAAGCTTGTTAATTCATAGTGCTTCTCACTAGCCGTTAATAAGACCTGATGGTTTCGATAGGTAATTAATCAAGCTATCTAATGTATATAGTGAAATCCTTTGGACATCTCTGAGATCGGCCCGACAAAATTAATTCTAAGAAATTTATATCAAAAAAATTGATTGAGGTCCGATTTTTTAAATTGAAAGCTTGTTAATTCATAGTGCTTCTCACTAGCCGTTAATAAGACCTGATGGTTTCGATAGGTAATTAATTAAGCTATCTAATGTATATAGTGAAACCCTTTGGACATCTCTGAGATCGGCTCGACAAAATTAATTCTAAGAAATTTATATCAAAAAAATTGATTGAGGTCCGATTTTTTAAATTGAAAGCTTGTTAATTCATAGTGCTTCTCACTAGCCGTTAATAAGACCTGATGGTTTCGATAGGTAATTAATCAATCTATCTAATGTATATAGTGAAACCCTTTGGACATCTCTGAGATCGGCCCGACAAAATTAATTCTAAGAAATTTATATCAAAAAAATTGATTGAGGTCCGATTTTTTAAATTGAAAGCTTGTTAATTCATAGTGCTTCTCACTAGCCGTTAATAAGACCTGATGGTTTCGATAGGTAATTAATCAATCTATCTAATGTATATAGTGAAACCCTTTGGACATCTCTGAGATCGGCCCGACAAAATTAATTCTAAGAAATTTATATCAAAAAAATTGATTGAACTCCGATTTTTTAAATTGAAAGCTTGTTAATTCATAGTGCTTCTCACTAGCCGTTAATAAGACCTGATGGTTTCGATAGGTAATTAATTAAGCTATCTAATGTATATAGTGAAACCCTTTGGACATCTCTGAGATCGGCCCGACAAAATTAATTCTAAGAAATTTATATCAAAAAAATTGATTGAGGTCCGATTTTTTAAATTGAAAGCTTGTTAATTCATAGTGCTTCTCACTAGCCGTTAATAAGACCTGATGGTTTCGATAGGTAATTAATTAAGCTATCTAATGTATATAGTGAAACCCTTTGGACATCTCTGAGATCGGCCCGACAAAATTAATTCTAAGAAATTTATATCAAAAAAATTGATTGAGGTCCGATTTTTTAAATTGAAAGCTTGTTAATTCATAGTGCTTCTCACTAGCCGTTAATAAGACCTGATGGTTTCGATAGGTAATTAATCAATCTATCTAATGTATATAGTGAAACCCTTTGGACATCTCTGAGATCGGCCCGACAAAATTAATTCTAAGAAATTTATATCAAAAAAATTGATTGAGGTCCGATTTTTTAAATTGAAAGCTTGTTAATTCATAGTGCTTCTCACTAGCCGTTAATAAGACCTGATGGTTTCGATAGGTAATTAATCAATCTATCTAATGTATATAGTGAAACCCTTTGGACATCTCTGAGATCGGCCCGACAAAATTAATTCTAAGAAATTTATATCAAAAAAATTGATTGAGGTCCGATTTTTTAAATTGAAAGCTTGTTAATTCATAGTGCTTCTCACTAGCCGTTAATAAGCCCTGATGGTTTCGATAGGTAATTAATCAAGCTATCTAATGTATATAGTGAAACCCTTTGGACATCTCTGAGATCGGCCCGACAAAATTAATTCTAAGAAATTTATATCAAAAAAATTGATTGAGGTCCGATTTTTTAAATTGAAAGCTTGTTAATTCATAGTGCTTCTTACTAGCCGTTAATAAGACCTGATGGTTTCGATAGGTAATTAATCAATCTATCTAATGTATATAATGAAACCCTTTGGACATCTCTGAGATCGGCCCGACAAAATTAATTCTAAGAAATTTATATCAAAAAAATTGATTGAGGTCCGATTTTTTAAATTGAAAGCTTGTTAATTCATAGTGCTTCTCACTAGCCGTTAATAAGACCTGATGGTTTCGATAGGTAATTAATTAAGCTATCTAATGTATATAGTGAAACCCTTTGGACATCTCTGAGATCGGCCCGACAAAATTAATTCTAAGAAATTTATATCAAAAAAATTGATTGAGGTCCGATTTTTTAAATTGAAAGCTTGTTAATTCATAGTGCTTCTCACTAGCCGTTAATAAGACCTGATGGTTTCGATAGGTAATTAATTAAGCTATCTAATGTATATAGTGAAACCCTTTGGACATCTCTGAGATCGGCTCGACAAAATTAATTCTAAGAAATTTATATCAAAAAAATTGATTGAGGTCCGATTTTTTAAATTGAAAGCTTGTTAATTCATAGTGCTTCTCACTAGCCGTTAATAAGACCTGATGGTTTCGATAGGTAATTAATTAAGCTATCTAATGTATATAGTGAAACCCTTTGGACATCTCTGAGATCGGCCCGACAAAATTAATTCTAAGAAATTTATATCAAAAAAATTGATTGAGGTCCGATTTTTTAAATTGAAAGCTTGTTAATTCATAGTGCTTCTCACTAGCCGTTAATAAGACCTGATGGTTTCGATAGGTAATTAATCAATCTATCTAATGTATATAGTGAAACCCTTTGGACATCTCTGAGATCGGCTCGACAAAATTAATTCTAAGAAATTTATATCAAAAAAATTGATTGAGGTCCGATTTTTTAAATTGAAAGCTTGTTAATTCATAGTGCTTCTCACTAGCCGTTAATAAGACCTGATGGTTTCGATAGGTAATTAATCAATCTATCTAATGTATATAGTGAAACCCTTTGGACATCTCTGAGATCGGCCCGACAAAATTAATTCTAAGAAATTTATATCAAAAAAATTGATTGAGGTTCGATTTTTTAAATTGAAAGCTTGTTAATTCATAGTGCTTCTCACTAGCCGTTAATAAGCCCTGATGGTTTCGATAGGTAATTAATCAAGCTATCTAATGTATATAGTGAAACCCTTTGGACATCTCTGAGATCGGCTCGACAAAATTAATTCTAAGAAATTTATATCAAAAAAATTGATTGAGGTCCGATTTTTTAAATTGAAAGCTTGTTAATTCATAGTGCTTCTCACTAGCCGTTAATAAGACCTGATGGTTTCGATAGGTAATTAATTAAGCTATCTAATGTATATAGTGAAACCCTTTGGACATCTCTGAGATCGGCCCGACAAAATTAATTCTAAGAAATTTATATCAAAAAAATTGATTGAGGTCCGATTTTTTAAATTGAAAGCTTGTTAATTCATAGTGCTTCTCACTAGCCGTTAATAAGACCTGATGGTTTCGATAGGTAATTAATTAAGCTATCTTATGTATATAGTGAAACCCTTTGGACATCTCTGAAATCGGCCCGACAATAATTAATACTACAAAATTGATTCAAAAAAATTATCAATAAAGCGGTGAATCGGTTTGTTATTGTTTTCGTTCGAATATTGTTATAAAAATCATTTGATTTGATAATTTATGTAAAATATTGTATCAAAATAATATTTTTGTGAATAATGCAGAAGATATTATAATTAGAAATTCGTTTAATTTATTTTTTGTTGAATACACTGTTAAAAATATTTTGTATACTCGCATAAATGTTTGTTTTAACAAATTTTGTTAAAAACTTCACACCGGTGAGAATAAGTTTAACTTAGATAATGCTGTGCTTAACCGGTTTACTCAAAAAACACGAAACAATTTAGCAAACTGTCTACTCGTTGAAAAACTGATGGTTTGAACTTCATGGTGTTCTTGTGAAAGAATTATAGAATATAACCTGAAGTTATCCTTTTTTAGGGGTACGAAAAATCATATTTCGACAGATGTAAACTTGCACGATTTTAAATTTAATCGTTAGTCACAAAAGAACAAATTTATTACAATCAAGCCATAGTTTACCACACAATATCCACTACTTGTCGTACAGGACCTTATCACTGACAGTAACTATGGTATTGCATCCAATCTTAATTAATAAATACTTAAATTACACAACTTGCTTACAAAACGGTTGTCAAAATTTATTGTGAAAATGACACTGGGGTGCCAATGGTTTATTTGTACGTAAGTACAATTATCGCCACATGCAAATTAAATGTGCCAATTGCTATATTCTTGTTAAAGCCGCAACCTAGAATTTCAAAATGCCAAAGAAACGTAACAGATGAGCGAATTAAGAAAAAGATGAACAAATAGTTGAAGCGCAGAGAAATAATTTCTAAAACAAACCGAGGGGCAAACATGTTAGGAAAGATAAATATGAGACAAATTTTTGACTTTGTCCAAAAGCTAAACATGTTCTAGCTGCAAAGGGAGAAAAAAGTGGGTATGAAGTTGACAGAGGCTTATCCAAATCGATTTTCAGATTCACATTTTCGGCTGCTGGAGTATATACCGATATAAAATAGTTCTCGAGGCAATTCGGCAATCATTACTAAAATATCTGGCTTTACCGTTAGTGATAATGGATGTTTGACTAAAGAAAATTTCGATGAATATATCTCTAAAGTTCTCCATCCATATCTCTTGCTGCTGGGAACTAGATTCCCAGTAATCTATTTTGTCAACAGACATGCAACACATTTGACGTTAGCCTTTAGCATAAGCTATGCGTTAAGCTAAAAATTTCTTTGGTTGCCTTTGGCAATAACAAGATAATAAAATGGCGCAGGAACAATCCTTTGAAATCGTTTACTAAGGAAAAGTTTGCGCCTCTTTTATTCAAACAGATACACAACAGAATTTCTATTGTAAGCATTAAAAAAGGGTTTCGAGTGTCCCACAAAATGTGTGGGAATATCATCCGTAAGATCTACCAATCGTCGTGAACAAAATCAGTTCCCCAGACTTGTGCAAATGTTGATCAAAAAAAAGTCGAGATATTTGAAAAAGTAGCTCAAGGAGAACTTGAAATTGGTAGTTGGATTGAAGACTTTCTTCTTTCATATGATGAATTTTAACAGCAAAGTTTTGCAGTTAAACCGAAACAAACAATTTGTGAGACCGAGACTCCCGGAAATTCGTCTATAGTCATTTTAATTAATGATTTTGTATTGATAAAGGACCCACTAAACCTATATAGGCTCAACCCGAATTAATTAGTATCGATATTACATTTTCACCGAACATCTACTTATTAAAGTACACTGAAGTAACAACTCCGTTCAATAATGTTTCTTGTATAATTGTGCCATCGTATACAGCGTAAACCGGTCGGAAACACCGCTTCGAAAAATCTTTCAAAAAACCTTTTGTTGTCACGTCACCTCTTACAATTGGACAGGCAAAATGAAAAATAAACTAAGCGAACAATTAAAATTGTTAGATGGAACCGAAAGGCTGAAAGGATTAAAAACACAGAATTAAAAAAAATGACAAAAAGGCTTCAAACTACTACAATAACACCCAAAAAAAACCCTGGTGTAAATAGGAATTTATGATGTACAAGAAATTTTATATAAAGTAACAAACTGTAAGCAATTGGCTAGAGCCTTAGCTTGAAATCTACCTCACCTGGTTTACAAACTGTTAGCCTCACTGAGAGGAATTAGGTTATGGGGGTGTGGTAAGGGATGCAATAAGACCTTGTTAGGCTTCAGAATATTTAGAGTAAGCGACGGAAAAAAAATAGGTAGGACCATATCCTCAATGTTATATTTGACAGAAATCTATTCTTCATCGATTTGGGGGGAGGGGAGTGGGGGTCGTAATAATAGCACTAGTGGCATGTTACAAGCAGAAAGGGCGAAGATGTGTTGCCGCAATACTTTCGCCCATCTCTATTAAAACCGCTGGCAGACCCGTCAACCCGTCACTAATCGGACTCGTTATATTAGCAGTTGGTGTTAATTTTTTATACTTACCGATTTGTAAATGTCCCGAAAGAATAAAATAACTCCTAAGTTGTTATTTTTTTATAACTGTTTTTCCGGTTATCTTGCTAGTAGATTCTAAACTTACTTTCTGATCTGTCTTACTGACCGATCAGTCTTCCTCTATATTCCTCTCTGTTCAAATTCAGTGATTTTCAGCCTTTTTGTACAAAATTTGGTGGCCCAAATATCACCGAATTTCCTTCACAATTCTTTATTCCAGTTTTTTTACTCTAATTTGAATTAAGTGCTTAATTTTGGGTAATCTACATTTCTTTTAGTTGTTTTTACAAATATCTCTTATCACCAGGTAGTAAATTTTATTATTACCTTTATGTAAATTTTACCATGCTTTTATTTACATGAGCAAAAATGTATATAATTGCTGATGCACCTAAAAGACGTATAGGAATTTGGTAGAAAAAAAAACGTTTATTTTGCCATCGAAAGTTGGAAAAATGGTTCGGAAACTGAATTTTGAAATTTTAACTAATATGTATATAGGAAAGCAACGAACGCCAATAGCTATTCATTACAAAATATGAACGAACCTGTTGTTAACACTTTTTTTCGAATTGTAGTTTAATTGGAAATTTCTGCTCGGATAAGGACAAGAAGATCAGCGAACCACAAAACAAAGATTACTTCCACAAACCGTAATAAATGTTTTGGCTAGAATGCCTCTCTCGAACTTAGTGACATAAAGATTTGAAAACCACCCACTGAGCAGTACTATGTTCCAAATCGTTTTCTTGATAAAACCAAATATGACTTTGGAAGTCTAGCTAAGCCAACATGCCAATAAATGTAGTTTTCCTTTGTGGAAGATTTGCGGATTCTTCTACATTTAGAATATTTTCGTATTTTATTTAAATCTATAGTAGTTTTAAGCTAAAGCCAACTAATTAATCCATCTAAAACCATAAACAATGGAATCATAAACAAAAGAGTGCCAATAGCTATAGTCATTACGCTCGATTTTTTTCCTAAATTATTTAATTTTCGTAATTTGCTATTTATTTATTAGTTTATTTAATTTGCCAAAACTTAGTTGGTTTATTTACATAGTTCTTTTAATATATTTATTTACTAAAGATGCGCTCAAGGAAAAAGCCGCATCAAGACATGCTACCGTCTTGCTAGCTGCTTATGATTTTATAGACAAAATAGCGCCTACGTCTAATAGAACCGCCTATTTCATTTAGCTCAGTCTGATCAAACCAGGCTAAATATGAAGTTTTCAACAAGATTGCCGCGTTAGAGTAATGAGACAGTTGCTCAAGCTCACCAAGATATGGCTATACTGAAATATAGTCGAGGCCAGGGAGGTATCTCGCGTAATTTTATAAAGCTGTATTCTTTGTATTTTTAAATAAATAAAATAAGTAAAATAAATAAAATAAATAAAGTAATAAATAAAATAAACAAAATATAAAAGAGGCTTGAAATGATTCTAAAGATACTTCTACGCAAAGGATTTCACATAATTCTTTTGCGAGTTGATTGTGAAATCGCCCGTTGTTTTTTAAATTATTCAGTCTATTTAATTTTACAATTTTAACAAACGAATTAAATTAAATATTATAAATGAAATCATAAATTAAGTATAATATAATTAATTATACAAATTAATTTACATAATTTATTTAACAAATATTATTATGTTATGTATTAAAATATTTATTAATTTTTTAATTTTTTGTTTTGTTTCACTTTAATTATTTTATGAGCATTTTTTCAATTAGACATTTAATTTATGTATATATTGTTCTAAATTATTTAATTTTTAAATATACTATTTATTAATTAGTTTATTTAATTTACTAAAACTTAGTTGGTTCATTTACATAGTTCTTTTAATATATTTATTTTATATTTTGTTTAAGTGTGTTATTTTTATGTAAATAAAATGAAATTATTAAAAAATTAAATAAATTATTAAATATGTTGTAATTTAATTTATTATAATTTTTGAAATAATTTAACCTATTTAAATGTAAATGAAATTCATTAATTGAGTATAATTTAACTAGTTATACAATATACTTAATTTAAATATGTTATTTTGTAAAGATTTTTGTTTATTTTGTTTTATTTTAATTTATTTGAATTGGTTATTATATTTTAAAAACATTTCTTGAATCAGACATTTATTTTATTAACAGATATTTTAATAGAATATATTATTTACTTAATTTTTACTCATAATTAGTTTTTTCATTTAATATATTTATTTTATATTTTGTTTCTATATTTGATTTTTTTAAATTATTAAATCTTTTTTTTTTAATTATTATTTTAAAGCCCTATAATTATTTAATCTCCTTGCTTTATATAATTAGTAAATTTATTTAATTGTTTTTGCTTCATCTACTACTTTATTTAATTTGTTAAGTTTATTTATTTTTAAAATAATTGAAATGTTTAAATTTATTTTAATTTATTTAATTTGTTTGATTTACTTATTTTATTGTTTTATTTAATAAACTTAATGATATAAATTAAATCAATTACTAATTTAAAAAATTTGCACTCTTAAAATAAATAAAGTAAAGCTAGGTAATAAATTAAATAGTCGACTTTAATTGTATATGAGCCAAATGCTTAAATTGTTCATTAAAAATTTGGGAAAAAATTGGCAAAGATCCACCACATGAAACTTTCTTGTAAAAGATACCACGCTTTTAATTTGATGTGAATATCTTTTTAAGCCCCAGAAAAGACAAAATAGGAGTAATTGAGCCTTTCGCACTCATGTGATTTTGTATATTGTAAATCTCCAATGTACGCTTAAGTAATTCCTCTAATTTTATTTGATATTGTAGTGCTTAGATTTTCTAAGTTGTCCGGCCAAGTGAGATAAATCTTGGATGTATAAATTATTTCTTAATTACAAATTGCAAAAAAAGGTAATTTATAATATTCGTTGAATTTTGCTAAAAATAAAGCTATATGGGTTAATGTCCAATCATACCTGGCAATTTCAAATATATATTAAGTTAAAATTAATTTCCTCTTGTGCACAAGGTAATTAATTTAAAATATACTATTAATGCACTGTATAATGAATTATGTATATACTTTGTAACATTAAATAAAAGCAAATTTCCCATAAAGCTACTCGTATTTACAATATTCAAATTACATATTAAAATCAACGCTAAACAAACATGTTTTCCACCAAAACAAAATTAATACTCGTATCAACAAAAAATGTTCATTTCCCTGTTTGCAATTCACAAATAAATATATTTATTTTTAATGAAATTAAAGTGAAATACTTTGATTGAATATTTGGGCTCCCCTGGCATGTTTTATTTCGGAATCCCCTGTATTTACGAACTCATATAATCGTGATTACTAAAAAATATTTTTCTAATAATAATCATAATATACGTACTTAACAATCTGTAAAAATGCAAATTAAATAAATAAAAAATAAAAAGTTTTGAACACATTACGAAACACAAGTGTATGTTCCGGGAAAAAGCTCTTTACGATGATATAGTTAGTGAAACAAATCGGAAAGTTAATAAAAAATTAAAAATAAATTTTATTGTTGCCGTTCCTAGTTAAAAACAGAAAATTTCCGTATCCACTTAAATTTTCCAAAAATATAATCAAATAATTTGTTTTTTGCTTTTCCTTTGCTTTGTTTATGTATATCACTTCAGGCCATTTTCTAAACTCTTCAAATTAGGCGAAATGGAAAAAAGTTTGGAGAGAAAATTACCATTTTCGGATGTTGTTGTTACATAGATGACTAAATAAGTTTATAATCGTATATCTCGAGTGCTAATGGATAAAACATTTTTTTGTTGTATAATTTAATTTATAAAACTTTCATTTTTAATATTTAAATTGATTAAAAAATTAGATTTAGTTACACAAGTTTTTTTTTATTTTTAATAAGCTTCAATTTGCGCAATAATTTCTCTCTAGTACGTATAGATATCTGTTATGGATAGCCGTTCCACATAAAAAAATTTGTTTAGGAATAATGTGTCCCCCATTTAATATTCATGTTCATCATAGAAAACAAGTATTGGTTTGCTCCGGGTGCCTTTAAATATCGTGTTATTTTAATAACTCAGATATAACAAAAAATTAATTGAATTAATTTAGACATGCGAAATCATAATAATGTCTATTAAATATGTCACAAAGTATACAGAAGTGCGTAAAATTGTTGAATGAATATACACGTACGACGAAAAATAATATATTCGAGAGAGACGCACCCGTGCCGCATATAAACGAACGAACGAATGTAGAGTAAATTATATTCATGTAACGAATATTAAATTTGATTTAAATTATGATCCTGTGTTGAAATTAAAATATGATGATAGAGATGAAAATCAAGATTATGGTTTTTGTTTCGTATTCTAACAATTATACATGGTGTTACATACCCACATATTTCTAAAATGGTATATGTTAAGAATATTAAATATATTTATTTTAAATTTTTTATCTCCTATTCTAAATAAAATTATAATTAAAATTCCAAAAACTATACGAGAGCAAGTGAAGATATTTATTGCAGCTACGATATGATTTATTTTTGGAACTTTAGCCTAATAAACCATTTTAGTATGTTTTAATTACTCGTGGCGAAGTTCATTTCCTAAGTTTTAATACTTCAACCACCCCTATTCTGGGCCGCAACTTAAACAAACAATGAATTGGTTTAGTGCTAGAAATAACCAAATTCAGATTCAGATGCATATTTTACGATACAAAACATTAAGAATATCTTAAATTCATTAAATACTCCAAGCAAAAATAACATCTTCCCATATGTGTAGTTAAAAAAGAACACTAAAAAAATCCAAAAAAAATTCTTCTGCTGGAACAATGAATGTGTTTCCATCCCCGAGTTCAAAATGAAAATTAAAAACTCTAAAAAAAATTCCATAAGTCAAGATTATGTTGACCTTGGAAATTAGCTATAACATTATAGTAGAAAGTTCTAGTGGCTGTTGCCTTCCCATAGTTAAAAATGAATATAAAAATTTCTATGGTAAATATTATGGTGACCTTGAAAAATTGCTATGAAAACATAGTAGTGGGTGGGCTCAAGTATCTACCTCTTGGCCAATTATGAATCCGATTTGCTTGTAGGAATTTTCGTTATATCAATAATTTAAAACAAAAATTCTTCTGCTCAGGATTACCGTGTTAATGGACGCTAAAGAAAGCTAATGGAAGCACCCTAAACCAACATAAAAAATGGTCGAGGCCAGCATAATCCTGAGCAGAAGAAATTTTTTTGGCCTTTTTTTTCATTTTTAACTATGTGAAGGCAATCCGTTTATTGACGTAGCAAAAATTATAACAACAAGCAAAGCCGATTCATATTGATCCAGAGGTCATGAGCAGAAGAATTTTTTTTTGTATTTTTCGTTTATTCATTTTAACGACCCAATCGAGCACGGAACTGGCCAAGAGGTAGCCTGTGGGACCCTCTACTAAACCGATGTAACAAATTACTAGAGATACAATAATCCTGAGCAGAAGTTTTATATTTATTTGGTCTTATTAATTTTTAATTATTGGACGGCAACATATTTATGCATGTAGCAATAATTCAAACAAACGAACCAAATTTAGAATGAACCAAGAGGTAACCAATGGGACCTTCTACAATAAATTTCCAGATCCACCATATTTTTGAGCGGAAGAACTATTGGAACTACTATTATACCGCGATAACAAATGTCCAGGGCTATCGTAATTCTGAGGAGAAGCATTTATTTAATTTTTTTTATTCATTTTTAACTATAGGATTGCAACATATTTGTTTTACCAAAAATTCTAACAAACAAACCGGATTCAGAATTGTCCCAGATGTAGCCACTAGAACTCTCTACTATATTGCCATAACAAATTTCCCGGGTAACCACAATCTTGACCATAAAAAGTAAAAAAATTTGGGATAGATTCTAATGCTCGTACACTTTAAATATTGTAGAGATAAGTCTGGGATGGTTTTTTACACTCGCGTTGTCGGAGAACACTAGAATAACTTCAAGAGGTTTTTGATTAAATTTTTCCAATGTAATGCAATCGTAAACCACTAGTGTAAAGGTTATAACAAAAATGTTGACAAAATATAAAAACGTGTTAGGGTTATTAAATGTAAAATCTAACAAAAGCCGAGTAAAAAAAATTTATAAAATAAAACCATGGTTGTATAATTAGTAAAGCAAAAAAAAGAGCAGCAGGATGTTAGACGGCCATTGACAGACAATCATAGAGATGGCTACGCGTATCTGAGTAAGCCATCGTATTTTAAGTACCTTTAGGGATATTTTTAATTTTCATACGGAATATTTGCGCGACCCGTCAAAAGGTTCTTATGAATTTTTCAGAATTTCTTTACTTAAAAAATGGGGAAGAAATTGTAGAGAAGCCTACGCTGATCTGAGTATGCGATCGTTTTGTATGTACCTTTAGGGATGTTTTGGGTCATTCGTAGTTTTTGCGTAACCCGTCAACGGTTTTTTTGAATTTTTTAAAACATCGTGGCGTAGCTATCTCTACGATTGCTTGTAATGGCTGCTAGACGCACACTTCCACCATTTTTTTTAGTAGAGAAATTTTGAAAAATTAGTAGCCATCTCTACGATTTCGCGTACACTTTCACCTATTTTTCTAGTAGAATTTGAAAAATTCATAAAAATCATTTCACCGGTCGCGCAAGTATTCCGTTTGGCCTAAAACATCCCTAAATTTTATTTTATTTATTTTTTTATTTTTCTAATAGAAAATTAATTCGAAACCAGAAGTTTCAAAACAATATTAATTTATTACACAATTAATTAGCTACCATTTATTGAAATAATCCAGTTTCAATGATCGTCTGTTCTCACATTTACTAATATTAAAATCACAAAACTTACTCAATTTATTATATGACTTAGATATCAGATTCAAAGGCCCGTTGTCTCCATAACTAGTCCTATGAAATTTAGTTATCAAAAGGGATTGAGATCTACCTTTCCGGAGCATATAATGCAATATTCATTAATAATAATGAGCTAAAATCGGAAATAAAAATGGCGCCAGCATGCTGACGGCGAATTTCAAGTGGCTCAAACTTTAAAGTTTTGCCTCTATCGACATAAGAAGGTAGATAAAGTTCTCCCACCGTGCCTTACGATGATCAAATTAGCGTGTTTTCCACGCATAAGAATTAAGAATTTTTTTGCACCGTTTCGATTTTACTAGCATAGTGGAGAAACCATACACATGACGGATGTACAAGTTGCGAACGTACAAGAGACTAATATAGGTTAGGTTTGGGTAGCGGTCCACTAGGACCAGGCATAGACACAAAAATGGTCCGAAGCCCGTAGCCATACTACGTATAATTGTTTCATCCAATTAATTGGAACCATTTTAAGCTGTTAACAAAACGCTGGATAATCCTGACGTCAAGCCTACAGAGGTCCGTCAGGTCCTTGAAGAGGGGTGGCCCTAGAAACTTTAGTCTGTTTCGTGCCAGACGAGGGCAGGTGCAAAGAAGATGAAGTACTGTCTCTTCCTCCTCTTCGTCCTCATAACTACGACAGTGGTCCTATGAGAAGACACCAAGTCTACTCGCATGCCTCCCTATGAGATAGTGCCCCGTAACCACTCCAACAACCACACTGATCTGACTTCAGCGAAGTCTGTTTGGGACTCGCCAAGTCCAACTTTGGACAGACCTGCCGAGTTATTACGCAAGAGGTGATACTTGTCCTTCTGTCATTCGTCAGCTTGCAAGCTTCTTCCTGAAGCAGCAGTTTGCATACCACAAGAGGCATTTCAATATCCTTTCTGCTTTGTTGTACCACGTTGAGCCAGTTCATCGGCGTTTAAATTCCCTGTATTTATGAAATGTCCTGGCACCAATAAAATGTGGATGTTGAACTGATCTGTCATCTCGTTAAGAAATGAGAGACAGTTCTGGACTACTTTCGACAGGGGAGGTGTGATTGAAGCGCTTTAATGGCAGCCTGACTGTCCGTATATATGCGAATATCACAGACTGATATGACATTATACCTCAACCAGTGTACGACTTCCTTTATGGCAGTTACTTCAGCTTGAAAAATGCTACAGTAGTCGGGGAGACAGAAGGAGAGATTTAACAGATGTTCTTGGCCGAACACTCCAGCCCCAACTTTTCTGTTTCGTTTTGAACCATCAGTGAAGAAGTTTATAACTTCTGGTTCCAAAACTGCACCCATCATCCAGTCGTCCCAGGATGGGATCCTAGTCCGAAACTTTGTGTTAAAAGATAGTGGCGGGACAGTATAGTTGGTGGTCTTGGGAATTTTGATGAGTGCTCTTTATTGTTACAGGTTCACATTAAAATAAATTTCAGCCGTATGGCAGTACAAGCTGCCAACTGTTTCCCTAAGATATCTAGAGGAGTCAAAAATAGCAGAGTCTTTAGTGCCTGAGTGGATGTGCTCCTCAGTGCACCAATGATCTACAGAGAGATTGTTCTCTGAACTTTTGTCAACTGCTTTTGGTTGACAGTTTTGTCCAGAGCAGGCCACCAGACTATTACCCCATACAAGGGTATGGGTCTGACTACTGCAGTATAAAGTCAATGTACGATGCAGGATTCCAGCATTTTTTTCCTAATGCCATTTTTGCAAGAGTATATAGCGCTACCATAGCTTTCTTAACCCTTTCCAGAATATTAGGTTTCCAATATAATTTGCTATCCAAAACGACACCCAGAAACTGCGCTTTAACTCTTAAAGTCAAGCTGAACCCATTTAAAGTGGGAGGACCGATCTGAGAATTTTTATATTTCCTAGAGAAGAGAACCAATTCGGCTTTGTGTGGGTTCACATTTAACCCACAGCCATTGGCCAATAATGAAAGAGTGCCTAAGGCGGGTTTGGCCGATATAACATGATAAAAAACTATGTGTTATTAAACTCTTTCATGGATCGTTTAAGAAATCCCAACATAGAACATGCTTTTGATATTATCAAATCAATATGCCGATTCAATGAACAGGTTTGTCTAAACATGACTCCAAGATCTCTTACTTTAGTTATTCATATCACATTCAGTTAGTAATTTATTACATAAGACAATGAGCTGGTAAATGACATAACTTTACAGTTTTTGTGTATATTTTCACACCAATAGCTAAATGCATCAATGTCCTTGTATAGATTAATTGCATCTTGCGAATTATTTATAGGGGAAAATATTTTCAGGTCATCAGCATTAATTAGACAAGGAGGCGGATTTGATACAATTGGAGAAATCGTTTAAGAATAGAGTGAAGATGAGGGGTCCAAGATGGGGGTGCTGTGGAGCACCAGAATGCACTTTAACCAAATTAGAAAAACTTTCATTAATTTTTTCAAATTGCACGAGTTACGTTATCGCAACAACATCCTGTATTTAATTTCATTTAAACTAAATTATATTAAATTACTATTTTGTTCCCATCATTTATTATAACGTAAGCTAAATTCTTTAATGATAATTTTATTTGATACATTAATATACAATTCTTAGAATTATAATTATAATTAATTATTTGTTACGTTAACTCGTTACTAGCACTTCTAAATACCATGTAAATCATTTTTCCATATATGATAAGTTAGTTTTACACGAACCTTCTAATAAAGAACATTAAAAATATATTAAATAGTTTTCTTTACCAAGTGATAATACTTAACTGGCGCAGTTGATAGGATTGATATTTTTAAATATCAATATATAAAAATAAAAGTATTTATCGTAAATTTTAAAAATAATATACAAAAATAACAATAATAATATATACATAATATAAAGTAAACCAAAAAGTATATAACAAAATAAAATAATATAATAAAGTAGAAGTATATAAACGTAGATAACGAAAAAGTAAATAAGTGAAAGAGAATAAAATAATTTAAAACAAAAGTGTGTGGAAACTTTTAAACGAAAATTTCGTTTACTGTGATATAAATTGTAAAATTTTCTATCCTAATCTATATATATATAGAAAAATATCAAGAAAATTTATTCAAGTGCATCGCATAAAAGTGAAAAAAGTAAAAATCATAAACGGAAAATAACTATAGTTGTGGTATTCAATTCACAAAAATTTCAACATCAACGGCATATTGGTGTTTAAATATTATTGACGTCACAACGGGGCGATGAACAACTGGTATTGGGCAATAATCGGCAGTTTGGTCTGGTAAGTCTTATATTTTGTTATATTCGCTATCCTTTATATAGTTATTTCCTTTTATGTTCCCACCTTTTAAAAAACTTGGTAAATTGAAGAATTCGTGTATCACTCAACCAAAACATACCGCGGATTACGGTATAAGTTTAGAACATATTAAAATTAAAAGTAATAATTTAGTATCATTTAAATTAAATTCACTCAAAATGAATCCAGACGCGAATAACGCGATTTTTAATCACTTGCGTATACCCGACGCAATTAAGGATTTACCTCGATTCGAGGGAAATACTAGAAGTCTGTATGACTTTATCGACAATGTCGAAGAAATTCTTAGTTTAATGAAGGATATTGAAGGTACAAGTTACGCTAAAATTATATTAAGGGCAATACGGAATAAGATAGTTGGACCAGCCAACGACGTCTTAAACATGTACGGGACTCCACTGACATGGACTGATATAAAAAATAATTTAACGACTCACTATTCCGATAAAAGAAATGAAACTAGTTTAATTAAAGATTTACATTCTATGACCCAAATAAATGAAACAGTTGAAAGTTTTTATTCTAAAATAATAGATATATATTCTACAATAATAAACCATATTAAAATCCATGAAACAGATAATAACGTTGTTAAATCTAAACAAACACTCTATGAGCAAATGTGTCTAAACACATTCCTATCTGGCCTTAAGGAACCTTTAGGGTCAATCATAAGGGCAATGCGACCCAGTTCACTAGCAGAAGCATTTAGCTATTGTTTGCGAGAACAAAATATCAACTATATGAAAAATAATAAAATTCACATAGTTAATAACCAACCATTCAAACTTCACGGAAATGTTGGTTCAATCTCAAAGCCACAAAATAACCCACATCTGAGACAGAATATTTCATATAACCAAATACCAACTAGGAATATTTCACCTAATTTTAACTTCAGGACACCTTCAAATAATTTTTACAACCAATCTCCAAATAATTTTAATTATCCAAGACCACCTCAAAATTTTAATAATTTTAGAACCCCACAAAATTCCAATCACAAAACCTTTCAACAATATACAACGACATTCAACATCTTGAGATAGTTGAAAAACCCAACTTTCAAAAACTGAATAATTGGACATTGGAAAATTTGAAGGAAATAATTGTATTGAAACAGACCACTAATGAATCATTTAAATCTTTAATTGCAGGATTTACTATTCTTCTAATAATCATATTTTATATAATTTATAAGATTGTCAACCAATTCAATTTAATGCAATGTAGGAAGAATCCAATCCAGCAAGATGAACCCACGATTACAGCTACAACCAATGACACCACAAACCCAGCGACCTTATGGCCGTCGCTTCACTCTTAGAGGGGAGGAGTTACGTTATCGCAACAACATCCTGTATTTAATTTCATTTAAACTAAATTATATTAAATTACTATTTTGTTCCCATCATTTATTATAACGTAAGGTAAATTCTTTAATGATAATTTTATTTGATACATTAATATACAATTCTTAGAATTATAATTATAATTAATTATTTGTTAACGTAGCACTTCTAAATACTATGTAAATCATTTCTCCATATATGATAAGTTAGTTTTACACGAACCTTCTAATAAAGAACATTAAAAATATATTAAATAGTTTTCTTTACCAAGTGATAATACTTAACTCACGCGTTCATTAAAATAAGGATTAATCCATTTCATCAAATTATGAGCAATCACAAAGGATTTTAATTTTTGCAATACAATAATGTGGTTGATCGAGTCTAATGCTTTGCTAAAGTCAGTATAAATGACGTCAAGTTGAGCCTTAACCTCAATCATCTCCAAAGCACCTTTCAAAAATTCTATTAAGTTCGTCACAGTAGATCTACGACGGACAAATCCATGTGGTTCGTCAACTTTAAATGACTTAGTCCAAAAAACATGTGGTCACAAACCATTGATTCGAATAATTTAGGGATAGCCGACAGTATAAAAATGCCCCTATAATTAGAGTCATCGTTCCTATTACCGGATTTGAAGAAAAGAACGTTATGAGACGAAGATAGTGATCAAACGTCATTATACTATCACATATTATATCCGAACATGTTACCTTAAGTCAAGTTGACTATATATCTACAGAATTATTGCCAGTAATATTATTGTAAAACATTTGTGAATTGGGATTTAATTTCAAATCGTCTTGAACCTTATTGATAGAGTGCTTATAAGCTTTTTTGTGCATGTAATCAAATTGCTTTGATAAAGAAGAAAAGGTCATTTAACAGAAGCATTGTTGGATCTTCTCCGTTTCCGATATAATTTCTATTTTCGATTACCCAAATTAATCAAATGTTTATTAAACCACGGTGGATTATTACGATTATTCTTTATAAGAGAAATTGGAACGAATCTATATCGATACCATTAACCAAAATGTTATAAAATAGTTGGATATGAAATGAGGTTAATTGATGAGAAATATGAAATCAGGCATGCTTAAAATCATAAAATCTAGACACAAGAGGCAATATTTTTAATTGAATTAGACAGTAAGATTTCCGATTGGTTCAGATTTAGGGTTAATATGTAACCCATGCTTTAATTACCGTACATAAATTTATCGAATTTGTAAAAATAGATCCAAAGGAGCATCATTAATCTGGACCAAAATCCATAAGATAAGATGGAGTCAATACATGAGGTTTCGATAGTTGACGTAACATTGCATGGTATGGCATAGTTTAACCCCACATCATATACCCATTTGATTTTATAGATAAATTGAACTTCCTTAAAATCAGCACGTTTTCATCGATGTTGGTTGAGGATGAAATATTAAACAAACACTGTGTATAACTAGTATACACGTCAAGTCCTGAATTCGGTAGAATATGTACACCAGTTACATATATTTTATATCGTATAGTTGGGTCACAATCAACAATATCACTTCTGATATAGTAAAGTGGGCAGGAATGAGTATCCCACCACCCTTAGATTTCAAACTATTTAAATCAGAGCGGTCCCGTCTGTAGATAAACTAGTTTGAAGGAAAGTACTCCGAACTGTAAATATCCTCATTCCCAATAAAACAATAAACTTCAGTAGATTTCGAAGCAATGTCACAAACGTTTTGAAAATAGATGAAATTGGAATTAATATAAACATCGGCATTATTTACAGAAAAGGTTAATGAGTTCGAGACTGCTGGCGAACTCCGCCAAAATTTGCCTTCTGATTAAAATTATGTTCCTTAGTAAGTATATGTTCAGGCCATGACAGACACCTACTTGTAGCCACCTCTACGATTTCATGTTAATGGTTGTTAAACCCCTATTTATTTTAACTATGTATTGAAACTGTGCAGTGTTAGTCTTTTACTAACACATTCACATATTTTGCCATTGGCATTGAATAAAGTTTGCGATTCTATTTATTGCTAGAGCGATTTATTGCTAGATTTATCAATCCACGAAATTCGAGCGTTTTAAATTTTTGGTGTTGAAATAATGTTGTTAAACAAAAATCGATTAACACTATTATAGTGATGAACAGCGACCATTCGATGGCCATAAAGCTATGAGGTAAGCTAGAGCATAATGGTCTACAAAAAATACGAATGGTATCGAGCTACTTACTCTCTTCCCCCGAATATAACGCCTAGGCGTTGTATTTGAATAGTTTGTTTGTATTAGTCGGTGTGAATAGACCTTTATATGTCAATTTATGTTGGTGTGGACAGAACTTTATCTGTCAATTTAAGTTCAGTGTGATACTGGCAAAGTAAATCATGTAAAACATAAATGAATTAGAAAACAAAAACCTTCCTTCCGGTTTTGCTTATTGTAGAAAACAGACGTTTTCTTTAAGCTCTTATTTAATTATCGAAGATCATCAGTATTAAATAACAGATAATTTGCTGGTTAGTTTATTTTCGAAAAAAAAAACGTAAATCTTTCTGCAAAAAATTATAAGAATTCAGCACCTAGGCATTATGTTTAGGGAATACAGTAATGAGCATATTTACTTCCAAAAAATTTTTGTAATAGTATAATGTTTATTTTTTGTGTTGGTTGGTAAATTCAATGTGCAAATAGAAACTGCCAAAACAATGGTAAAAATACACAGCAATCTTGCGTCAACTTTTGTTATAAGAAGGCAAACTGCGGTAATAAGAAAATAAAGGAACTTTAAGTAAATATAATTATTAAATTAGAGAGTTATTGCGCTAGGCATTAAAAAATTAAATAAAGATAAATAGCTGAGGTTTACTTAACGGAAAAAATAAAATAAAAAATTGTAAAAAACCTTTATCACAGTAGATTTTAATGTCCTGCTAATTTATTCTGATATTATGACTCGTATATGTGAAACTTTGTAATGATTGTATTGTTACAATACAATGTATTTATACAAAAAAAATTTAATCACTGCAGTTTCAGGACATATGTACGTACTCATAAAAAAATTCAATTAACCTAAATTTTGGCAGTAGAAATGTACGTTTTTATTATTTGTATGCAAAAACTTTTATTAAAACACAACTGACAATATTTTGCAATTTTATTGTTATATTACACAGCACTCGTATGCCATCATCATCAACAAAAATATTAAAACTAGCAACAACAACAGCAACAACAAAAAACTATTCGTTCATAATGTACTTCGAGATACTTTAAAATTAAAATTTTATGTAGATGACATTTTCAAATATGATACGAGAACAAACACTCACTCATACATACAAAAACCAAAAAAAACATTAAATTATTGACTTACATTTAACATCTAATCTCGCGTCTACTGGCGTTGAACGTGCCGCATACGATTCATGTATAGCAACGCATTTAATTATGCTACCATGACGTTCACGGGTCGCTGGAATTTGTACCACCGATGCGGCTGACCACGTCCGAGGATTATCCGGTTCGGTGGCATTTATTTGCGGATGAAGTGGCTGAATTTCTTGTTCACCTAAAAAAAAAAAATAAAATAAAAATAAAAAAGGTTAACGTATATAAAAAAAAAATATTTTTTATGGATTTTTAAATTTTTTATTTTAATGAGACGTTGTAAAAATGGTTTTTATGGCGAAAAATATGTAAAGTTTTGTGGTTTATATGTACATTACAAAATATGAAAAATAAATAAATAATAAAAATATTGTAGAATTGCGCGTAATTATATTTACGGATCTCAATTTTATGGCCCTTCTCCTCCTCCCTGTCTCCACAAATGGTTTGGATAGAACGGTTTTAAAATACTTAAGTACTTGGTACTGCTTACTACAATTTTATATTTTATACTTGAAAAGTTGTAAATTTAATGCAAGCGTTGAACTTTATTATGCTCAATGCTATAAAAATGTATATCGTGTGTATATGTCATTATGAAAACTGTTTCGTAAAACATTTTTTTGTGTTGATAGTTGAAAACATCTCAATGAACCTTAATATTCAATAATAATATGCGCTGTATCTGAATAAGATCAAAAAGTATCCAAAGTTTTGTTCAAAGTTTTGCAAAATATGTACGTATTAAAAAGAAATAGCTATCTAGTTTTAATATGCTCAATTGCATGTTCAAAAATACTTTTAGAGCTTTATTTTGACTTACGGTTAGGTAAAAGTAAATCCTATTTAGGACTGTTTGGTCTACACTAACATAGCACCTGAATGGTATTCATTATATTAATTGACAATCTAAAATAAGTTATTAAATTATATAGGAATGAATTAACCGAAAACAAAGAAAATCTTTTAAATATTTGAAACTAATTAAAAATTTGAATAATCTTGTAATAAAGTAATTAAGTAATATTTTATATTATTTATATGTACAGGGTGGCTGAGACCAAGTGTTACCAAATGAAAACGCTGTAATTTTTTTAATTTTGATTATTTTTTATTGAAATTTCGTGGAATATGTTGAAAACATATTACATTTTATGAAAACATGTTACTGCTCGATATGACCTCCTTTGGCTTTGATTATTTGATTCAGTCTTCCATAGAAAGCATTGCATGCTGACCGAACGTGGGCTTGCGGAATTTTATTCCATTCTCGAACAAGATCTGGCTTCAATGCATCAACACTTTCGTATTTTTTAGTGGACACCTTACTCTCCAAAATGGACCATATGGAGAAATCCATGGGATTCAAGTCTGGTGAATATGGTGGCCATTCTTTCGACGAAATCAGCCGCGGAACGCAATTTTGTAAAAATTGCTGTGTCGCTCGAGCTTTGTGTGACGGTGCCGAGTCCTGTTGGAATGTCCAACGGTTCGTACCAAAGTGTTTACGTGCCCAAGGTAGCAAAGCATCGTTTAGGATCTTTTGGCGGTACATCTCTTGGTTTACCTTGACTCCATGTTTGATGAAAACCAGAGGAGTGCGTCCATCTGCAGTAACTGCAGCCCAAACCATAACATAAGCTGGTGATTGCTTGCGCATGGCAACTCTTGTGTCCAAATTATCGTTGGACTTGTCCTCTAACCAAACACGATAATTTTGTTTATTCACATGCTGTTGAATGGTGAAAATTTTCTCATCAGAAAAGACAATTTTTGGAATCTCATCACGTTCGGCCAAGGCCTTCAATGCTCGTGTTCTTTCAAGCCTAACTTTTTTTTGTGCCTCCGTAAGATCTTGAACTTTTTGTATCTTGTAGGGCTTCAAGTGTAGTTCATTTTTCAATATGGTTTGAATGCTGTATCGTGAAACATGTAGACGTGCGGCTAATTGATTGGCACTTTGACGAGGATTTCGTTGGATTCGTTTCTTCACCTTTCGTATCATTTCTTTTGATGTTGCTGTCTTTTTAGGACCGCCTCTGTTGCGTTTAGCGATGCTACCAGTTTCGTTGTATCGAGTTATGGTTCGATACACAAACATTTTATTCACATTCAAATGCTGGAGCTGACGAACTATTGCTGTTTGTGAATTTCCACCCAAATACAGTGCAATTACACTATTACGTTTGAATTCCATTACGATTTTTTTATTAAGATATTAATTTAGAACAATTATTTATTGACCACATATAAACAACTAACCAAACTTCAATCTGTCAAAAAATTAATGCGCGAAAATGACAACTACACAAATGACAGCAGAGTGAAGTTAGTAACATTTGGTCTCAGCCACCCTGTAAATAGATATTCTAAATCTAACTCAACCTAGGCCACACTTTGCGAAACCACTTCTGCACCCAATCTTGTAATAACCCTTAATTCCCGGCTAATTCGCAAAACCACTCCTTCCTTCCAATAAAACACCATTCTAATTTAATAAATCTTTCCACAAACCTAGTTATGTAATCAATCAAATTAATCAAACTTCATCTCTTAATCCATTTAGCAAAAAATGATTCCCAAAATAGCAGTTGGCACTCAACTCAAAAAACTCACCAAATTCGTTTTATGAAATCGATTGTGATAGTGGTATAATACGCTAAGGTAAAAGTGTAGTAGTTTCGGAGATATTCGCCATCATATTATACCGACTTAATACAATTTTACTCGGAAAAATTAAATTGAATGAACCAATTTAAAGTATGTTTCAGGTTGGTAGTATCAGGTTCTTAACTAAAAAGTATTAATTAAAAATCTCCATCATTGAATACTAAACGAGACAATCTGTATACAATGAAGAAAATGAAGATGCGATTTAATTTTCTTTTTACTAGTACTTTACTAGTACATCATTCAAAAATGTTGTACATAAAACAATTTTTTAATGTCAACTTACATAATAAAAGAACGTTACTTTTGGTTTCCACTGTATTCAACTTAAACATTCGAAACAAAATAATAAACCAATGATGCAAAAGACTAAACGGCCAAGTTTATTGTACTACTATAATTAATACTGTAAGAGGGCAAGAAAGATATAGTGAACATATGATCAGGGTCTTACGTCTCGCACAAAAAATAATACGTATTTATTTATTTATAATATTATTCTCACTTGATCTTCTGGAAAACACCAAATGAATGATTATCCAAAAATATAGGTCTTTGGTTGGTCTCATGCATTAGAGAAAAAGCTTGGGGTTTTTGGAGAAAGAAGGTAAGAAAAAAGAAAAAATATTTAAAACTGAAGTTTCCCCTCACTCCAACCAACTTTTCCAAAACGAATCACTCAATTCCCTTTTCTCTCCGTCGATAATGAATATAAATAAATATTTAAAGTACATCGTTCAACCCACCAAACTAACAGTGGGCGAACAATAAAAAGTAAAAGACTCGGTCTATTGAATAAAAAAGTGACTATTCAACCGTATATACATATGACAATAAAAGTTCTTAAAAGCGTAAAAACCAGAAGATATTATTTATAAGCTAATAAAACTGACTACCTGACTTGCTCATCAATGTTTATGTGACCAGAATCAAACGTCGTTCGTATTATTAATCTACCTATACTTCTCACTCATATTGTTACAAAAAAAAATAAACCAATGACACGTCGATACAGTATTAGAGTAAAACTCCCAGAAAAGGAATAATGAAATAAATAAGTATAGACATTTCTGGTTGATCATACTTTAGCGACCATACACGAGGTGTCCCGATTGCAAAATTTGCAAAATTCGTAAAAACAACAAGAAATTACCTATTTCACCACTGTAAAATAACAATTAGACCCTCGCCACGCAATTGCACTAGTAAAAAAATTACACAATAACCTCATATTCTTATATACTAGTATTATATTCTCTTTGGTTACACTGACCAACATGCAACATACATTAACTGGGCATCGCCTTTCTACTATGAAAAACATTGCAAATAGCGCGCAAATCAAAACCAAAGAAAATTACGCAAATTGCCCTGATCATAACCAGTCCAGAGATAACCCGAAAAATAGATTATCAGGAAGACGGCTACAATTTATTTGGATGGCCAAATCTGTGAAATATAAAATTAAATTTAGATCATTTTGGTGACGAATCGAAATAAATAAACTATTGCTGCATGTATTTTAGCATAAATACCGGCGAAGGTACGAAGGTACAAATACTCAATTTTTATTCAAAATTTACAATACTGAAGTTTCACAATTATATCGTGACAGCCTTTAAAAGCGAATCCTTATTAAAAATAATAAACAAGCAAGAGCGGAGCAGTTTCTCTTTTCGGCTTTGTTATATAAACAATTCTGTGTTGTATATCGTAGACGTATCTGAAATGGTGAAAATACATGAAATCACATTTTTTTAAAAGTCATGTTTTAATTTTATGATTTTTCTGTTTTGAGTGTGTAGCACGGAATAGAACCGAAAGGCCAAATTTTCAAAGGCTGAATGTCGAAAGGCCGACGAATGGCAAAATGTCGAAACGCCGAAAGGGTCTAAAGGCCGAATATCGAAAAGCCGAATTTCGAAAGGACGAATGCGTCGAAAGGCCAAATAGGTCGAAAGGCCAAATGTCGAAAGACCGGTTGTGTCGAACGGCCGATTGTGTCGAAAGGCCGTTTATGTTAAAATTGATTTTAATTTTTCATCTTCTTATGATTAAAAATTTTCAAAATTTATATTTTTATAAAAACAAAAATTTATATTTTTATCAAAATTTTTGTATAAAAATGTTTAATAGTAAACCGCCTTAAATATTAAAATCTTCTTACGATTTTCCTGCCATTTAATAAAAAATTATTAATTATAATTAAATAAGAAAAATAATTAAATGTTTTTCCCGCTAAAATTTGATCACATTAATATGCCACAAACACAGAATTTATTAGCACTTATTTTCAAATTATTAAAATCATTTTTGATTGAGAAATAAATTCAATGGTTTTAAATATTGATTTCAATCAAATAAATGAAGGAAAATTGAATGAAAATTCGGCCTTTCGCCCCATTCGGCCTTTCGACATTCGGCCTTTGACACTCTCGGCCACACGACATTCAGGCTTTCGAAATTCAGCCTTCCGACCAATTCGACGTTCGGCCTTTCGACATTCGACCTTCCGACATTCGGCCTGTCAACATCGAACGTGTAGCATTAACCAAAAAAAATAATTATGGAAAATTTTTTTGTTATTATTGTTGTTGTTTTTCAGTTAAAGAATGTCAATTATTTATTTTATT
The DNA here is from genome assembly GCA_958295665.1 of Tipula vernalis. NCBI lineage: Eukaryota > Metazoa > Arthropoda > Insecta > Diptera > Tipulidae > Tipula > Tipula vernalis. Next base: position 73,647,321 of record OY282559.1, on the reverse strand, counting down.
GCATTCATTCCTGTTGTATTTATTGCTATAGAAACAAAACTGATTATTCGAAAATTATAAAGTTGAGCTCATTTTATAGATAAGTAAATACGTCATAAAGTAGTGATTAAAGAAAAAAAACATTGAATACAACAATTAGTAAAATAAAAATAAAATTTTGGTATGAGTCTTGCATTTTGTTAGGTCCAACCTCTCTGATATCCCATACCTCTAAAAATATTTTTGGAACTCCTATCAAAGAATGTTTATAAATAAAAATTGTATATTGTAATTAAAAACAGGTAGTCCCTTTTAGGTATAAATTACTGTCAACATTAATTTTTCAAGTTGTATGTGAAGCACAATCAAAAAATGTAAGTTTATTTTAATGAGTGATAGGGTAATAATGATTAGCTTTAAAAGTGTTTCCTGAGTCAAACTGTGCGAAAAATTTAAGTAATATTAATGATAGTATTAAGATTTTTGGAAAAATATTCGAAATTACAAAACAAAATGAATTTTTTGATATTTCCTTAATTAAGCTGAAAAATCTAATTCCTCATTGCTTCACTTCACTGCAACAATCTAGCTTAATAAAAAATAAAATAGGAAGTCTGAAGCAATTACTTGTAAATATGCAGAAAATTATCCATTTATAATGCAAAATGGAGCAAAATTGTTTCATTGGAACAATAAATAAGCGACTATTCCTCCGTTTGTAATTTACAAAAAAGTAGTCACTAAATTCTTGAATAGGAAGATTTAGTTTTAAAATGTTCTCGAAAATGGAGGTATCTTTTTAATATTAGACGGGACATTTATATTTTTCAGAATAGGAAACCATTTCAAACGTATCCATAGTCTGGACGAACCATAACATTAGTTTCACTTTTTACATTAATTTTGTCTGGAATTTTATTTGTTTGACTAAATCTTATGTTCGAAAAGAGTTTTGATTTGAAAATGCTTCTCAGACTAAACCTATTTTGATTGTGTAGTTACCTTTTAATTGTTGATTGGAACTCCTTACTTTTTTGTTACTTCGGAGCCAACGTATTCCAGTTCAAACATTCGTGGCTGAAATACCTTTTAAGAGGATTGGTTAGTCCAAATACACAAGGGGCATGTCCTAAGTAAAAATCTATCATAAATATAATTAACAAACCAAAGTGTTTTAAATTGTCCCATATATTTTTTTTAGAATTTAGCTAATAAGTGCAATTAAAAGTGGGCTTAACCAATTTTATAAATTTAATTTATTTTTAACCAGTAAAAATAATAAAAAAAAAAAATTTAACCGCTGCAAAACAGGTGTTGCAATACTCGTCTTTTGATATTAAAAATAAGTACATATCGTCAATTTTTATTTAATAAATATAGATTAAAATTTAATTCAATTAAATTAAAATTTAATACAAATAGATTCAGTTTATGGTTGCCTCTCGAACAGTGAAGTCTAATAAAAATTAAATCCTATTGTGATACAAATTGTATTTTTGTTTTGTTCTACAAATTATATTTAATATTTGTCAACCGGGCTCAAATTAAGCTCAGAAATTGTTTAAGGCGCACATAGCTTAGGACCTGAAGTAGAACTGTTAAAAGCTTTGTTAACATGCTAACCAGAGCAATAAAACATAGGATCTTAGACTTACTGAACAAATCCTGGCAAGCCCAGCTTATGAATCTTGAAAACGGAACCATAAAGTATTAGAATACTGCTAAGTGCGCCACTGCAACTTCAGGAAGGTGAAACCACAGTAAAACTATTTTGTTAAACTCACAAAAGTGTACAGCGCTCGCAAATACCTGTCATTATATTTATCAATCCACTCATAATTACGGGTCCATTCCTGAATGTGATGTCAATATTAGCTGCCAACAATTAATAACTAAATATCATCCACAAGAATTTGAAGAAATTCGTTTAGAAGAGCTATGTGATATTATTAAAACTCTACGACCGTATAAAACATCTTGGATGTATGATATTCTTAACATTTTTTTAAAACAGTTGCCAGACTGTGGTGTTAAAACACTCCTGCTAATTTTTAAGAGTTGTTTAAAATTATGTTATTTCCCAAATTCCTGGAAAATAGCAAAAGTTACTCTAATTCTCTAACCCAATAAGGAATCCCATAATCCTGAACGATATAGAACTATAAGCCTTCTAAGCTATATAAGCAAGGTTTTTGAGAAACTTACCAAATTCGATTACAATCTTTCATGGAAGATATATCAGATCTGGGCGTTCTGCGGTACATCAAGTGCACAGAATAGTACAATACGTAAGGGAAAATCGTATCAATAAAAAATCCACATCCCATTATAGATTACTACTGAAATAACAGGAAGTTTTATGTACAAATATATAATGAAAAATCCAGTCTAATGAATATTCCTGCTGGTCTCCCGCAAGGTTCCGTATTAGCTCATCTGTTATTTAACATATTTATTAATAATATTCCTAGATTTGACGAGTGCCAATTAGCTTTATTTGCTGATGATACTGCGATATACCACTCCAATGTTTTCGCCAATAACATAATATCCAAACTTAACGGCTATCTAAATGCACTTAACTCTTATTTCACAAATTGGAAACTAAAGATAAATACTAGTAAATGTGAAAGCATTTACTTTACAAAATGTCGTGCACCAGAAAAAATTCCGAAGCTACCGTTAGTTCTGAATGGTGTTCAACTTCAATGGAAATCGAAGGTACGCTATCTAGGCCTAATTCTTGATCCAAAGTTGACCTTTGGGAATCATCTGAACCATATTAAAGAAAAATGTGAAATATTGTTAAAATTCGTATATCCACATCTAACTAAGAATAGTCAACTTAGCTTCAGAAATAAAATACTACTACATAAAGTAATGGGTTTGAGCTTTATTCTATATGGTTCACCCAAATGGTCCAACGCAAAAAACACAAATAGAAATAAAATTCAGATTCTTCAAAACAAATTTCTGAAATTGATCCTAAAAGTTCCTATTCGATATAGAACGATAAGAGTTCATCGTGAAACCGATACGAGGTTTAAAAAAGATTTATTTTCTGAAGCTAGACCAAAGTATTATTGCCATCTGACATATAATGTAAGTAACGAATTAATTAATAACTTAAATTAAAATTGAATGTTTAACTTTTGATTAGTTTAAGTATTATGGTTAAATTAGAATAAGATGGCAAACAACTAGACTAAATATTCTATGTAAATTGTATTGCGATGTCCCCCATATATTTAATAATATAAAGAAAAAAAGAAAATCCTATTTGAAGTAAAGCCAAGGAGGTTAAGCTCAAAATTTTAGTTACTAATTAAGTGTAAAATTACCCTTTGTATTAAATTATGCCAAATAAATAAAAGAAAAAAAAAATACAAATGGATTAAAATTTAATTCATTTGTATTAGATAGTAATATAAATACAATATATTGAAACCTAATTACGTATGAAATAATAGTACACGCAATCGGGATGAAATGGAATCATTTTTAAAAGTTAAGTAGGTGGATAAAAATATCACAAAATATATTAAATTAGAAAAGCATACAAGTGATAATAAAAACGTATTAAATTCTACGAATATCCTTATTTTAGCTAAGATTTGATGCAATTTTACATTACGTTTTTGTTGGTTTTTATGGTATATTATATTTTACCCTAGTGTTACCACCATCCGAAGAATAATTTATATACATTTAAAGATAAAGACGGCATTGAAATACAAATTGAATTTATAATTCAAATCGTCAAACAATATCTAAATTGCGCATGTTTTTGCCTAGAAATACATCTTGTTCTAGCTGATACCACAGAAGACCCCGAAAAAGAAATTCCTGGTTCTCTGAAAATAAGTAGAGAATGTATCGGTAAAAAAAGTTTATTGAATGATAATGTAAGCTAAACCCCTACTATAGATTTTGAAGATTGTATTAGAAATATTTCATTGTACTCAAAGCTCTAAAAATCTACATCCAAAACCAACTGGCACTTTAAAAGATTCTTCCCATCGTGCATTAGTGACAGCAGCAACAAATTTTTTATGAAATTCGTTTGGAAATTACCCTTAACACCAGATAGCAAAATTGACTAAATTTAATATACCTACGTCGATTTATAAGCAAATTTTCCTTTTTTTAAGGAATTATTTTAGAATCCAGAGCAAAATTGTGGCTATTTGGTAAATAAAATAAGGAATATCAATACTAAACTTCACAAACATGACGCACCGTATTCTTCTAAACAGCCAAAAGTTTTACAGTTTAATCCAGAACTAGGCGACGGAGTACAATCTAATCTAGATTCAGATGGCAAAGCATTATTTAAAAATTACTTAGCGATATAACAAGAGGCACAAATTAAACAACGGTTCGCACTAACTGCAAAACTACGTCAGAAACTATTTAACAAAGATTTTAATGTTTATGCTGCATTCTCATTTTCCTTTTTCAATCCATGAATTGTTAAATCTTGCTAAGCTGTATTTTTCAGTTTAATAATTTTTATTCGTTATTTTAGATTTTGTACGATTTTCAAATACGTTTCCCGCAGAATCATAGTTCTCTATCTAATAAATTAACCCGGTATACGAAATACATAACAACTGTCTATTCTGAATTGTGTGCTGAAAATATTTTAGAATTTACTGGTTAATATAAAAAAATATAATGTTTTAAAAAACACCTACATATGTTATCGATTTAAATTGAATCAATAATTTTTTGCTATTGTTAAAATGATTAACAACAGCGACAGAAGGACCAAAATCCAAGAAAACCGAGACACCAAATTTTGATGGGTCAAAAGTTCGATTCATAAAATTTGAAGATGTAGGTAGTTATTAAGTTAAACGATAGATGCAAATTATAAGCTATTATATTGGAAAGGGGTAGCAAAATTCATGACGATGTACTAAAATGTTGCACAAATTATGATACTGTTAAAGTTAGCCAAAATTTGGCAGCCGAAAATGAAAAGTCGATATTGCAGATTATGTTAGTCCAGCAGAAAAACAAATGGTAATATAGATTGCCTAATCACAGCCGAAAGTTTCCAACTTAAAGTAAAATGTCGATAATGTAGATTAGTATATTAACATTCCAGCCGAAAATAAAAAATTTAGTAGTTATCAGCCGCAAGTAAATATGTATCGTATTTACCTTTACCATCCCTTTACCATCCTATTTAGGATTTAAATAAAAAATTGTATAAATAGTTTTCCGTGTAAAACTTTTCTTAACCTATTCGTAGAAAATATCGAAAAATCAGAAGAATCCACAAAACTGGAATAAAAACAGCCTCTAGAGTGTATATCTGAAGTTAAATCGTTCTATGTGATTTGTCAATAGATATCGAATGGAAAAATTCTGTTCAAGTTTCCCGTGGGAAATCTCGGAAAATTTGATTTTGGAAAAAAAAAAATTCCTGCGGGACCTATTGACAAATCACATCAATGCAATTCTTCTCCAGACATAACACTCTAGAGGCTGATTTTATACAAAGTTTCTAATAATTTGTGGAAAATCTAATTTTCCAAGATTTCCCACGGGGAACTTGAACTGGATTTTTTTCCTCCAATACCTATTGACAAGTCACATCAATGCTATTTATCTCCAAACATAACACTCTAGAGGCTGATTTTATCCATCCATTTCTTACTTTCGGCTGGAAACTTTTTTGAATTTTCCGAGATTTCCCATGGGGAACTTGAACTGAATTTTTTTCTTGCGATAGCTATTGGCAAGTCACATCAATGCAATCTATCTTCAAACATAATACTCTATTAGCTGATTTTATACAAATTTTCTAATAATTTTTGGAATATCGAATTTTCCGAGATTCCCTACGAGAAACTTGAACTGCATTTTTTTTCCTGCGATAGCAATTAGCAAGTCACATCAATGTAATCCATCTCCAAACATAACACTCTAGAGGCTGAATTTATACAAATTTTTTAACGATTTTTGGAAAATCGAATTTTCCGAGATTTCCCACGGGAAACTTGAACTGGATTTTTTTCCTGCGATACCTATTGACAAGTCACATCAGTGCTATTCATCTCCAGACATAACACTCTAGAGGCTGATTTTATCCATCCATTTCTTACTTTCGGCTGGAAACTTTTTTGAATTTTCCGAGATTTCCCATGGGGAACTTGAACTGAATTTTTTTCTTGCGATAGCTATTGGCAAGTCACATCAATGCAATCTATCTTCAAACATAATACTCTATTAGCTGATTTTATACAAATTTTCTAATAATTTTTGGAATATCGAATTTTCCGAGATTCCCTACGAGAAACTTGAACTGCATTTTTTTTCCTGCGATAGCAATTAGCAAGTCACATCAATGTAATCCATCTCCAAACATAACACTCTAGAGGCTGAATTTATACAAATTTTTTAACGATTTTTGGAAAATCGAATTTTCCGAGATTTCCCACGGGAAACTTGAACTGGATTTTTTTCCTGCGATACCTATTGACAAGTCACATCAGTGCTATTCATCTCCAGATATAACACTTTAGAGGCTGATTTTATTCATCCATTTCTTACTTTCGGCTGGAAACTTTTTTGAATTTTCCGAGATTTTCCACGGGAAACTTGAACTAAATTTTTTTCCTGCGATAGCTATTGACAAATCACATCAATGCAATTCATCTCCAGACATAACACTCTAGAGGCTGATCTTATACAAATTTTCTAATAATTTTTGGAAAATTTAATTTTCCGAGATTTCCCACGGGGAACTTAAACTGAATTTTTTTCTAGCGATAGCTATTTACAAGAAACATCAATGCAATCCATCTTCAGACATAACACTCTAGAGGCTGATTTATTTTCGGCAGGAATGTCAATAATATAATCTGCATTATCGACTTATCATTTTCTGCTGGAAACTTTCAGCTAACTTTAACAAGGTCTAATTATGATGAACCTACAGGCTAACAGAAAATCATAATAAGATCGTTAGCCAACTAGCAAAATTTAATTTAAATTCTACTTGAACATTATTAAGTTGAACGGTAGAAGAAAATTTTCAGTTCTTATATTGAAAAGGGGTAAAATTCCCTGATGATGTTCTAAAATGTTGCACAAACTATGATGAACCCATAGGCTAACAGAAAATCATAATCAAATCGATGGCCAACCGGTTAAATTTAATTTAAATTTTATTTGAACATTATTAAGTTGAACGGTAGAAGCAAATTTTCAACTCATATATTAGAAAGGGGTAGAAAAATCCATGACAATGTTCTAAAATGAGCCACAAATAATGATGAACCCATAGGCTAACAGAAAACCATAATGAGATCGATGGCCAACTTTCAAAATTTAATTTAAATTTTACCTGGACATTATTAAGTTGAACGGTAGAAGCAAATTTTTAGCTCTTATATTGGAAAGGGGTAGCAAAATCCATGACGAAGTTCCAAAAATTTGCACAAATAATAATGAACCCATAGGCCAACAGAAATCATAGTGAAATCGATGGCCAACTGGTAAAATTTAATTTAAATTTTACTTAAACATTATTATGTTGAACGGTAGAAGCAAATGTTCAGCTCATATATTGGAAAGGTTTAACAAAATCCATGACGATGTTCTAAAATGTTGAACAAATTATAATAAACCCTTAGACTTACTGGCCAAATTTAATTTAAATTTTACTTGAACGTTATTATGTTGAACGGTAGAAGCAATATTCCAGCCTTTATATTGGAAAGAGGTAACAAAATCCATGATGATTTTCTAAAATGTTGCACAAATTAAGATAAATCCTTAGCCTAAGAGAAAATCATAATGAGATCGGTGGCCAACTGGCAAAATTTAATTTCAATTTTACTTGAACAATATTAAGTTGAACGGTAGAAGCAAATTCTCAGCTCATATATTAAAAATGGGTAGAAAAATCCATGACGATATTGTAAAATGTTGCACAAATTATGATGAACCCATAAGCTAACAGATAATCGTAATGAGATCCATGGCCAACTGAACGGTAGAAGCAAATTTTCTGTTCTTATATTAGAAAGGGATAGCAAAATCCATGACGAATTTGAAAAAATTTGCACAGATACTGATGAACCCACAGGCAAACAGAAAATCATAATGAGGTCGATGGCCAACTGGCAAAATTTAATTAAAATTTTACTTGAACAATATTAAGATGAACGGTAGAAACATATTTTCAGTTCTTTTGACAATTAAAGTTCTCTTTGAGATTATTCATTTATTTATTCAATTGTAGATACATAACCTATCATCTTCAGATTATGATAAATCTCGTTCAATTTATTTAGTTTGTAAATTAAAAGCAATAAATACATTTTGGATATACCGCAATTACGAAATAACTATTGAATTCAATTTTATTTTTAGTTTTTAGTTTTGGAGTTATAAAGATCATAATATTTCTTTAAAAAAATGTCAATCAAATTTAGAGTCGCTAGGCTACAGTCTTCCTCCGTAAACAGCGCCTTAGCGTTTTATTCGAAAGAGGCAACAATTTCGATATTTTAAGAATCTCTTTCTATTTTAAGAAAATAGTTCAACACAAACCAATACGCCTATTGTCAACAAAATGTTTTATTTAGCCATCGTAATCTTGGTAGAGTGAATAAAACAAGTAAATGCTTCCTTTAACTGCACTTTTGAAAGTGTATGCTTTAATATTTTAATAATTTAATACTTGATGATTTACAAGGTTTTGTATAGGGAGAATTAAGCATAGCTTCAAAATATATTAAAATCAGAACAAGTCGGAATCGTTAATATTGAACGACGGGTAATAGATACATTCAAAGTAAAGAAAAGGTCATGCCTGAATGCGATACGAATTCAAATGTATTTACAAGATTCCGATTTGCATTGAATCAGAATTGAAGGAAATTCGGTCGTTTCTTATTTAAATCATCTGACCTCCGACTTTTTAGCACCTACGTCTAAGGATATTGATGGTCAGAAAGTCACCAGCTTTTGTCGTTTTGGACACCTATTGTTTTAAAAAAATCTATTCTAAATATAGAAGAATGTTTTGTCCAGGTTCGCGCATCATTAAAAAATTGAACAATTTTTACCTTCGTTTAGTAGGAAATAATTGGGTCTGGATAGAAGCCGCTTTATATCGTTTGGTAATCCATAAGTATTTTTTTTCATAATCAAAAATTTGACGAATAGATCCAAACAAAGGTTAAAACCTTTTTAGGAAATAACCATATTTCCAATTGGAGTTCGCATATACATTTATAGACGCAAATTCTAATTGGATAGTACGTGTACATTTCTATATGTGTTTTCAGTTGGAATATAGTATATTAAAATTGGTTATTTTATTGAAAGCAATTGAGTTGGCAACCAAAACATTTTCGGCATTAAATTTAATCTCCGGTCTCCGGCTCAAGGTTTAATAGCTCCGGACCAAGTTATGGAAACGGTTTTGCGATAAATTGAGTCAAGGCAGTTAAACTAGATTGATTTAGCCTTTTAGGTAATCTTAAAAAGATGGAAACCTAACTACCGAAATTTTAAGGGAGGCATCAATCCGAAAATAAGAAAATTTGGTCATAAAAGTAATTTGTTCTAAAGTCTAAAGGATGCCATGCTTTCCATAAAAAGGAGTTACTCTGTCCTGGAAACAGGGTAAAAAATGACTGAAATAGAATGGAATTAGTCCTAATGGAACTGGAGAACTATACTTGGCGTTGATAACTTGACACGTTCTCCAAATTTCATTTTTATTTGTAAGGATATATAACGTTGGTTTGTATGTAAAAGTTGATTAATTTAATAAATAAAAACTAAACTTTTTGTTAATTATTTTATTTTATAAATTTTCTTTAACAACGTTAATTTTTATTGTTATCTTGTGTTGGTTGTTGCTCTGCTGCTGCTGCTGCTAAATCCCAAAATTGAATAGAATGAATATTGGGTTTGTTCTCTTCCTCGTGTGCTTTTTGATAAACGCCGAACCTAAATTCGGTAACCAGTTTTTCTTTGTTCGGGCCATCGTGCTATTGATGATGTTAAAGTTATGACGCAGGCTGTTGACAAAAAACATTATACCTATTGTCTTCGTATGATTTTATCAATTTTGTTTTGTTAAAATCGATGCGATTTTAATGCAATTCCAAATGAGGTGATTTGGAGGTCATGCTAACAAAATGATTGTGTATCACAAAAACATAATTTTTCAATTATATTTTGCATAAGAAATTTTGTATATACAAGTTATGTTGTATGTTTGTGTATGCAATGTACTTTGTATAGTTTGTATACCAAAGTAGAATCGTTATGTAATGAGGAAAAGAATGAATTCACAATTAAATGTGAATTGTTCGTTACAAATTTTGGAACGTATTTTGTAAAATTCTTTATCTGGAGGATTGTCCATTGATAAAAATTAGAGCTCGGAGGGATGTTGACTTTATTGTGCGGTGTTTCTTGTAATGGAAGAAACTACCCGCTACAGATATAAACGGAATCCTCTTTTGACATTGCGAATAACTCTCCACTAAATAATTCAATCCAAATTCTTTTAAGAACGGATGGACAAATTTCTATAACAATGCTATATAATGAATTCAAATTGGGAATTCATCGAATTTCTTCTGAGTTGATAATACTGCAATTCCAATTCCATTTATTTAGTACAAAAAATTATTAAATAAAATTATTATTTAATGCGCAAGAGCATCTGCTTGATTTTCAGAAAACAATGAAAGTATTATAAATGTCAAACACTACCAACCTCTAAAAATAAATCACGAGAATTGATTGGTTATTTCTTTGGACCAAGATTGAATTCCAACTCCAATTCCAATTCTTTGGCCAAATGAAATGTCACTGATATGGGTTGTTAGAAATTTTAAATTAAATGATAACTTAATTGGAATTCCAAGAGTATTTGATAATAAAAGGTTCACTATAACGATCAAATATTAAGGACGGGTTCAAACTAATCGTCACATAACGTAAAGTATATTTTCGAAAATACCTTCTTGGTGGAATGATTCGTCTTATTATAAAACGCGATAGCAGATTTTTGCGAAATTAAAATTGACAAATGCGACTACTCAGTATTAGTCGGATATGGCATTTGCGAAGTGATCACATTAATAACTAATCTGTGTATTTTAAATCTGATTTTATTATGAAATAACAAATATTTTGTTAAAAATTTAATTTTTCTTATTTGATAATAAAAAGTTTTTTTGTAAGGAATGCGATAATCGCTTTTCACAATACAAACACAATCCGCAAAATTGCGAAAAATAAGAAATCCGATCCATTTCATAATTTGGTCCAAGGGATAGTCCTCTGAGATAGCCCTCCACCTTTTTATATTTCACGTTGAAAATTTAAAATTTATAGCGGATTGTATTTTGGTTTAAAATGTCGAGAGTAGAGTAGAGTAAAAAAATGATTATTTTTTAACGGTTACTAAGTGACCCTAGTTCGTAAAAATGTTGTTACTAAAGATATAAAGGAGAAGTCGTAAAAATATTGAGGCACATGTATTTTACTGAAATTATTCTGATGTTTCAGATGAGAATTTACCACCAGCCTCAATGTTTTTGGTCAGAAATTACTCATGATAGTAAGGGTTTTCATTTAAAACCTTTGTTGTTAACTCCGTAAACAATAGTACCAGATAGGAGGAGTTAAAATTCAACAAAATATAACAACCGAAATGGTTTCAAACGTTGTTGTTATTTTTGCGCAGTAAGTTTTGAATCAATCATCCAATGATGTAGAAACCGAATTTATAATTTCAAAGCCAAAGAAAATTGCAGCGTTCACAGTGTTGTCAACAGTGTCGTCCAACAAACATAAATTATGTGAAGTGTAGCAATATTTCACAAATATAACGCCTAGGGCGCCGTATATGAATAAAACGCCTAGTAAGCGTACTATTCGTTTAAAACGCCTAGGAGTTATTTTCGGTGGAAGATAGTAGCGGAATATCAACCTGAGATTTAGATTCATGAATAACTTAAAAATGATTGATTCCCCTAAATGTAATTATTTGAATAGCATCTGTTTTAGGTGTATTACGTAAATGCAAAACCTATCAATTTTTGTAAATTTTGTGAATCGAAAGCTATACTAAGCAAAGATTAAAATAAAATTAAATAAATATGAAGAATTTCCCCCAATGTATGTAGGTACATTCTACTGATGGGGTCGGAATACATATTCATCTAAAACGATAATCCGTTTACCGTGTACGAATGTAATACATTTTTGGTATGAATGGTTAATGCCACCATATAATAAACCATTTCACACATGAACTAAATTCGACTTCTTCTTTTTTCATTTATTTGTTATTTACCTTATGATTATTAAAATCATTTTTCATGTGTATAAACATAATTTATACATACATATGTCTATAGCTTTAAGTTTTTTTTTTTTCCACCACATTACTGTTGTCATCTTTACCATTCATCTGATGTCTTACGCATTTGTGAATAAGAAGTATATACGAGTATGTTGCGTTGTACGTAAATATAAATCAAACAAACATTATTTATTTTATTTGCCACACAGACAAAATATTTTCCTGACGTTATTATTGTATAATACATAATCATACAACGTTCGTATATTTATTTACGTATTAAAATGTACTTTGTGTTTGATGTTGGTTATATCTACAATAAAAGCATCGAATTTAATTTAATTTTCCATTATCTACTAAATTCTAATTGTTGTCTTTCTTAGCATAAATATATCTCCTGAATACGTAAAAGTATGGGTTTGTCTTGTAATTTGAGATTTTTATTTCGTCTAATTGATTAGAATCGATTATATCATCTTGTATACACATATTTATCCGCATATATCGATATGGGGTATTAAAATAATTTTCTTTAATAAGACAGATAATTTTTTTTTATTTTATACGGTAGTGGTATCTTGTATCTATATTTATATAGTATAAGATATCCGAATGATTGTTGGATCGATTTAGAAAGGATATATTATGTAAATAAACATATAATTATAGTTAAGTAGATATTGATTGGAAATGATTATGTTAATCAATGTGTTTTATACCCATTGACTGTTTATTTAATATAAAATCAAACGATGAATTAGGTCTTTAGGTATAAACAGACAGAAGATGAATTCACACCTATCAAAACAACAATCGATTTGTGGCACCATGTTCCCGCACCAAAATAAATTGTATAAATTGTATTACTGGGTGGTATTGGCAAGTGTGGTTGATTGATTATTTTTAATAAAAACAGATTTAATAAACTGTTTGCTATCTCGTAATTAATAATTTTATTTTTATTATAAAAATGAACCCTTTGGTTGGTTTAAGAAGAAATTTATAGTTTGTATTAATTATGATAGGTAGAAAGCTATAATGGAACTAAACGCATCCTCTAATTAACATTTACAAGGTTTTGAAAATAATATTGTAAAATTTAATTTTAGTTCATAATTAATTATATAGATTAATTACGGAGAGACATCGGAACATTCAAAGAGGATAGACGTATTTTGTCTTTCCTCTTCAAAATTTAATTTAATTTAATTTTATTTTTATTTTTTATTTATGTGTTAGTGTGAAGTATTATGTATATACTTTATATACATTTTAATTCTAATTTAATTCAATTTATTTAAAGTGAAATAATAATTAAAGTGTAATTTTGGAAAATGCAATCCACCGGGATGCATTTATCAGGCAAAGTTTTGTATTTATAGCTAAAGTAATCAAAATTCTTGATTTCTTGATTAAGTGCATGATTTTAGCTTTTGTGAGGTTGTACACAGAATTTAGTTACTAAAATCTAATAATTAGATTGTATTAAAATTGATTTTAACTTAATTTGATATATTTACGTACTTAATTTTCATATCTTATTTTATTTTACGCATAGTTGAAAGTGTTCTTGTGTTTTATTTTGTGTAGAATTTCAAAACCAACTTTGTTATGTCCCCTGCTACACACATGGAAGATAATATAAATTTATATATTTTCTTTATATGTGTTGTCTTGTATGGACATTTTTGTTGGTTTGAAATTATGTATAACTATTGCCACTGTATGTATGGTAGCACAAATAATAGTGTGTATACTGGCAGTGTTGTTCGCTCATATGTATGTATTGGTATTCCTTTTATTGTAGTGTTTTTTTATTCGCTCCGGATAGCTGCTATCGAGAGTTGTCATATGAAAAGTGGCTCCGGATAGCGCTCCGTATAAATAGGTAGAGCCAAATATTTTTTTTATCAAGTTTTCACTAAACAATTGAATTAAAAATGATAGTTTGATATTAAATAAGTTTAGTTTACCAATAAATAGCGTGCCAAATTTAAATTTAGGCGTAAAAAAATGACGGCTCTCGATAGCAGCTATCCGGAGCGGATAAAAAAACGCGCTATATATCATTTTAGTTTTATTCCTTGGATTCTCTGTATTCTCGAGCCATTGTGATGCTAATTGTATGCATAGAATGTAGATGCTATACAAAATGAAATATACGTAGGTGTGTGGGTTTGATTCGAATGGGATTCTTATACTACGTATTATCGAATACGTTCGAGTCTTATTCGAAAATAACTCATACAGCATTTAACAAAATCATTTTTACATGCTCAATTGTTGACGTTAACGTAACATAAACAACATTAAAATTACATTAAATTTTATAAATATGTAATAAACTTGGAAATAATAAATTTTTTAATTAAATTAATTAATTAAACAGAGTTTAGGTTGCAGTAAATATTTATTACATTATGTATTATAAATGTATTATTTATTTGGTACCATTAGAAATCTTTTAGAATTTTATACTACATGCATGGATTCGATTCAAATTGGATCCTTGTGTTTTGTGTGATTGAATGTGTTCGAATATTGATTGGAATTTTCCTATATTATATACAAATTATTTGTGCTAAATTATTTTAATTAATACTATAAAATTATAAATTAACTAAATATCTAAATAAAATGCTAATTTGGAAATGATGATTAAAGTTGAGTTAAAATTTGGTTTGCAATTTATAATGACGTAATCATTTATGGGTGCAAAATTTTGATTAAACGAAGGTGAACAAAGTAGAATTATGTAAAACTATTCGGAAGGCTAAATGTCAATTTTACCAATATGATATACAGATAAAATTTGGAAGAAAATAATGTTTAAGGTTCCTTTCACGGTTTATCATTTTACTTACTTTGCATGCTTGACTGTACAGGTAATTATGTCTATAAACAGAATTGAAGTTTTGTGAAGTATATAAGTAATAAATTTCGTAGATATTGATTTCTGTTTAGCTTAATTAGGTCAACAAGAATATAAGGGATTTATCGAAATTTAGATGGCGGGTTTTCTCACACAATCGACAGAATTACGTATATGGGACTCGTATGTAATATATTGTGTTTTGCTCATTAGGATATATTAATTGATTTGGCTTAATGAGTGTTTAATGGTTCCTCTTCTTTAAGTTGCTAATAAATAAATAATTAAATTTTCAGAATATGGCAGGTTCTGGAATTGATCATTGTCGTGGGGATTAAATTAATCATTGATATTCTAGATTTTTTGTGTCGTAACATGATCAATGTTTAAATTATATTATATACTTATATTAATAATTATCTTCAACATTATTAATTTCCTTTTCTAGATCTTTAGGAAATTTCCGATTGGTTTAAATTTAATTTTATGATTAAGTATATATTTTCATCTTGTTATTTTTAAATTTAGTTGTAGTAGGTAAAAATTAATTAACGATCTACAGGTTAAAGGTAACTAATGAAACAAGCGCTGTGAACTTTAATCGTAACTTAGCAATTTAAATTTTTAACATTCTTTTGAATTTTTAGCTTAGAGATAAAAGCCTACACATGCAATTTTATGAAATGTTAATGTTGTAATACTTGTATGTAATTTATTGTGTTTTGCTCTTAAATATATATAATTTAATTTAGTTTAAAGATTATTTAAAGGTTTCTCTTCCTTAATTTGCTAATAAATAAATCAATTTTTCAGGAGATAACATAGTTTCAGAATGAATCATTAACATGGGTATTAATTAATCCTGAATTTCAGAATTTAATTTTAGTTTGGTGATTTATTTATTAATTTGGATTGGTTTTCAGAGTTGCCTGGGAAGCTGTATATGAATTTTATTTGTGGATTCTTGATTTACTTATTGTACCGATCTGAATTATTAATGATGCGAAGTTGTTGTTGTGTTACTGTAACATTATTATTTTAAAGTATTTTGATAAATTTTATAAAATTATTGAATTTTAAGTATTTATTTTCTTTTCCTGATCGGTAGAAATTTATGATTCGTTTTAAGTAAAATTTTATGTTTAAAATGGTTTTACACGTTTATTTTAATTCATGTTGCAGTACGTAATAATTAATTAATTTGATATAGAAGTACCATGAAAAATGAAATAAGCGCTCTTTTTGTAATCTTAGCTTAGGAATTTTAAATTTTTCTTAAATATTTTATCAGGTAAATTAATGAAAGGCGGATAGGAGAAATTACAACATTATATTGTGCTGTCTTGTGCTAACCTATTTATTATATATTGTACTAATAATTTACTAGCTATTGATCACATTGGTGTCTGTAATCGGGTCGAGTCTGGTCCAACTAATAATCCTATCATATCCTTCGGTTTTGTTATATGTATGTGGCTGTACTGTGTGTGCCCGGGAGTCCGGGAGATCCTGCTATAATGCTTGGCCGTACACTCTCAGTCAATCAATCAATCAATCAATAAAATGTTAATTTTTTGTAATGTGTAATATATTCTGTTTTGTCCATTAATATATTTTAATTAACTTAGTTTTAAAATACTTAAAGGGATTTCTTTTTTAATTTACTAATAAATAATCCAATTTTCAGAATAAACATAGTTCTAGAATTAATCATTATTATAGGGATCAAAATTAATCCCGAATTTCAAATTTAAATTTTAGTTTGAATCAACTCTCCAGGATTAACAAGTAGTGAATAAGCTGTAGTTTAGAAATTGTGTTGTCCTGTGCTAACTATTTTTACTATATAATTACTAACAATTTACTCTTATCCTCCGGCTGGGGATGGATAAATGGGTGTACGATGTGTGCTTGGGAATACTGAAGGTCCGGTTATAATAATTATTCATTTAAGTAATAAAATTTGTTATTATGATGTTTATCAATTAAATTTAGTTTTCAGAGTTGTCTGGGAATTTGTATGTTAATTTTATTTGTTGATTATTAATATACTTATAGTACCTAATTGAATTATTAATAAATCTAGGTATTGTGGTGCTGTAATATTATCATTTAAATCATTTTATATAAATTTTATAAAATAATTGAATTCATAATTATATATTTTCTTTTCTGGATTGGTAGGAAGTTGATGATTAGTTTTAAGTAAAATTTTATGTCTAAACGGTTTAATGTTTATGCTAATTCTTGTTGCAGTAAGTAATAATTTTTAATTGGATATAAAATGACCATTAATAATGAAATAAGCGGTATTATTTTAAATGTTTATTATTTATTTTATCAGGTAAATAAATGAAAGACGGACAAGGATGAAATTACAACGGTATTAATTAATAATTTTTTAAGCCCTGTTTTAGATTTCAGATTTATTTAGTCCTGAGTATCCGGCCCTGGATTCCAGAGAAATAATCATTTAATAATGTAGTTAGATTTTGCTGTCTTGTGCTAACCTATTTATTATATATTGTACTAATAATTAACTAACTATCGATCGCAATGGTGTCTGTAACCGGGTCGAGTCTGTCCCAACTAATAATCCTATCCAATCCTTCGGTTTTTTTATATGTATGTGTGGGTGTACGGCATGGGCCCGGGAGTCGGGAGATCCTGCTATAATGCCTGGTCGTACACTCATAATCAATCATAAAAGTTTAATTTCAACTTTATTTAATTTAATTTTATCTTTAATTTGTTATAATGATGTTTTTTATAATACAGTAGAATCCGTTTATACCAAACCATGTATATAACGAACAAACGATTATAATGATCATATGGTTTTGTTATAAAGTTTTGTGCCTTGAATTTGAATGAACACTTATTTTTTCTTATAGGTACACTACAAACAAAGAACTACGTTTATAAACGTAAACGAATATTTAATTAAAATGAACAGTCGGCTATAGTGAACAAAATTATGTCCCTTGAGTGTTCGCTATAAGCGAATTTTACTGTAATTGTAATTACAATTATAGTTTTAGCTTAGTAATTTTAGATTTTCTTAAATATTTTATGAGGTAAATTAATGAATGGCGAACAGGGGAAATTACAACAATAATAATTTTTAATTTAGATATAGGGAGTCCTGAGTATCCGGCCCTGGATTCCAGAGAAATGATCATCTAAAAATGTAGTTAGATTGTGTTGTCTTTTGTGCCGTCTATTTACTAACTATCGATCGCATTGGTGTCTGTAACCGGGTCGAGTCTGTCCTAACTAATAATCCTATCCTATCCTTCGGTTTTGTTATGTATAAACGGGTGTACGGTGTGTCCGGGAGTCCGGGAGACTTGCTATAATGCTTGGCCGTATACTCACAATCAATCAATCAATCAATAATTAATTCTATAGATTAATTACAATTTAAGAAAGTATATTAAGATTAAAATAAGTAAATAAATTATTTATGGGAACAGGGATATCTTTATAGCTTAATAGATAGAGAATTTAATCAGATATTTTGATTACTTTCAGAACCTGTGTCCAAATTTCTAGCAAATATATTTACTTATCTGTGGCAAAATAGAAATAAGAACGTTGATTTTTCTCAGTGGGATTAATGAGGAACTTATTCAGTTATTCCGTTTATCTATCTGATCAGGTGCCCATTTCTCCATCTAGTAGCGTTAATTGGCCTTTAAAAATTTTATAATTTGAAGATCAAAACCCCAAATAACTTTATTTTTGGTGAACTCAATTAGTTTCCTGTTGTATAGGTAAAAATTTTAATTCGCTGCTTCGTGTCCGTAAGAAACCTGAGTCTAAATATTTTGCCAAATTTATAGCGGCTCCTTATCGTTTCCAGGAAATACCGTAATTTCATGATAAAAATTTGAAACACGTTTATTTCTGGAGAGCACAAACAGAATAACGTTCACCCCATATACCGGCACTTTCGTTTCCCAAACAAATGTATCATACTTGGATACCGATGTGATAGTAAATCAGTGAAAAATCCGTCAGTTTGGCATTTCTTTAGGTATAAAGCCACGAATTCTTAAGCCAGAACCGAATACATATCTGCAGTGCTCAGAAAACAAATACGCCCACAAGGGTCTGCTCTAGTGATAACTGTACCTGATACATCGTAAATTCTACTCAAAGTCCAAATGAAAATAAACGGAAATATTAATTCACAGAAAGTTGTCGATACAAGTAATGCAAAAAAATTTGGATAATCATTGAATCCTAGAGTAGTCCGATATACTAGAAATTTGGAATATTCCTGAAAAACTCGAATAATCTCGTAATTTTTGTTTTTCCAGAATAAAATTTGAATTCTGCAATAATGTAGTAAAATCACTAAAATTCTTTAATATGGGCATCTCAATGCTATGCCATGTAAAAGCATCAATAGTGTCTTTTTTGAACAATAACTTGGGGATGCAGAATAATCTCGAGTTTTGGTGAATTTCAGTTAACGCACAGCCCCTTTTAATTCAATACAAACTAAACTCGAATAATAACGAAAACCTTAAATAACTTTGAAATAAAACATAAAATATCGAATATCCTCGCCAAAATCGGATTTTAGGCGAAACTCTTAACTCGAACAGCGTGAGAAACACAATCGAAACTCAGATATAATCCTAGCAAGTATAATTAAAATGTATATACCAAATTACAATAAACCACTAAGATTGCGAATTACTTGTTCAGTCAGTGAAAATCCTAGTACAAACCTCAAATTGAAAGCCGTCCCAAATCATAAGAAGGAGAGTCCTTGATTGCCAACATGATAATCGGGTGTATTTACCTAATTGGCAAGCACAAAAACGAAAAAAAAATTGGTGCGTTCTGGAAGGAGAACAGTTCGTTTCTAAATGAAAAAAACATTTAATGGCCAGAAGAATATTCTTCTCGGATCATCTACCAGTTTAAAGCTCCTGGCTGAGGCTGAATGCTGGATAATGGATGGCACGTTTCAGGTCATACGATTCCCTATGCGCCAATTATTTGCCATTCATGGACAAATTTTATTGTATAATGGGTTCAAAGAGTAAATCGGCATATTTTGAATCAGTGAATTGCTGCGAGTCAGTCAACCGCTGCGAGTTATAACAGATTTTGAAAAGCCCAGTGTTTCAGTTTGTAAAAAATTATTCCCTTATGCCATCTACAAGATCTGGTTGTTCCAATCCGGGCAAATAATCTGGTGGCGACTACAGGCTCAAGGCTGTTCATCTAAATATGGCAACGATGAAAATTTTAGCACACAAACTCGTATACTAAAAGCAAGCTTCTGTTTATTACTCAGAACTAAAACAAGTTTCCCGCCCTGATGCCAGAGAAGTAGAGAGCCCCTTGATCAATGCAGTTCAAAAACGTTGCCTAAAACACGATCTAGAAGAAGTTTTAAGCATAGATGAGACAATTATCCCGTTTAAGGGGCATCTTAGCATAAAACAATATGTCAAAGGAAAGCCATGTTCATGGGGCATGAAAGTGTTGGTGCTTTGTGACAAAAGTGGCCTCCCTTACGATGTTGCAGTGTATCCAGTGTCTAAAACTGAAATCACACAAGAAAACAAAAATAAATTTGGATTCGGTGCAGCTGTTGTTTTACATTTAGGCAAAAGAATTACAAATCCAAGACACAGTTTGTATTTTGCCAATTATTTCAGCAGCTATCAAGTATTTGAAATGTTAAAACACTTAAAAATAAACGCCATGGGTACAATTCGCATCAATAGATTTGCAAATCTGCCACATTTATCGGATAAAGATTTAAAATTGAAAGGGCGCGGTGCATCGGATGAAGTAACCAGCTTAGACGGGAAAATTTGTGTGGTAAGGTGGTAAGACAACAAAACGGTTTATCTTGCATCGGACTGTGTCGGAGTCGGCGAGGAAAAAATTGTAAATAGATGGGATAAAGTAAGAAAACAATACGATCAAATTAAGCAACCCGAAATTGTTCATCGGTACAACAACGGGATGGGAGGAGTCGATCTTCTGGATCAATTAATTTCTTACTATAGGATTTACATTAAAAGTAGGAAATGGCCGCTCAGAGTGGTTACGCATTTTATCGACTTCGCTATTGCGCTTCCAAATATGAAGGATTGTGATTCACCTGAACCGTCGTCTACTAGAAAGTATAAATATGAATCTCGGTTGATTGATGATATTCAATTCGATTCAGTTAATCATTTTCCAAATACGCTAGGTGTCAATGACTATATCAACATTTAATATAGTATAGTTTCAGTAATTGATCCTAGACTGTCAATAATTGTAACTACTTGCTGTAGCTATTGACATTCTAGTATCAAAAATTATATAAGAAATGTTACAGTTAGGTTAGGTTAGGTTAGGTTAGGTTAGAGTGGCTGCTATCGCACACTTAGGCCAATAGTGGCCCATTGTGATACCACAGGATCTTATCTCACCTTTACCCCTGAATCCATCCAGTGCTACTTATGTAGCGTTAAATATCTCATACTCCACAGTTCGCAAGCTCCGAAAGGCTGTCCATACTGTACACACCCAAGTATTTATGTCTTCTCTATGATAGTGCCGGACACGAGCATAGGAAGTGATCTATAGTCTCTTCCTTCTCCTCGTCCATGCAACTTCTACAAAATTCATTTCATTTATTTCCCATCCCTAAGACCAATCCTAACTCTCGTCTTTCGAGGGATTTTAGTGCCTTGGAACGCCGCAAGTCCAGTTTTGGCAAAACCTGTTTTGCTACCCTACACGTGAGAGTGTTGGTCGATCTCTCATTTGTCAAGGCGATTGCCTTACTGAGCGCCAATTTGAGCCCTGCTATAGGCCTCCCCAGACCTGCTCTTTCCGCCTGCATCTGGAAAATCGTACCGTACCTAGCTAGTTCGTCCACCCTGCAGTTCCCAGTGATGTCCGAGTGACCAGGGACCCAGATTATCTGGATACTGAAATACTCGCTCATCTCATTAAGAGATGATCGGCAATCCAGCGCCACCCGTGGCCTCAGACAAACCGCCTCTAGAGACCTGACCGCCGCCTGACGGTCCACATAAATTGCGATATCCCTTTCTGATACCACATTATGCTTCAATCATGTCACGACTTCCCCGATCGCCACCAATTCAGCTTGGTAAACGATGTAGTAGTCAAGAAGATGAACAGAAATATTAACATAAGGCTTCTCACAAGAAGACTCCGGCTCCTACCTGACCATCTAGAGTAGAGCCGTCCGTGAAAAATTGCACTGCTTCGTTTTCCAGTATTAATCCGTCCCTCCAGGATTCCCTTGAAGGACAGACGGCCCGGAACCTTTTATCGAAGCACAAGGTTGGTATAACATAATCTAGATTCACCAGTTCATCCCTTAGTGATCCAACTATCGTCGAGTGCCCCCCTGCTGACACTTTTGTCCAGGGACAGCCGTAAGTCGCATAGTCATCTCGGCTGCCTTCTGCTTACCAAAAACCTCTACTGGAATAAGGTGGAACATAACCTCAAAAGCGTGAGTAGGTGTCGTCCTAAGCGCCCCGCTTATAAGCATGCAAGCCGTTCTTTGCACCCTTTCCATTCTACTCCTGTACGTTACCTTGTCAATAGCTGGTTACTACACGCCCACTCCGTACATAAGTACAGGTCTTACTACGGCAGTGTAGAGCCAGTTTACCAGCTCCGGTTTCAAACCTCATCTCTTACCTATGGCGTTCCTGCAGGAGTAAATGGCTACAGTGGCCCTATTTACCCTCTCTAACATGTTAGGCATCCAGCTGAGTTTACTGCCCAAGATTATGCCCAAGAATCTCGCTTTATCAGAAAAAATCAGTCTAGTGCCGTTTATCGTAGGCGGTAAGCTACCGGAATTTTATACTTCCTGGAAAAAAAGGACGACCTCTGTCTTGGACCGGTTGATCCCTAATCCACATTTGCTGGCCCATTTGGTAACGATCAATAGTGCATTTTGCATAACGCTCCAACCATTACCCCTCTATCTCCAGTTCCAACAGCAATTCGTTAATCACTATACTCCAGAGAGAAGGGGACATTACACCTCCCTGCTGGGTTCCTCTAACCACCCACCTTCTAATTGTAGACTCCCCAAGTTCTGAGGCAATAACCCTGCTTAACAGCATATGATTATTCAACCTACTTATAGAGTAATCCACCTACAAAGCTGACAATCACTCCAGGATCGCCTCCGTCTTTACGTTATTAAAATGTTACAGTTATTGTCACTCAAAAATTAAATTTATCAATGTTTAGCTGATCTTGCTAGCTATAGTTCCATTTTAATTTATTAAGTAAAATTTAGATTACAACCATGCCTAAAAAGCGAAGAACATATAAAGAAGAGACTATTCAGAAAGCCTTATTGGAAATTCGAGGAAAAAAGCATCAAGAATATATAATATCCCGCGATCAACGCCAATTTTTCGGTTAGGGCAAACTATTCAAAAACAGAACTTAGACAACCTACGATTCTAAACACAATTAAAGATCATGCTATTTCGCAGAAGTGCTTATCGCCTGCCAAAAAAAGGGTTTCCGAAAAGGAATGAAGACATTTTGATTGTGCTAAGAGGATGGTTTAACAGCTTTTTAAAACGTAATCCGAATGGGGCAATTTCAGTTCCAGATCCAGTGACAACAGCGAGTGACAGAGTTAGTGCTTGTGACATTGACCGCTGGTTTAATTCAGTTACTCAATATTTAAACGAAAGCAATAATTTAAATTTAATGGAATAACGGCTATATAACGGTGACGAAACAAATTTCTACGCAGAACACGAAATATCTACGAAATTAATCGAGAAGCTCTGAAATCAAATTTAAGCATCATGTGCACATTTAGTGCCGGTGGTGCAACTGCGTTACCCATGATCATTTTCCCGTACAAAAGGGTGCCAGAAGAATTCCGGAAATCCGTACCTTAAAGTTAGGGCCTAGGAATTTCAGAAAATGGTTGGATGGCCAGAGAGGTATTTTATGAATACATATCAAACCACTTTCACCCATTCCTAGTAAGTCATAAAATAACATTTCCGGTTATTTGTTATTGCCATAGCACAATGTTAATTATTTGTGCCGCCCGGAATTATAATAATCACCATGTACCCAACCATATGACTTTACAGCTTTTAAATCGTTAAATAATTCCTGGACCAAAATGATTCACAAATGGGCAAAAAAAATCCGGGTATTTAATTTACACGAGACAAGTTTGCACTTTTGTTTCTGAAAGCTTTTAATAACTACATAACTCCACAAATAATTGAAAATGGATTCGAGGCATGTAGTCTGTTTCCGTGGGATTTCACCACCTGTCGCGGTAAATATCTTTGTGTTTGGTTCAATTAATTATGAAAAATTTTCGGAAATTGTAGGCGATTCCAAATCAAAATTTTTGAAAATGTTTTGAAGAACCCACAAACTTTAAAGCAGTACAACGAAAACGTTAAGTTACTATTCCAGCTGTTTATGACAATTAAAAGCCTCACGACCACCAGGCTACATTAATGCTGGATATTAACAAAATAAATGATTGTATGATCCAAAAACCCTACATAATTTCGATGAATATTCAGTTAGCGAGGAAGTTGTCATCACGAGTCGCGCAAGTAATTACTAAAACTACAATAGAATATTATTTAGTTTGGCCTATAACACCGGTAAAACCAGTTGTGATCACTTCTCCAATGTGTATTGAGACACAATAAGGGAAATGAAATTAGAGAAAGACAAGCAAATATTGGAACAGAAAAATTGGAAAGCAGTTAGAAGAAAGAAGAGAAGTTGTTGGATAAAAACTGAGCAAACCGCCAAAACGCCGGTTCAACACAAAAGCTCGCCAAGCCATTCAAGCTACTTGTAATTTTTAATCAAGAATACTTAGCAAAATGAATTTTTTTGTTCAAATTTTTGTACAGAGACTATATCCTTGTTTCTGGAAACTGAAGCTAATCAACACAATTTTCTGATCAAACTTTTGTCTAGTTTTAATTTCATACAGCTGTTGTCAGCCACTTTGCGTTAAAAAGGATATCAGTTATTTTTCTATCGTGGAAGGTTTACAGTTTTAAATTCTTAGAAGAATTATCCAAAATGTCACCAGATGTCGTTAGCTATAGTTGACAAAATTTAAATACATTACAATTAAGTTTTAAAATGCTATATTGTTATTTATACTAATTTACATTATAATCTAATTTACGTAGTTTTTTACATTTTCAACTGGTAAAATGTAAAAAATGTTTTTTAAACTCGAATTTATCCAACTGTGGCCCATATCAATCAAATTTGCCTCTTCTCCAAACTCTTATAAGACCCTAAAGGTACTGAAGAAACCCAAATTATGTAGGTAGCTTTTATATGCTCTATCCTAACAATTAAACTTTAGTCTAACACCCAATCGATAACCAGAAATACCACTTTTTAATTACACAAATCTCAATCTCATTCGCCATTGTAATTTTAATATGTATTCTAGGGCGTATTGCACTAACAAAAACGCTTATTTTTAATACTGTGAAATTTAAGCCCGACCGAATTTAACATTTTACCAAGATTAAACCAATATTTATTTAAACGATGAAATCATGGTTGTGGATAAAACCATCACTTCAAATTATCACATACACACTAATTATTAAAGATATACTAAAGCTAGCTAACACTTATAATTTTTTCACTCGATCGCGTTTAATTTATTAAAATCAAGGTTCAAGAACAATTATGTTTTTATCAAAATTTTCATATAAAAAATTAGCTGTAATAATCTACCCTAGATATCACCACAATAACACTTTTTGATATTAATAAACTAAATAATTAATATTTTTCGAATATCCGGTAAAGCTAAAATTGAGATATTCAATGAAGATTATCTCTATTTACGATACATTGAAACATGTATTGTTACATGGTTATTTACAACAATATCCGGGGAGACCATTAATTAGAAATGTTAATCTTTTTTAGAATCATTAAAACAAACGATTTTTGAAATAAAATTCAATAATGGTAAATGTATATATTTGATCTATCGTAGTTATATATCTTAATAATGCTAATAAAAATTTACAATGTATCTCCAGTTATTTCAAATTAAGTACACAGTTCAGTTACTACAGCGATCAATTAAAAATGGTTGTTCGCCTCTTATTGTTTGGAATTTTGTTCCTCATATCAATAATTAAATTTGCTGGAACCCAAAGTTTATATAAATACGCAGTAATTATCGATCATTTTGAAGCATCGAAAAATGATTTGCTACTCGATTTTGGAACGATGCGAGTTAAAAAATTTAATCGCACTCAATTTATTATTGATGGCTACTTCGATTTACTTAAACCAATGTCAGATGAAATGGACGTAAGTCAATTGGCTCCTGTGATAAATAAATATAATTAATTTGTATTTAACTTAATTTCTATTTAATATAAACAGTTTCATGCTGATATGTTTGGCAATTATGGAAATGAATTTAAAAAAATTTTGGAGTACGACCGTCATAATGCATGCAGCTATCTAAGAGATAGTAATAATAAACTCATAAATGGTTTCCTTAACACAACATCACTCGATACTAAGGTATCATGTCCTTGGCCTGCGCAACGAATATATTTGTATAATTCACATTTTCCAACCGGTCGACTTCCAATTGAACCGATGATGGAACGTGGTAAATTTACAGTTATTTATCGAGAAAAGGACATTATTTTATCGAACTTCACATTGTATTTTATTTTTGAAAAGCAGAAAATGTTTTAATTGTATTGTTATGTAATTAAAAATAACCGATTAATAAAATTTAATCTGAAACATTGTACAACTATCTTAATTTATCATATTGAATTTTAGAAATTATTGTACAGTACTTGTTTAAAATTCAAATGTGGTCTGGTTCGTTTTGTTGGTATTATTGATAGGAGCAGGAAAAATACGATTTGGCTAATGCATATTTTACAGAAATTCAGTGTGAGTTTGCTCGTAAAACGCGTTAAGAAAAAACTCCTAGTGTAAATGCATTACCATTCTAGTGAAATTGCAGCTGCCTTTTATGTTCCTAGAATATTTCGTCAAACTAAGGTTATGTATTATTACAGTCTAATTATACCACACACAAACACATCACTGAGGTTTCACTCAAACCTATTGTGCCGATCACATGCACATATTTGATACGCAAAACGCACAGACAATCGAAATTACCAAACCTTATTCCGAGCAACCTATAAGAGATAGAGGTGCTCTAAACAACCACACATTTCGTAGCTTACGATCTTGACATTATTTAAGCATCTTATTCAAGGGTGAAGGCGCAGACACAGAGGCATATAATTAGTCATTGAGAACAAGAAAAGTTGTGAAGAATTCCAACAAAATCGAGATAAATATAAGTAGTGATCCAATTTCATTTCCGAACGATAATTTAAATCCGGTATCTACGGGTTATAGTGAAACACAATTAATAAGTAACGAGAACTCTTGTGAACAATCAGATTATTTTGAAAAATCAAATCATACTATCCCTACTCTAGAGTAAAGTGAATTTTCAACAATTACAATTTCTAGTAACAATAGTTCTCTAAATGAAAGTTCCGTTACGTTAACACTGAATGTAATCCTTTGCTGAAATGTTCGATCAAAGGAACAACAAGTGAGAAAGTTAACACATTGGCTACTTGTAAAGCAAACTTTCTTCTACCAAACTATCAAAACGTGGTTCATAATTTTCATATTGTTGCTGATTCTTTTCCAATTGAAGGGCAAGGAATTTTAGGCAAAGATTTCATCAGCAAATTTTAGAAATCAAACCATCAAATTCGCCACTTTCTATAAATTTAACGTAGTCCGATGATAATAGAATAAAAATTCCAGCTAGAACTGAAAGAGTTGTGAGTAAAATTGTTAATTTTACAGAAGGGTCGGAATTGCTAATTAAATCTATAGAAATCCAGCCTGGATTGTTTATTGGAAATACTATCACAAGAATTTCTGATTCCAAAGCCCAAATTTGTCTAATGAACGCAAATAATTATCCAATTAAAGTTTCTAATTTTGATTTTGAAGCTAAAAATATTACTAAGTTTGATGTATTATCTAATCCGAAAACCGAAATGTATGTCAATGATCGCGTTAACGTTATCGAAAAGTCAATCAAAGTAGAAAATCTAAATTTTGAAGAAAAATGATTTTAATATGTTCCGAAGATTGTAAGGGAATTCAATCTAGTTTCGAACTGATGAGCTTATAATTATGAAAAAATCAATCTTCTCATCAGGCCGCGGCGACTGGACTGATTATACCACAATTTACATTCTATATATACAGAATGTGCTGTGCGTTAAGTACTAGCGAATCATACTAGTACAGATGAACTCTCTTACAATTTTTCTTCTTAACGATATTAGACCAGTTGGGATATATTAGACCAGTTGGGGAAAGCTAATTATTTTTCGACGTTAGATCTTACTGATGGATATCATCAAGTGCCAATGAATCCAGCAGATAACTGTAAAACCGCATTTAGTAAAGGCGCAGGACATTTTCACTTTAATCGTATGCCGTTTGGTTTAAAAGGTGCACCATGTACATTTCAACGACCTATGAACAATGTTCTGTCAGGACTTACTGGGTTACGATGTTTTGTGTACATGGATGATGTTGTTGTATACGGATATGATCTAAATGATCATAATAAAAAAATAATTGATGTGTTCAATAGATTTCGACAATATAGTCTCAAATTAAATCTTGAAAAATGTAACTTTTTACGCGGCGAGATAGTATATCTCGGACATATCATTACCGCAGAAGGCATAAAGCCTGACGAGCCAAAAATTATTGCAATCAAATATTTTCCTATTCCTAAAACCGTTAAAGACGTAAGGGCGTTTCTTGGCTTGTGCGGATATTATAGAAGGTTTATAAATAATTTTTCTAAACTCGCAGAACCTTTAATTGCATTAACTAGAAAAACTATTTCGTTTATTTGGGATGAATTTTGTGACGAGTCTTTTCGTATTTTAATACGGACTTCTCCAAGGAATTTATTATTACGTCCGATGCCAGATATATTTATTTAGGAGCAGTATTATCACAAGGAAAAGAAAATAATGATTTGCCGATTGGATACGCTAGTCGTGTTCTCAATAAAGCCGAGCGAAACTACTCAACAGTGGAGAAGGAGATGCTCGCGATTATTTATGCCGTGGAAAGATTTCTACCTTACATATACGGCCGAAGTTTTATAATCCGAACAGACTATAAACCATTAGTTTAGCTAGGGAAAAGCACAAATCCTACCAGACGAATCACTCGATGGAGACTTTTGATGGATGATTATGATGCGAGAATTGAGTACAAATCGGGAAAGTGCAATGCTAACGCCGATTGTCTCAGTCGAGTCGCCATACAGAATTCTGAAGTCAAGGTTATAACGAGGTCTAAAACGAAAATTGAAAATTCTACAAATCAGGACAGTTTGTTGGTACAGGCGAACACATCAACTAATGATGGCTTCGTACCAGACGGATCTAGTAATTCTACTGTGACAAAAATTGTACCAGAAAATTCAAATAAATCTGATAATACTTCCAAAATTATTTATTTGATGGACGAAAATCAGATTAATCAAATTATTAATGAATATCATGTTAGTCCATTAGGTGGTCACATGGGTATTCTTCATACTATTACTTTCTTGCAATATATAGTCGAATCAAACATTTTATTAAAAAATGTAAAAATTGTCAGATAAATAAAGTTGGCCAGTCTACGAAATGCGAAATGAAAATCACAGATACATCATCGGTTCCTTTTCAGAAAATATTTTTAGATATTGTCGGGCCATTTGATCCACCTAGCTTCGACAACAACAAGTACATTTTAACTATGCAAAATGATCTCACCAAATTTTCGATTGCCGTACCAATTCCGATTGAAGACACTGAGACAGTAGCACGAGCATTTGTGGAAAATTTTATATGTAAATACGGATCACCAGAGTCACTTCTAACGGATCAAGGCACACATTTTCAAGGAGCAAAGTTTTTGCAAACGTTTGTAAAATCCTCAACATAAGGAAATTGAATACAACGGCGTACCACCTCCAGCCGAATGGTGCATTGGAACGATCACACCGAACTCTCGGTGAATATCTTCGAAATTATACCACAGATACAAAAAACTGGGATAAATGGATCCCATCTCGACCGGTTTTATGCCATACGAATTGGTCTATGGACATAAATCAACAGTGCAAAATTATGTTAAGAAAGATCCAGATCCAATCTATAGTTATGATGATTACAGCTTCGAAATTAAAAATAAACTGCAAATAGCATGGAAGGTTGCAAGGGAGAGATTGATCGAAAAGAAAATTCAGTCGAAAAATCATTATGATGTAAATCTCAATAGGTGGTAATGTCCTCTTAAAAAATTGGAAAAATTTTAAGAAAAAACTGGAAGAACTTTGGAATGGTCTCTTCACGATTGTTAAAGTTAACTAACCTGAAAATAGTACTATTCGATAGCACAATAAAAATTTGGTTGTTCACAATAATCGGTTAAAACGTATCAATAACTAAAGATAGAATAATTATTGCTGCGTTCCATTTAACGTGCCAAAGTACACACAAGTACTTCTGACTGCACGCAGCTACCCTTGCTAAATTTTATGAGTAGTTTGCTTTTCGAATTTATGGCGACTTCGTAAACAAAATATTTAATACAACTATTCCGTATTATTTTAATGCAATAATAATGTTAAACAACAAACAATAATGTTAAAAATCAATATTTTAAAGCAATAATAATGTTACGTAATTATTAAATTATTTAAAAAATCGAGCCTCAGACATTTTTACAAAAGTAAAACACACGCCCTCTTTTAAACAAAATCAAATATTTCAGCACTTAGCAGAAACACTGTGTAGTAAATGTAGTACATATGCCCTAACAGAGATGTCACCATATCGACATATTATAGACACATTTGTTTTGATTGCATAAAACAAACAAATGTATATTAACTTGTATATGATGAGATAGCCGGGGTAGTAAGGTGATGGAGTGGAGTGAAGAAGGTCTGGAGTTCGAATCTAAGCAAAGCCAACAAAAAAATTTGTTTTTAGATGAACAATTTTGAATTGGGAATAATCCGAGAAGATTAATCGGGATCGAAATCGCTACAAAAAAAAAAAATTTGGTAAAATTCGTGGAAATAAAAAAAAAATAAAATTTTTGCTTAAAAAAAAAAATAAAGTCGGAAGTTTGAAGAATCGAACTCCAAACCTTTCGCACACCACTCCTTCATCTTACCACCCAACCACTCATTTCTATATTATATCTACTCAGTTTTTCGTTAACATACTGACTGATAAATTCGGACTTGGCGAAAAATCGCATACAAATTTTTGTTATTTTACCAGGCGAACAAAATTTAAAAATCAACATAATTGTCAGCAACGTGACATTATTTTGTATCAAAGCGTGCCACTTCAAGTTATGTGACACTTAAACATACAAAATAAAGTCATATTGCTGACAACTCTACCTTCTAGTAATTTCTGTTCGCCTGTTAAAATGACAAAATTTTTTTGCGATTTTTGATGAAATTTTTTTAAATTTCTGCTCACCTGGTAAATAAAAATAAACTTTTTTTAATTAAAAAGGCAATCTGTAGCCACCACCCAAATACAAAATTTGGAGATTTTTATTAAAAAAAAATTTCCTTCAGCCGCGAGGATCGAACTCTTACCATAAGAGTGCAGATTCAAACCAAAGAGGTCTCGAGTTCGATCCAGGCATCTGAAGGAATTTTTTTTTGTAATAATAATCTCCAAATTTTCTATTTGGTGGTTGCTTGAGTTATGATTGCCTTTTTAATTAAAAAAAGTTTATTTTTATTTACCAGGTAAGCAGAAATTTAAATTTTTTTTTGTTTTTTTTTTTTCATCAAAAATCGCAAAAAAATTTTGTCATTAACAGGCGAGCAGTAATTAACAGGCGAACAGATATTACCAGAAGGAGGAATTGTCAGCCATATGACTTTATTTTGTATGTTCAAGTGTCACATAACTTGAAGTGGCACGCTTTGATACAAAATAATGTCACGTTGCTGACAATTATGTTGGTTTTTAAATTCTGTTCGCCTGGTAAAATAACAAAAATTTTTATGCGATTTTTCACCTGGCTAATAATAGTTGTTATATTTTTTGATTATTTTTATTACAATTATGAGGCATTTTATATTTAAAACATCTTCAAAGTAAATCAAAACTAACATAATATAGAAGGGAGAGGGACTCGTACTTCGTTTATAGGTAAAAAATATCTCAAAGTAACACTTTTTATCGGAAATCGGGTTGCCTTTTAGATATATTTTTTTTAAATTTTGACTTCTAATTAGTGATCAGCAACTCCGAAAACCCCTAGGTCGGTTTGAATCGATTTTCATGAATGACGAAAAATTAAACCCTTTATGGCCATTTGGGTTCCGCTCTTCCGAATTTTTAAATTCTAACCCTAAATTCATGATCAGCGACCCCGAAAACTTCTTAGGAGATATTTCTATCGACCTCTGCGAACGTCGGAAAATTGGTTACTTTGGCGGCCATCTTGGTACCGAAATCATGGTCTTTTAAAAACTAATAAAAGATTTGTATTCAATGACTAAAGAAGCACTTTTAAGTAAATTAACAGAGTTAATATTACGTTTTTATAACAATTTTCGTTCATATATTTTCTTTTTCTGCTATTGTTGGTCCGCCAGTTTGAAAATCGAAAACGGCCATAAAACCGCCATTAGGCATTAAAAAGTAAACATGTTACGGCCAAATTTGAACAAAATCTAGCATCTTTGCGTTCATTTCTTCCTATTAGGACCAAACAAAAAAAAATTCCAACAAAAATCATCGTTTCAACAAATGCCCTTCTCAAGTTCAAATGTCAAAAGTTAAAAATATTTTACCTTTAAGCAAAAGAATCAAAGACCTCAAAGAATTGTGAATATGAAGGTGGTTCGGAAGTTTTTCACTAAAATAGATATTTCATGTTCTCAAGATGAAAGTCAATTATTTTGTTACAGCTACAACTTTATGGTACTTTAATGCTCCCATATACTCCTCTTTGTTGAATTTTAAACTTTAAATTGACTAGTACTGATAACAAAAGATAATATGTACTAATGATGGCACTGCCTTCCACCTACCAAATAAAGTTACCTTTTCAAAATTCCAAGCTCGAACTCAGTTCAGAATGGCGATGAATTTATGTTGCACGACAGCCGTCTCTTTACCAATCTCATTAGGCCTGACATAATGGAAGGCCGGTTATTTAAATCCCCAACCTAACAACTAAACTTTAGTCCAACAACCAATCAATAACCAAAAATAATAATTTTCAAAAATACGGATGTTATGCTGCAAAACCTTAATCTTAATCTCATTCCCCATTGAACTTTAAATATGTATGTATTATATGTAGAGCGAAATTTGCGTCGCACCGAATATAAAAATCAATCAACATTAGACAAAAATTCGTTGAAACTCCTCCCTTCCTATTTTCCCTTCGCGAATTTAAATCAGAATTGTTCGATAAAGATTCGAATTACAGGATTGTGAATAAGACAATCACTTCAAATTTGTTGAGGTA
Source organism: Tipula vernalis (assembly GCA_958295665.1). NCBI lineage: Eukaryota > Metazoa > Arthropoda > Insecta > Diptera > Tipulidae > Tipula > Tipula vernalis. The sequence goes on along the minus strand of OY282559.1, from coordinate 73,613,452 downwards.
AATCAGCTATTGTAATAGAACTGAACCAATTTCAAAAAATTTTAAAACCAACCTAAAAATTAACTTTAAAATCAACTTTAAAAATAATTAGAAAACGAACATTAAATACTCAAACCAAAATATGTTCATACGTTGTGAAGCTTTTAAAATATATAATTATAACAAAAATCAAAGAACCAAACCAAAATCATATTGCGAGACATCTAAATTTAAAACATTGAAACTAAAGAAATGACATTGAAATATAAAATAAAAATGTATACACAACACCAAAAGAAAACATTACGCAACATTAAAAACACATTGCTTATATATGTAACACCATAATATCATACATGTCAATGCACCTAAGTAAAATTATGAATCAAAGAAATGCGTTGTCCGCGAAAATAACTTCACAATGTAATACAACAGCAATAATATAAGACCAAATTATTTTATTAGTTTAAGAATTTTTCGTATAATGGAAAATTAAAGAGTAACGAACCCTTTTAAATATATTTAAGCGAAAATTGTTAGTGTAAGTAGCTTAAGAATTTTAGTATATAAACCAAAGCAGAATTATTGTAAAGGATCAATTATCTAAAATCGTTTAATCAGTTAGATGTAAAAACTCCAACATAATTTAAATAATAAAGATTCAATTGTCCATACAATTATTACAATTAAAAAAAAAACACAAACAAAAATCCAGAGTGTTTTCAATAAGAATCATTTCGAGAAGTCATAGCAGCAATCTCAAAGAGCAGCTAGGCGAAAAGCAGAGTGCTATTGTAAGTATTAACTAATACAAAAATTACTAACACTTGGGCAACGAAGTTCATGTAACTACGAAGCGCACTAGGTATCGCAAAGCCTAGGGGGGAATGAATAAGCCGTTAAGCGTACATTAGTTCTCCTTATGCTAAGAGTGCATGATACTTCTATATTCAACTAATAAAATTAATCTCTCCTGAATATCTAACTTTTAACCTACCAAGTTAAATATTTCAATTAAATCATCGTTTCATTTCAAATTCGAATTATATCGTTAGTTTTGAAATTAAGATATTTCATATCCTAATCTCATGCAACGTCGTAATTCAGAATCATCAAAGCGTTAGTACAATTATTATAACAAATACGGTTCAGTATACATAATATACTTGATAATAATCCCTTACCATTCTTTAATGTGAATTCTCAACTTTTCAACATTAAATAATATAATTGCATCATACGTATCGTCGACTTCAACGTCTCTGCAAAATAAAAATACGTTTCTATTCATTAATAATAATTATACATCATTATAATAGTCTCTACATCTATAAATGTAACAGATTGAAACCTCAACGGAATCCATACATCGCTTCTACAACTTCCAATAAGCTTCCTAGAATATACCAGTGATACTAGAAAAATCACTAACACTCAACCGAATAGTACTCAAAATACATCGACCACATAATATTTCGATATTAATTACAACATATATTGCAAATCCTCACATAATATTCAACACAGCATTCAATATTTAATTCAAGGTGAATGTAGTGTTGTATTCATTATTGTCTGTGTGCATGACACAATCAAAACAAAAACAACTACTAGATTCAGAAACCACACTTAATGCCGTACGCACGAATTATCAATTAATGAACGATGAATGGGCTGACTACAAAAGTCAAGAAACGGAAATCACGGAAACGGATGAAAATTCCAAATATCTGGATGCAATCGACGAATTATATTTTCATTTGAAACGTGTTCTCATACAAGCCAAAATAGACCTTAAAACTGGGACAGAAGACGCGTTACACAGTAACACTATGGAAGATTTCGTAGCGAATCAACAATCATTTCTAAAGGATCTATTTATATTTAACTTAGGCGAACCAGAGATACGACTACCTCAAATAAATATTCCGCCATTTTCCGGAAAGTATTCAGAATTTCCTACCTTCCGCGTCTTATTCGAAGCGTCTATTGATAAAAACGAAAAAATTTCCAATGTCCACAAGCTTCAATATCTTAATGGATTATTGCAAGATGATGCGGCTGCCCTAGTTCGTCACATACCAATTACCGAAGCCAACTACGTTAAAGCTTAGGCAAAAATAAGAGAACGGTATGATAAAATGAAACAAGTTGTAAATCAGTTGGTCAAACAGTTCATGGATCAACGCAGCATCACACATTCAACTGTAAAAAATCTTCATCAAATGTGTGACGTGTCAGACAAAGTATTTCGAGGGCTGAAGGTTATCGGCGGTAATGCAGAGCAGCGTGATCTATGGCTCATATACATTTTAATAAACAAAGTTGATCGAAGAGTCGAGAAAGGAATGGGCACATTATATTTCCATCAACGATTCACCAACAATGGAACAATTTTTTAAATTTTTAAATGGCAGAAGTGATGAACTTAAAGGTTGTGGCACTCAAACAAAACCTAATCAAACTTTTACCAGATTTCGGACCAACCATGCTCAAATCAAACCAACGACGTGCTCTAAAAGTACCAACAATCACCCACTATCACAATGCAATGAATTTTTAGCATTGAACATCAGCGATCGAAGAGCTTTAACAACGAACAAGAGGCTCTGTTTTAACTGTCTATCTGCGACTCATCAAGCAGGGGTAAACCGAATGAAATTTGGTTGTAACATTTGTAATCGCAAACATTATTCGTTACTACATAAGGAAATGAATGCTTCGGCAAGTATACAAGTTGTTGCTTACAAAATAACATCATCTAACATTCCTGAACAACCTTCAAACATTTCCAGTACATTGTGTACAGATGTTCAGTCAAACGTGGATTCCGGATCACAGGCCACATTTGTTTCTGAAGCTTGAATGCATGCTTCTAGATTACCTAGAAAAAACGCAAACATAGTAATTACAGGGTTAGCCACATCTACTGTTATGACTCAGGGTGTCACCAAACTACAATTATCATCAGTTCATGATCACCAAATACAAATAAATATTGAAGCTCTGATTATGCAAAATCTACCGTCGCGATTACCAAGTCAATTTATAAATCAGCAAGATTACAGCTTGTTCAGTAAGTTACAACTTCCAGATCCTGAATATCATCAACCGAGAGGAATACCCGAGAGGTATAATATACTAATCGGAGCAGATTAGTTCTTCTATATTTTGGAAGATGGGCGAGTGCTCAATTCCAATGGATCTGTTGTTGCACAAAACACTGTATTTGGATGGATTATTGGCGGTGAACTACCAATCGAACATAAAGAATTATCTTCAGAATCTAGTTTTGTCGGCTGCAACTTAAATGTCGATCAAGTACTTCGAAGTTTTTGGGAACTAGAAGAGCTAAATAAGTGTGAACTTTACTCTGTTGTAGAACAAGAATGTATAAGTCACATTTTAAAACAACGCATAGGGGAACCGAGGATGGAAGGTATTTAGTAAGGATTCCTTTTAAAATAAATTCTCCCGATTTAGGAAATTCCATATCGACGGCGACAAAGAGATTTTATAATTTAGAAAGGAAACTACAATCAAACGAATACCTGAGGAATGAGTACTCAGAAGGTAATAGATGATTACATAGCGCAAGGTCACATGAAGCCCCTTTCTGAAGCAGATATTTTTACAGTACCAGAAAACGTCAGTTATTACTTACCTCACCACGCAGTTGTAAAGGAAGGAAGTTCAACAACAAAAGTTCGTGTAGTTTTTGATAGATCTTGAAAAACTACAACCGCAATTTCCAATAATCAAAAAATGATGATAGAGCCAACAATTCAACCGACACTTTGGTCCATTTTAATGCGATTTCGCCAACATCGTATTGCATTATTAACTGCCGACATTGAGGAAATGTACCGGCAAGGATTAGTTGATATGAAGGATACTGATTACCAACGTATATTATGGCGTAAAAATCCTAGTGACAAATTGACACATTACCGGCTTAATACAGTCACTTTTGGGTTATCGAGTTCGCCGTTTTTAGCCACCCGAGTGCTTCAACAAATAGCAATTAATAACAGTACTAGTGATTCTAATCTTCGTTCAACAATATTCAATGATTTTAATGTTGATGGTCTTATCAGTGGAGCAGATACAGCCGAAAACGCGATGCAGCTCAAAGAAACAATTTACGAAGCACTACACGCTGGTGGTTTTTCCTTGCGAAAATGGAAGCCTAGCTGCATTATGTTAGTAGATCATGTGGAAATCAGATCTATATATGTTGATTTTAGAGATGAAACAGATATTGTAAAACTACTTGGCTTACAATGGAATCCAATGAAAGATTCATTTACATTTATTGTAAGGTTAGATGCAGATACTATACCAACCAAACGGCGAATATTGGCAGAAATTTCCCGAATTTTTGATCCACTTGGGTGGGTATCGCCTGCTATTCAACAATTTAAAATCATTCTACAAAAAATGTGGATGTTGAAGATTGACTGAAACTCGCATTATATTAAAACCAAATAAAAAAGGGATTAAAACAACTTAAAAGAATTCAGATCCCAAGATACATTTCAGAGTATTATGGATTTATTATATATTTATGTACGTCCATAATCAAATTATAGTTCAATGTACCTTAATCGATCATTGTTATCATCTCTTCCATATAAGTATACAAATGTAAAATATGAATAAACAGAAAAAGAAGGGGGGCTATCGATGTCCCGTAGAGTTATAAACATTAATGTATTATGTATAAGTTACAGAATAATAAAGAATAATTATAAAGTGTGACCGAATTGTTTCTTGAAAGTGAAGTGTGTGGTATCGGAGAAATACATAACAGGATTCTGCGATGCAAATGGACGAGCCTATGCAGCTTTGATATATTGCAGATCTATTGGAGATAATGGTAGAATTAAAGTGAGTTTGATCACCGCTAAAACGAAAGTGGCTCCAATTAAGCAGGTTTCGATTCCAAGACTAGAACTGTGTGGAGCACATTTGTTTACAAAACTATGGAAATCCGTGAAAATATATGTGCCTTCAGCTTCATTTCATGCTTGGACCAATTCAACTATGGTTCTTAAATGGCTTTCAGATTATCCAGCAACTTGGAAAACGTTTGTGGCTAATAGGATATCTGCAATCCTAGAAACCATACCAAGAAAACAGTGGAATCATGTGACATCCAACCATAATCCAGCAGATCATGCATCTAAAGGAGCAGCTGGTGGGCGGTTGGTTGAACTAGTACAGTGGTGGAATGGGCCAAAATGGCTGGCCACTGGGGACACCAACTGGCCAACTGGCAAATGTAAAATTCAGCAATCCACAAATGACGACGAAAAAAGACGACCAACTAAAGTATGCAACCTGCAAGTCAACAAACAAATAAACAAACAAACCTTTGCAGAAAATAAATAGATAAAATCAGCTCAACACAGAGAATACGAGCTCGAAATTGATCAACTATCCAAAAAGAAACCAATAAGTAAAAACAGTAAGTTACTTTCACTGACCCCCTTTCTTGATGAAAAGGGAATATTGACAGTTAGAGGTCGACTCCAAAATGTTATTGGTCAGTATGATAAGTAGCACCCAATCATTTTGCCAAATTCCGTAAGCAAATTGATTATCTCCCTTTTTTATTAAAAATACCTGCTTGCTGTCCCTTCATTAACATCCCATCTCATCAAACAAAAGTTCTGGATTGTTGGCCGCAATAAAATACGAGAACAATTGCAAAAATGTGTCAGAGAAATCACATCAAATTATGGGCAGTCTACCAAGGGCACGCATATCACCAACAAGGCCATTCAATAGATGTGGTGTAGATTACGCAGGACCCATTCAGCTAGCTTCGAAAAGAGGAAGAGATGGAGAACAAACAAAAGGATATATTGCCATATTATGCATGGTGACTAAAGCAATACACATAGAAATGGTGGAAGCGTTCATAGCAACATTGAAGCGCTTTACTTCCAGAAGAGGTGTACCTAGTGATATTTATAGCGATAATGGTACTGTTTCGTAGGAGCTCATCGACAACTAAAAGATATCTATACTGATAGTAAATTCTAAGGAGCCCTTAAAGATTGTTGCGGAGTTCATGAATTGAAATCGAATCCATTGGCACTTCATCCCATCAGCTGCGCCACATTTTGGTGGATTATGGGAGGCCGCGGTCAAATCGGTAAAAACGCTTTTAATTAAAACTACCAATGGAGCCAACTGAACGTTTGAAGAGATGAGCACTTTATTATGTCAAATAGAATCCATTCTAAATTCAAGGTCATTATGTGCTGTATCAAATGAAGATTCATCTTATGGGGCACTTACACCATCACATTTTCTAATTGGATCAGTAAGTGGTTTGTTGCGTGAAGAGGATATTACGAGTATTCCTGAAACGAGATTAAAAATATGGCAACAGTTGCCACATCGAATTCAAAATTTTGGAAAAGATTTTCGAACAAATACCTGAACACATTGCAGCAACGTAGCAAATGGAAAACTCCAATTGAAAACCTTCAAATCGGTGATCTAGTGATAGTAAAGGAAGAAAATTTGCCTACATGGAAATAGGCCCGTAACAACCACTCATCCTGATGAAAACAACATTGTTCCCGTTGTGTCACTAAAGACAGCTACATCCACACTAGAGCGACCAATTAAAAAAATTTGCAAACTTTCAATAGAAGGTTAACGGACCGTTAACGGGTAGGAGTATGTTAAGGTGGATCCGCATTCATTATTTAATTCAAGGTGAGTGTTGTGTTGTAATCATTATTGTCTGTGTGCATGACACAATCAAAACAAAAACAACTACTACATTTTTTACTTAATATAATTGACCCTTTGAAAACCTACAAAAGTCATAATTATATTTTAGTTCTTTTGTAGTATAGATGGCATAATATAAATAAATCAATTGTACTATAGATCATTTTATACAAGCAAGTTAGAATTTATATTATCATCAATAAAATTTAGTAGTTTTTGACATCTGGTCAAAAAATTCGGAATTGAAAAATTGTATATAAACCCAATAAATCTTCTGATTATGATGTTTATCATTGCGATCGTTCAAAGTTTGAGTTTTATTTATAAAGTGAATTACAACACAGTGAATAGTTTGAGTTCTACGGAAAAATATTTAAAACCAAACCAACCTTATCAAACAAAACAAAATTATCAAATAAACTTATTATTACAGCTACTTACACTTAAATAATAAATATTTAATCGAACCGTATCATTTTTTAAATAGTACTGTCAATTTTAAATCGATCGAGTTCAACGTATACTCCGATTAAATTTCTAGAACCATCGTGATTTTTCTGTGAGGTTAGTCGAAAAATATTTCGACAAGTTTAACATGGAAAGTTAACCTTTAATCAAATTAATTATATTCCCCTAACCTAGATGTCACTACTAGTATAATTTAAACTACACCTTAACTTATTCTATTCGGTTAGGTGTCACTGTGTCAATATGTATAACTAAAATTCAGATGATCAAAAATAATCGTCTCACCTTGTTGTAACAATATCCGGGGAGACCAATAATTATAAATAATAATTTATTTTAGTAACATGAAAATAAATTTGTTATTCATAAAGAAATGTGGTGACCCGTGTAATATTATTAAATAATGGTACATGTAAATATTTAATCTATCGCAGGCTAGAATCTTGCTAAAATGCTTCGTTTAAAGATACTGACTTACTCGTCAGTGCTAACACAAATTTATAATGTAACTTCAATTACTCTAACTTAGGTAAACCGTTCAGTTATTACAGTGATCAATGAAAAATGGTTGTTCGCCTCTTAGTGTTTGGAATTTTGTTCTCAATATCAATTATTGGATTTGCTGGAACCCAAAGTTTATATAAATACGCTGTAATTGTCGATCATTTTGAAGCACCGAAAAAAGATTTGCTCTTCGATTTTGGAACGATGCGAGTTAAAAAATTTAATCGCACTCAAACCATTCTTGATGGCTACTTCGATTTAATTAGACTGTTTTCAGATGAATTTGACGTAAGTTAGTTTGCTCCTGTGACTGATAATTATAATTAGTTTTTATTTAACTTAATTTCAATTTTATATAAACAGTTTCATGCTGATATGTTTGCCAATAATGGAAATGAATTTAAAAAAATTTTGGAGTATGACCGTCATAATGCATGCAGCTATCTAAGAGATAGTAATACTACACTCATAAATGGTTTCTTTAATACAACATCACTCGATTTTAATGTATCATGTCCTTGGCCTGCGCAACGAATATATTTATATAATTCATATTTTCCAACCGGTCGACTTCCAATTGAACCGATGATGAAACGTGGTAAATTAACAATTATTTTTCGAGAGAAGGACACTACTTTATCGAACTTCACTTTGTATTTTATTCTAGAAAAGCAGAAAATATTTTAATTGATTTGTATATAATTGACGCCTATTATGTAATAAAAAAAAAATAACCGATCAATAAAATTAAATCTGAAACATTGTACAACTATCTTAATTCACCATATTGAATTTTAGATAGCTTTGCTTTATTTTGTCGAGCTAACTTTATTAACAGTTGCTCATATACACGCTAATTTTTATCTATAATATTTCGAAAATGACCAAACCTCATTCCAAACAACCAATTATAAAAATTTAATTATAAATTATAAATTACAAAAATTAATTAAACTAAATAAACTGTTTACGGCTTAAAATTTTGACTTAACATGTCTTTTTTCAATACCGTTTGGCGGTTTTATAGCGTCTTTTTTCAAAATGGCGGAGTAACAATGGCGGAAAAAAGAAAATATCTGAAAGAAAATTGTTATAAAAACGTAACTTTAACTCGCTTTATTTACTCAAAAGTGTTTTGGGAGTCATTGATTACAAATCCTTAATTAGCTTTGAAAATTCCAAGATGGCGGATACAATATGGTCGCCAACATTGGCCAATTTTTTGACATTAATGAAAACCAATATCATGTGGTGGGTGAGCGAATGTTCGTCAAAGAGGATAGACGTGTTTTTTCTATCCTCTTCAAAAATTTAATTTAATTTAATTTTTATTTTGTTTTATTTATGTAGTTTATGTAGTTTATATAGTTTAATTATATTTATAATTCTATTTAATTCAGTTTATAATAATTAAAGTGGAAGTGAAATAATTTAAAGTGTAATTTTGGAAAATGCAATCCACCGGGATGCATTTGTCAGGCAATGTTTTATATTTATAGATAAAGAAATGAAAATTATTGATTTCAATTGGGTGCATGTTTTTAACGTGTGTGTGATTGAATTGTACATGATTGTATTACTAAAACCTAATAACTGGATTGTATCAAAATAGTTTTTAACGTAAATTAACATACGTCGTAGTTAATTTCATATTCGATTTTATATTTACGCATAATTGAATGCGTTCATGCAAGCCAAACAAAGGTGTTTATACATACATACATATAAACATTTTTGTGGGTTTCGGTATGGTTTTGGTTCTTGGTTTTTATGTTATATACAAAGTATAATAGACAAAAATACATTCTTGAAAATTGATACATGACAAAGCCAACGAAATGTTTGTACGGGCCGCCTCGTTCGCTCTTTACGCGGATCCTATTAGGGAAATGTACTATTTATTATTGGTTTTTGCTATGTATTAGCTAAGCAACAACAACAACAACAGAGACTTTTTTGTGGGGGTTAGTATAGTTGTTACCAATATTTTTCTATATCTTGATATATAGATCAGGATTGTTTTGTATGTGCGTTGTAATGGTATTAGTTGTATATAAAATAATGAAAACATGATAAGTCTTTTGCTACGCACATGGAAGATTGTAGAGATATTTGCTTTTAATGTGTGTTGGTGGTTTAGTATATAAGAATCTGTTGTTTTTATTATATTTTGTTATTTCCCCTCTTTTTGTTTTTTTATTCATGTGTCAATTATAATGTTCTGAATAAAACATGAACCGTACAAATACAACGAAATTTTAGGGTATTCGACTCAAATAGGCTTTTTATATTTTTTTATAATCAAATAAGTTTTGAGTCGAATTGGAATCCACCTTATATAATTCATACTAGACATAAGTGCGTGCTACGCACGTGAGATATCAGTCGATAAGCGCTTATCTACTACCTCACGGGTCAGTAATATTGAATGATTAACATGCTAGCACTCAGTTAACATCCTAAAATGATTTTTACTGAGTGCTAGCATGTTAAACATCCGATATTACTGACCTGTGAGGTAGTAGATAAGCGCTTATCGACTGATATCTCACGTGGGTAGCACGCGCTTACGTATAGTCCACTATATACTGTTGGGTTAATTTCCCAGCCATTAATAGTGGATTGAATGTGTCATCTCGAACCTGCAGTCGGTAGGAGGAGTACTGCATCTGGAATACCCGAAAATGGGACCCACCACCACCAAGTGGAATGTTTGGATGCAATCCTACCTCACCATACGGAAAGAGCAATGGATAGGTCATTGGATCAAGGCCAACATGATCAAATTCAAGAATTGAAGATCTTCTTGCATTTGGATTGTTGGCATCTGGTCTTAAATAGATCAACAGATCCCTCTCCATTAGAGGGTCGCCATCATTAGTTCTAAAAACCACAGAAACTTCGTTTGCAGCTACTGGGTTATTATACCGTCTCTGATCTGATATTGGATCTTGACGAATAGCCTTCATTATGTTGGGAACTCGCCCAACCCCAAGGTCCTCATCTTGCTCTTGTTCAACGTCATAAAGCATTTTGTAGGCTATTGCATATTGGTTGTTCTCTTTCAACCAAGCACCAAGTTCCAACATGAAATCTTTTGAACTATTAGTGTTTCCAGGATTTTCCATCCTAGTCCTGGTAGCTCTCTGAGCATCTTAAACATAGAGCAGAGCATACTGTCGTTATTCACCTATATTAGGGTGCAACGTTCGGGCTTTATGGTAAATTTGCTCATGTATCCAAAAGCAGTAAGGGCCATGCCCAGGGGAAGAGAAATTGAAGCTCCCATTGACACAAATCCAAGCGCACTGTTGAAAGAGCATATATTTGCCATAAAGTTTTTAGATTCATCAGAATTTCTTGTAATTCCGGTTAAAAGCTCTTGAAAGCGTACAGGGTACTCTCTCAGAGGTGGCAGTACTACTTTGCCCTTAGCGCAACAGTTAAACTTTTTATCTGTTGGGCGGTTTCCATGAGAATGATTGGAGTTGCAAAACTCACAAACATCCATGGGCCCATAATAGTGCTCAGGGACTAATAACTCAGCATCAAAACAATTGATGGCGATTTCTGGGGGCAGTCAATTCCCCACGTATCATTCTGTTTTGTTTATATTGAGACACTTGCATAAGGCGGCGAGTTCTTGCCTCAGAGCTTTCATTAGCTCTCATTGCTGCCTATCTTGAACTTTCTGCCTGCCTGTGAGAATTGTTAGAAATTTGTTCACCAGGAAGGCTACTTTGGGCCTTTGAATCTCGTACAGATGCATCGCGTCTTCTTTTTCGACCCACCTCAAGGCTGCCCAAACTCAAATCATAAAAGAAATCAATTTTGATTGTCATTGTTATTTTTGTACGTTACAGCCTGACCAACAGAGTCCGAGGTTTTCTTATGTTTATTGTTATTATTATATATCCAATCACTTCAGAGAAATCTTTACGTAAATAATTCAAAGAAATTATGTCTAGTTGTCAGTTTCATTCTTGTTTTCATTGGTTGCTTTGGTTTACTTTATGGTTTCGATAGAAAAAAAAAACAAGTTGAAAAACCCTAATTGTCTAATGCTGCCATCTTAAATCTTTAGGATACAAAATTTTATATTTTTCAATTACTTATGATGCATTGAAATGCCCTTATAAAATAAAAATCAAAAATAAATAAATAATGCTAAACGTCATTTGTGAGAATCGAACCTGATTTTTTTTTGGAAATGATTAAATATTGAATAAAATAATTTGCTGTATCAGCCTAAATGTTGATTACCAGTTTTACAAAATTTATTACATACTTATTGTTTTACAATACAAAATTTTATGTTTTTCAATTCGTATTAAACCAATAAAATGCCGTTATGACAAAAAAAAATATTATTAAAATTAATAAGGACTTTGATGAGCGTCGAACCCGAAACGTTTTCAGTAAGAGAACGAAGTTTGTTGTTATATCATTGAGGAAGGACTTTAAATAGAGAGAGATTTTGTATGGCTAAAATATGTAATGAAAAATAATTTCTGTTTCGTTTGGAGATTTTAGTTGTGATATTATGAAAGGAATGTATAAATTTTAATTGCCTCTTTCTATTCCTCATGTTTCCTATCCCCATATTATTATAAATGAACACAATGGAAAATTGAAAGGCGGTGCTTAATATTTCATTCTTTCTTCTTTGTATATGTAACAAACAAAAAATCGAACACAAATGCTAGATCAATACCAACAAAAATGTTCAAAGCATTACCAAAATTTTAATGCCTTAAACAAATTCGAAAAAAGGAAGTTAACAACAAACACAATAATATTTTGTAAACAATGATTTTGGGTTAGTATGTATTTTTTTTATGCATGCGATATTTTTAGTCTAGAAAGGAAAGAGGAAAACAGTTGATTTCAATGTTATCGTTTATAAATCGTATATGTATTGTTTACTGTTGGTAGAAGAATAGAAAAAACCAAATACTGTATTTAAAAATAATAAAAACGCGAAGCTGAAATAAGAACATTTAGTATAGTGAAATTCAAAATTCGTCACGTTGCGAATAGGTATATTCATAATACAAAATTTTTTGTATTTTGTGTTTTTTCAATTTCGTTATACGAATATTCGTCCATTTTTGAATATAAGGACTATTAATACATTCTGTATAGTATTTAAATTCGTTCTCTGCCAAAATGATACAATCAGTGATGACACCAAATTGTCTTAATTACTCGTACCATTAAGAAACAAAAAAAAAACAAAAAATTCGAGGCGGCTAAAATAACAACTAAAAAACTACCGAATAGAAACCATATTCGTATATACATATGAATTTCTTCTGCTTTTTTGTTTTTTTTAGATTTTATCCGTATTGGAGGGCAACATTTTTTTCCGTTTTAATATTTTTTGTATGGATTTTGTTAACCCAGTGAATGCCATTTATGTAATGTGCAAGTTAGTTTAAAATTGCGCTGGCAAGTTAGCTGTTAACGTGGTAATAAAAAGATTATAAAAAATCGGTTTCACTGAAATATTAGGATTACTTTGTAAGAAAAATTATTTTACCACGATAGTTTCTATCTAATGTGATGTTCTATTGACCCAACACTTTTCGCAGAAAATCCTGGGAAATACGCATTTTATTTTTGCAATAATTCTTTATTAAAATTAACACAAAAGAAATCCAACACTCATTTCGAAAGTAATAACAAATAAAACTAAACATGTTTTCTTTTAACAAAAGTTAATATTTTATTGTTAGCTATACAGTTAAAATTCTAAGCTTTTTGGAAGTTTGGGTAGATGCTTGGTGCCTAGGTTTATTTTTTAATTTTTGAAATTCACCTTTTACTAAAGACCATTTTGAATTTTTTCTGATCAACACAAGAATAAAAAAGTGTATTAAAATTTTAAAATGGTCATAACAAGGCCCTTCATCTTTTAAAGGCAAAAATCCTGGAAAATCCCGAGCCACAATACTCATACATTTTTCCGAAATGTTTGCTACGATATTTGGCAAATGACAGTTTTTTCTAAACATTTGCTCAAATACAGCTACTAAAACATATGCTACTTCACCATACTCCGTCTGCGGTGCTTTAAGTGACCCAAAGTTTGACGATTTATTAAATTTTTTTTCTGTTATAAATGTTTCACTCGTTGATGTTATGTTGTCATTTTGTTTTAATAATTTTTGACTACATTCATTGCAGTTTACTTTTTAAAAAGCGCAATATCCAGCATAGTACAGTATTGCATTTCTTTTTAAAATGTTATTATTTAACGAAACGACACAAAATAATCACAAACAAATGTATCTACAATGTGTCAAAAAAATATTTATAGGCTCACATAATTTTTATTAATTTAATTTTATTAATATTTTTGTTAACTTGAGTAATTTCATTCAAAAATAATTATCATTTCTTAGGTAAATTTAATCTGAAACTAAAACAACATCACGTTTCGATATTAAAAAATGGTTGATTCAGGCCCCACGACTTTGTTCTACCTTCAACGACCAGAATACTATTGATGACATTGGCCACATACTGGCCAGCTGAATCAATGGTCTCGTCTATAGATAACCATAAAAAATGATTTTTCACGTTACGTAATACGTGAAATATGCAAAAATATGCCATTTTGGAAAAATATGCAAAAATATGCACCAACAAGTTGGGTTTAAAATGCTTGGTTTTACGGATTTGTATCTTGCTTTTTTCAAAATTCGTGCTCTGGAAACAAATATGTTATTGCATATTTTTGGTTGCCCTAATTATTACTTTTTTTTTTATTTAACCTTCTCTCTGTGTATTGGGGTCAAATTGACCCCAGTCAATTTTAAAGTTAAAAAAAATACGTTTCTTATTATTTAAATGGCCCATGCCCTATAAGATAGCCTCAACTAATATCTTATACACGCAATACAATGAAAATCAGGCCCAAATTACTTGTAAATTTTATAATTATCATAGTCTGAAATAAACCAATCGCATTTCTGTTTACTGAGGTCAAAATCCCAAGTTACTTCCATGCACTATTTTCTATATAAATCAAAATATTATTTACTTTTTATATCTATGAATGTATTGTATATGTCTGTGATGTGTTGTGCAATTTTTCTGCTAATTAGAAAGTGAGACTAAGAGAGAAACTGCTTTGTTATTCACTTTTTGTATGTGTATTATACATAAAAACGCTAAAAAATCTGAGTTTTCGAAAATTTGGTCAAAACTGGGTGAAAAACCTTAAATTATGGCCAAAAACTGTCGAAAAATGTCAGCAACTGTCAAAAACTGTCGGAAAGTGTCAAAAGCTGTGCGTGTGATATTGGAAAAAAGAGGAAATAAAATATTCTTATTGTTTCGTGAGTACAATATTGAAATATACCGATTAATTTAGAAACTGTTCTAACTGGTTGAAACAGTTCTGAACGTTAATGAAGCAAGATTGTACATTTTTCAGTTTTTTTCGCTGTCAAAAAGAACTGTCAAAAAATGTCGAAAACAAAGGTTTTAAAAGACTGTCAAGAACTCGTGTCAAAACGTAACATAAACTGTGCCACAAATACTAGTTTTTGACACTACCCGTCTCTGGCATATATGTATATATCTACCTATTCCTAATATTTTTTCTCATTTTACTTTTGTATTATTTTATCGTTACCGATATTTCGAATGATCGTTGTTATTATGGTGCGAAAAAGACAGAGCAGCCAAGAGCCCTACTTCTACTCCTAAGGTATGAGATGAAGCGGAAATAGCAAACGACACTATTGATGTGGAGTTTCCGATGGCGATCAGCGTGAACAAGTTGTTGAACCGATATGTTGAACCGATAAATTTTGATAACGATTAACATTTTCAACTTGTCGCTGACGATCGAGGAAATGAATAAGAAAATGCTGAAAATGCGGCTGTTGAAGATAAAGAAACAAACACTGGTATGTGGTACTACGTATGTATATACCCAAAATAAAAAACTATCGGAAAGTGGAGCTTAAAACATCCGATTGTAACCAAAACACGCAACTTTCTCCTACTGTGAGAAAGAGAAGGTTTGACGGTTCAAACAGCAATAAATCAAACCAATCAGTTATTATAACTGTCTAAGACAGGAGCGGCTAAAAATCGATAGATTGGCAGCATTTCAATATACATATATGGAATATGTCCCTGGCAAACATTCGAGGACCTCATAAACCATCATGAAATTTAATCATTGATCAACAATTGGCACTAGGTCGAGGGAGATATTCTTTCCGACAGTATTACCTTCGAAGCCAGAGAAGTTTAGAATTAAAATATTCTGGCTATGCGATGCAAAGAATTCTTACCCATTGAACGCAGAAGTATTATATAGGTAGGCAACCAAGAGAGCATAGTTCGGTTATAAATTCAAAATCAAATTCATTTCAATATTCTGTTTTGATATCAACCTAACACTTGTGGGTTTTATTCCTAAACCAAATAAAAACGTTTCCTATTATCAACTTTACACAACTATAACGGAGTAGACCGTGAGTCTAATATAACTAATTAAATTTTGGGTTATAACGCAACAAAATGACGGCTGGAGACACCTTCTTTAAATTAGTGAGAACCTGTACATGCAAACGGAAAACTCAACAATGGCCGATGGTGTTATTTTTTAACCTTACTGACCTTTCTGATGTTGCAGCCTCTACGCTTTGTATAAAAGCGCCAACCGCCCCTTTGTATGAAACTCGGAAAGCATCCGAAAGAAAATCATTTCTAAAACAATTGGCTTTGCAATTGGTGCAGGCCAACGTATTGGAGCTGCACTTAAACACTCGAAAGTTAAATAAAAATAAAGACAGCAATCGACTTAATAGGTTATAAAGCATTACCAATTAGGCGGGAATCAACAGGCGAAGAAGTGCCGGTTAAGATTGTTAGCAAACAACGAAGATCTTACTTGAGCCATCAATCATCTGATATGAAAACCAGAACAAGATGTCATTTTTGTAATGAGCCATTTTGTCCAAACCACACCAAAATCATATGTATAGATTGCATAAAAAAACGGGAAATTGTTTCGGATGAAGAGGAAGTGGCATCAGATTATGCATCTGATTAAAACATAAATTTGACTAATTTAAATGTGATTTTCAGCGAATTGAACTGTTAATTTTTTTTTTATGATATTTGTAGAAAATAAAGAATTTTTATTTACTTTCCCTATAAGATATCTATGGGGTCAGATTGACCCCTATACACAGACAACGTGATAGTAAGCTATACACAGAGTGAAGGTTAACAAATTTGCTTATCAATTTGATTTTTCCTCCAATCTAAAAATTATAATTATTGCATTCGAAATCGCAAACGTAATTTAAACTCCATCAGATGGAGAAAAAAGGTAACAAAAACATAAGCAGTAAAATAATCATAACACAAAAGGTGAATGACCGTTCTGTGACACAAAATAAAATACATTAGTATAATTTTTCATCTACATTTTTATGTGCACGTGTATTATCAACCAATGCCGCTACATGGCATTGTATTATCAACAAAACTTTATTACGATCATTTATTTCTTACGTTTCCCAAACAAACAGATTCGGAGTATTCATATTTTTTTTTTGTTTGTTTTGCTTATAAATAGAGAAAAGACAAAAAGGACGAAAGATGCAAATCGAAATTAAGTTATATATTTACAAGTGTTGTGTCAGTGCGTATGTTGCATGTTTATTCAATGTGTTTCATTTCGCTTATTTAACCTTTGTTTGGCACGATTATAAAACTACTTCTCGTCAACGCTTACAAATCGGGAAGTGGAACAATTTTATCACGAGTTTTCCATAAAAGGACGTAAATTCGAATAATATAAATATGATATCATAATTTAAATGTCGTTTTAATTTATTATAAAAAAAAAGTTCATTCTAGTTTTAAAAAAATCAAATTTAGGATGTATCGTGTTAACAAAAAGGTTAAAAAATACACACGCTAAATCGACTCTTTATTTTGTTTTTTAATTTTATGTTTTACTAATACAAAACCAAAATACATATAGGTAATGAAAAAAATTATTAGGATAAAAGCAACAAAAATGCATGTAAAAATGTATAAGCATTTTTGTTGGTTTCGGTGAGGGGTGTGGTTTCCAGTATTTGTATTTCGTAAATATTTCATTTATTTTAAAAACATTTCGTTCTGTTTATTTAAAACATGAATGATAGAAGGAGAGGCATATAGAAATTATCCTCGTCTCATAATATCACAAAAACAGAACTTAAAATATTTGAAATTATTTTATTTGGGTATATTTCCCTCATACAAAATATGCTTCTATAGTAGTTATTCTATGGTTATATGTCATTGCCAAAACGTCAACCTATTTCACTTAGCCTACTGAGGTATAAAATATGAAGATGTAAATTGGAAATAAAAGAAAAGCACTAAAAAGTGTTTTTATGACCTTTGACCTTGAAGGAGGTCATAATTTCAAAATCAAAGGAGAATAGGGCCGCCTAGATTTTTTTGAGGCTCTAGGACATTGGGAAGTAATTTTCCATAACAATATTAGATATTATTGAAAATTTATTACAACTTAAGGATCATATATAATAAGATAGGATGGATTTATTTTAGATATAAGTTATTTTATTTTTTACAGGGTATTATAAAATGCATTAAATTATTAAATTAATTTAATTAATGTGAAAAGGCTATAAATTAACTAAACCATATAAATAAAATGATAACTTGGAAGTGTTGATTTGAGTTGAGTTGTGATTTTGGTTTGCATCACATAATGACGTATTCATTTATGCATGCCAAATTTCGAATAAAAGATGGTGAACGAGGTGGAATTATGTGAAAACATTTTCGAAAGGCTAAATGTATTGAACTTAATTATTAACTTAATAGAATATGATTAACGTTTTAGGTTGCAGTTTTTCACACGAAAACGTCAATTTTGCTTGTATAGTACACCGATTAGTTTTGTAGGAGAATAATGTTTCAATTTTATTTCATGGATTTATTATTTTACTTGCTTTGCAGGCTTTATTTTGCAGGGTAATATCGTCGGGTCCAAGTGGGAGTATTGCGTCTGCAAGCCATTCGTTTTTTGAAGGGACGTCTCAAGTTTTTAATGTTAGGTTTGGCTTGATTTTTTTTTAAATAAAGTTCTTGCCACACTTTCTGGAAAGAACTTTATCTAAAGAAGAATGGAGCCAAATTAGCATTAAAAACTTTGAAGCCTCTTCAAGGGAATGGCGATTTGTAGGTGTGATACTCTTGTTTGGACACGACGATATGTCCATAAACGGAGTAAAAGTTTTATAATAAATAATAAATTTCGTAGTTTTTGTTTTTTTGTTTTATTTTAATTATGTCAACTAGATTAGTAAATTAAAACATTAATAATAATAATAATTTTTTAATGTCCTAATTTAGATTTATAAAATCCTGAGTTCTGGCATTTAAATTATATTATATACTTTTATAAATAAATAATTAATTTGAACATTATTAATTTCCTTTTTTCTAGATCTGTAGGAAATTGCCGATTAGTTTAAATTTAATAGTATGGTTAAATATATATTTTCAACTTTTTATTTTTAAATCTAGTTGCAGTAGGAAAACAATTAATTAACTATTTACAGGAGAATGGTAGCTAATGGAACAAGTGCTGTGAATTTAAATTATAACTTAACAATTTAAAAATTTTAAACATTCTTTTAGAATTTTAGCTTAGAAGTGGGAGAGTTTACATAGGCAATTTCATAAAATGTTAATTTTTGTAATACTTGTATGTAATATATTGTGTTTTGCTCAATAATATATATTAATTAATTTAGTTTAAAAATATTTAAAGTTTATGTTCCATAATTTGCTAATAAATAATTCAATTTTCAGAATATAACATAGTTCCAGAATCAATCTTTAATATGGGGATTAAATTAATCCTGAATTTCAGAATTGGATTTTACTATGATACTATGGTGATTTACTAATTAAAATTAGTTTTCAGAGTTGCCTGGCAAACTATATATTGATTTTATTTGTTGATTCTTGATATACTTATAGTAAGTACTTAACTGAATTATTGATGATTTTAGGCTGTTTTGGTGCTGTAACATTATCATTTTTAATTATTTATTTTCTTTTTTTTGAGTGAGGACAAAGATTGTGAGTTGTGTGGAAGTGTGGAGGATGTTGAACATCTCATATTGGCTTGTCCCAGATATAGCCAATATAGATCAAAGTTCAACATCCTTCGGAATGCAAGAAATCTAAGTGAATTAATGAATGAGGGTGATTTTTTGGCTTACAAGGAAATGTATGAATTTATTAGGATGAGTGGAATAACAATTTAATACGAAACAAATATTTACTAGCCGATAGAATATGTGAGGGGATAATCCAGTTCCTTTTAAGAGTGAGGAAAATATTATTAAAAATGTAAATTGAATTAAATTATGTAAACAGAGAATTATAAATATGATTTTTGGCGATATGGCTCTTTTTTATGTAGGAGCCAAGCCTAATAAAAAAAAAAAAAAAAAAAATTATTTTCTTTTTCTTGATCGGTAGGAAATTTCTGATTAGTTTTAAGTAAAATTTTATGTTTAAAATGGTTTTTAACGTTTATTCTAATTCATGTTGCAGTACGCAATAATTAATTAATTAGATATAGAAGGACCATGAAAAATGAAATAAGCGCTGTTTTTGTAATCTTAGCTTAGTAATTTTAATTTTTCTTAAATATTTTATCAGGTAAATTATTGAAAGGCGAACAGGGGGAAATTACAACATTAATAATTTTTAATTTAGGTTTAGGGAGACCTGAGTATCCGGCCCTGGATTCCATAGAAATGATCATCTAAAAATGTAGTTAGATTGTGTTGTCTTTTGTGCCGTCTATTTACTAACCATCGATCGCATTGGTGTCTGTAACCGGGTCGAGTCCGTCCCAACTAATAATCCTATCCTATCCTTCAGTTTTGTTGTGTGTAAACGGGTGTACGGTGTGTGCCCGGTAGTCCGGGAGACTTGCTATATTGCTTGGTCGTACACTCACAATCAATCAATCAATCATTAATGAAAACCAATATCATGTCGTAGGAAGTTTTCGGCCGTAAATTGATTGACCGTTCATTTCAAAATTTCTTTGTATTCTAAAACAAATTTATTTTATACTTTAGTGTTTTATTTTTGTGAGCCGATAAATATTAATAAATTCTCGAGAAACAAAAAATTAAAAATAATTTTTTAGAAAAAGATCAATTTTGGAAATGCTACAAATTAAATCTAGTACAAATGGAATAAATGTCATTCAATATTACGCGTAAATTGGTAACTCTTATGATTTGTTCATCTAAATTGTATTTCGCTTCATGCAATTTTATTTTAAGTCAATTGTACAACCATGAAAAATCGGTTTTAATAAAAATTTGTGATTGCTTTATTTTTTGAACTATGTATAAAAAAAGGAATTTTTGATATATTTTTCATTACGCTTTTGAAAATTAACCCGAATTGTGTTCGAAAGCTAATGCTTTAATTAATATATATAAATAGAATATAGAATATATATTTTTATATAGAATATATAAAAAGAAATAAAAAGAGCCCTGAACCAAATAAAAATTGTTTAATTTATTATTTTATACTAAATGTTAACTGTAATTATTTTTATTACAATTGTGAGGTGTTTTATGTTCAGAACATCATCAAATTAACTCAAAACTAACTTAATATCAAATGGAGAGAGACTCGTCCTTCGTTTCTAGGTAAAAAATATCTCAAAGTAACACTTTTTATCGGAAATCGGGTTCTTTTGGATAGATTTTTTAAATTTTGACTTGAAATTAGTGATCAGCAACCACGAAAACCCCTAGGTCATGTTTAAATCGATTTTCTTGAATGTCGAAAAATTAAACGGTTTATGGCTGCTATCTAGATTCCACCGTTTTGAATTATCAAATTCTAACCCTATATTTATGATCAGCGACACCGAAAATTTCTTAGGACACATTTCTATCGACCTCTACAAACGTCGAAAAATTGGTTACTTTGGCGGCCATCTTGGAACCGAAATCTTGTACTTTTAAAAACTAATAAAAAATTTGTAATCAATGAGTCCAGTAGCACTTTTTAATAAATTACGTGTTTATAGCAATTTTCGTTCAAATCGCCACTTTTTAAATTGAAAGACCCCATAAAACCGCCATACAGCATTAAAAAGTAAACATGTTAGGTCAAAGTTTGGCCAAAATGACCAAAGACCAAGCAAAATTTAAGGCCAAAAAAGTTTCGTTATCTTAAAAATTAAAAGTTGCAGGGAAAGGTAACTTATTATATATCGAAACTAAATTGAGCAGTGACACATCACACAAATCTATCACATTTGCTTTCCTTTCTTCGTTCCAACAAAAACCATCGTTTCAACAAATGACCTTCTCAAGTTCACATGTCACAGTTAAAAATTTTCTACCTTCACTTACAAAAAAATGTATTATAGCCAAAGAATCATAGACCTGATACAATTATGAATAGGAAGGTTGTTTGGAGGTTGTTCAATAAAATAAATATTTTATGTCTCTAGATGAAAGTGAATTGTTTTGTTACAACCACAACTTTATAATATCTTTATGATCCTATAATACTCCTCTTCATTTAATTGTAATACTCCGCGAACCTTCTACGAATGGCATTGGACAATTAAATCACAATTAAATATACAAACTCTCGCACTGCCTGCCACCCACCAAATAAATTTACCTTTTCAAAAATCCAAGCTCATACTCAGTTCAGAAGAGCGATGAGTTTATGTTGCACGACTGCTGCTATTTCACAAGGGATTGACTAGCAAGACTGGTTATTTTCGTTCCAATCATGTCAAATTATCCAAAATCTAATTATTACAGCTCCTAACACTTATATCATAAACAATTAATCGAACCGCATCATTTTTTGAATCAACTGTCAATTTTAAATCGTATACTCAGAATAAATTTCCAGAATCATCGTGATTTTTCTGTAAGGTTAGTCGAGAACTATTTGGAATAGTTTAACATGGAAAGTTTTCCTTTAATCAAATTAATTATATTACTCTAACCTAGATGTCAATATTAGTATTCGGTTAGGTGTTACCATATCAATATGTATAAATAAAATTCAGATCATCAAAAAAATCGTCTCAACTTGTTGTAACAATATCTGGTGAGACCATTAATTATAAATAAAAATCTATTTCTGTATCATGAAAATAAATCTATTATTTCTAATGAATTGTGGCAATCCGTGTCATATAAATCAATAACAATACAATGCTTCGTTTATAGATATTGATTTGCTTGTCAATGCTAGTAAAAAATTACAAGATATCTTCAGTTAATCTAAATTAGGTGTACAGTTCAAATGGGTGTTCGCCTCTTAGTGTTTCGAATTTTGTTCCTCATATCAATAATTAATTTTGCTGGAACCCAAAGTTTATATAAATACGCAGTAACTATCGATCATTTCGAAGCACCGAAAAATGATTTGCTATTCGATTTTGGAACGATGCGGGTAAAAAAAAATGGCAACTTCGATTTAATTAGACCGTTGTCAGATGAATTTAACGTTAGTTAGTTTGTTCATGTGATTGATAAATATTACCATTTTGTATTAACATTAAGTTTAATTTTATAGAAATAGGTTCATGCAGATATGTTTTCCAATCACGGAAATTAATTTTTAAAAAATCTTTGAGATCGACCGTCGTCAAATATGCAGCCATCTAAGAAAAAGTACTGGTAAACTAGTAAAGGGTTTCATAAACACAACATCACTCGATACTAATACAGCATGGCCATGGCCTGCGCAACGAATATATTTGTATAATTCATATTTTCCAAACGATCGACTTGCAGCTGAACCGATGATGGAACGGGGTAAAGTTACACTTCTTTTTCGAGAGAAAGACATTATTTTATCAAACTTCACATTGTATTTTATTCTAGAAAAACAGAAAGTCGATCAATAAAATTAAATCTGAAACCTTTTTCAACCATCTTATTGAATTTTGGAAATTAATGTACAGCCATAGTGACACTTTGATTTATTTTTTGTTGTGTTAGTGGTTCTTGGCGCATAAAGCTTATGAATATTTGTTTAAAGTATGTGAAAAATATTTTTATCTTAAATTAAATAAGTCACTATGATCATGTTGTATAGTGTGATTCTCGGAAAAAGGGTTTTGCACTTAATATATCATTCCGATCAGCAGATATCAATTTTCCAAAGACTTCATAATATCTAGCTCGTACCCTTTGTACAGGGATAAAGCGTTTGGTGTAGGTACATTACCATTATATTAAAACGATGTGGCCACGGTAGCAATAAGTACAGTCGTGTCATCGTTATTTGCTCCATTTTATCACATTTGCTAAGCATTTACTAAATTTCTTTGCCCTATTGTTTCTAGCTAATTCGTTCCATTGGGAATTATCAATAGCTGCTCAAACTCATCCTCAATTTCATGTTTTATATTCCTAAAATATTTGATAATATTTAATTTTTTCAGTCATCATATTTTAGCATGCGACCTGATCGTAACAAAGTTATCTAATAATTTTAACATTTCCTGCATTCACTTTTACGATTACTAAATAATTGCATATCATATTGATGATGACCTTTTCTGTCTGAATGACGAATGCAATAACAACTATTCGAACATATTATGCAATTTAATGATGAATTTTGGCGCCTATTACAAAATAGACGTATCTCTGTGATCGGCCGGCTATATAAAAATAACAAGCAATTTCTCCAAAAATGTGTACTGGACAGTATACAATATACAGTATGTTTAATCAAAATGTACAGTATGTTTGATAAAAATGTAATAACGGAAAAAAATCCCCTCACACAGTTGGACATATTCGTGTAAAAACATTTTTGTTTCACATTTTAAATCGAAATTATCTACAAAAATGTTATATACACATGCGAGCTCATTTCGTGCAACTAAACTTTTACATTGCTAGAGATATTCGTCAATGATATTAACGCTAAACAACTATAACCGTATTTCTAGTTCAAATTATTGATTGCCCTTAGAAGAAAGAATTTTTAAATGCTTTGGTAAAATATGAAACGTCTTCTACATTTTTCATTATTGCATCAGAAACCAACAACAATTGTTTAGATTTCTAAAATTGCAAGAATGATTCATTCGGCAGTGGTGGCTATTAGTGCGAATAAGGCTTGATTCTTATACATATTTTATGATTTTTCCAAATATTTTAAGTTGTTTTTGGCTAGATTTGATAAAGACAAATATTGTTTTAGAAACTAGAAAGTTTTACTTTAGCCTAAACTGCATAACCTGGATCAATAAAAAAACAAACCAAGCGTAGAATTAAAATTATTGAGGTGTACTGTAAATTCTTCGATCATTAACTACTCAAACCATAAATATATTGCAACTTGGGTGCGATTTTTGACCGAACATGCCTGTCCTATGTTACTTCAGATGTTGTTATATTTATTGGTTAGAAAAGATACTTGACTCTAAGAATATGTGGCCACTTCGGTACAATATTCAGGCTAGATTGACAAATTTTTTAATATAAAATTTCGTATAAACCAACATCTTGGGACGGAGCCGGTCTGTCCTAAGTCACCTATCTTCAACCGTAAATAATTATTGGAAATAAGCATTGAACACATTCTAATCATTTCATATGTTTCACTGTATTTAACTATTGTAGCTAACTTCACTTGAGTAAATAATATCTTGTTTAAGTGACACAACCTAAAAGAAGCAAAATAAAAGGTTTTTTACAATAAAATTTAATCTGGAATCATCCGTGTTTTATTTTCAAGTTTCCAGCTCTGCTTAGTTAAATTCCATTAGGTTATTGGCCCAATGGATAAAGAATACGGATATTTCGAAAAATGAAGGCAGATTAATTGGATAAAGTGAAATTGATTTTTAGGTGTTGTGAAATTCACATACGGAAAAGGATGGCGTCAGCTGAATCACGATACAGCATTTCAAAGCTAAACGGAACAAATTATTTTGTATGGAAATACAAAATGGAAATGCTTCTTAAGGAAAAAGGTTTATGGGCAGTTATCAATGAGGTACAACCATCACCAGTTACAGAAGCGTGGACAGCAAATGATGAAAAAGCACATTCAACAATTGCAGTGAATGTAGAAGACGATCAAATTCATTACCTCATCGGTGCAGATTCAGCAAGAAATACATGGAGAATTCTTAAGGAAACGTATGAATCAAACACATCAAGCAATCGTGTGCACATTTTGAATTTAATCATGCAACAGCGGCTTGATGAAGGCGGAGATGCGGAAAAACACGTGAATTCCATGAACGAACTGTTTCGAAAATTATTGGCGCTTGGTGCAGATTTTGATCCGGGATTTTTTATGATTGCTACGTTGTTGGCTTCTTTGCCACCAAGCTACGACGATTT
Organism: Tipula vernalis; assembly: GCA_958295665.1. Taxonomy (NCBI): domain Eukaryota; kingdom Metazoa; phylum Arthropoda; class Insecta; order Diptera; family Tipulidae; genus Tipula; species Tipula vernalis. The sequence goes on along the minus strand of OY282559.1, from coordinate 73,587,302 downwards.
GGTAACGGCGCTCGAAGGTAAAGAAGAGAGTGAATTGACAATAACGTTGGTTAAATCAAAGGTTCTCGCGGAATTCAAAAGAAGAATGAATCGAGGCGGAACAACGGATGACACTGCATTAAAAGTTGACACATCAAGAGCAACGAAAGGTCAAAAAGGTGAAAATAAAAAGTTTGAGTGCTATTTTTGCAAAAGAAGCGATCACATCAAAAAGGATTGCCGAAAATACAAAGCCTGGCTCAACAAAAGGAAGGAAGTAATCAGAAGGCGAATCTAGAGAAAGATGAAACAGAAAAACTGTTTGTGACACATCAAGTAGGTGATGGCAGGATTGTCGATTCAGGTGCCACATGTCACATTGCCAGTTCTAAGGATATTTTCGTCAATATCGACATGAATTGTAGTGATTAAGTAATCGTTGCAAGTGGTCAACAATTAACAGCTGCGGGTAAAGGCACAATTAAAGTTGATTTTCTGAATGAGAAAAATCAAAGTGTTCCAGTAAAAATCACAGACGTGTTGCTAATGCCAGATATCAAGGGATATTTACTTTCAGTCAAAAAGCTAACGGAAAAAGGTTTTCAAGTAAATTTCAAGGGCGACAAGTGTGAAATAAGGGAAAACAGTCAGCAAATTGTAGTTGGCGAAATCAGCGGTAAGCTTTACAGACTAAAGGAACCTCAGAAAGTTTACTCGGTCGAAAATGAATCCAATGGCTGCATACATTATTGGCATAAGGTTCTAGGCCATTGGGACATCAAAGTTGTGAAATCATTTGCGAAACGAAATTTGGTTAAAGACATCAACTTTAGCAACAGCGGATTGCGAAATCAACTCCAAGTGCAGAGTGTGTCTCGAAGGAAAAATTACTCGAATCAAGTTACCGGTCAAGTCGAGTAATAAAGCAGTTGCAGTCATGGATCTGATTCATTCGGATGTTTGTGGTCCGATGCAAACGACCACACCATCGATAGAAGAATGTTATATGCATGTACCAAAACAAACAAGGCGCAAATTCGATTCAAAGGGTGTGAAAGCAGTGCTGGTCGGTTATGATTACGAATCAAAGGCATATCGTTGTTACAGTCCGGAAACCGATCGAGTAACAGTTAGTCGAGATGTGCAGTTCGTCGAAAGGGGCCATTTGTTACCTATCAAGTCCAGCGAAGATTATCAACAGAAACAAATTATCGACAATTCAGAGTTGAATAACTTTGAAGATACAGAAAACGATCAGGTGAAAAAGGAATTATTCGATGAGGAAGTTCAGGAAGAGAATCCAATACAAGATCACGCTCAGAATAAAGATGAAGAGCAAACTGTAAGACAAGGCAAGGCTTGTTGCTCAAGGTTTTTCGCAAAAATACGGTACTGACTATGATCAGGTGTTTGCTGCAGTTGTTCGTCAAACTACGATTCGAACATTGCTTACAGTGGCAGCAAACAAGAACATGAAAGTTTATCATCTAGATGCGAAAACGACTTTTCTCAACAGTGAATATTCTGAAACAATTAACATGAGACAACCTCCAGGATTCAAAGTTGAAGGCGGCGAAGATTTGGTGAGTCTACTAAAACGGAGTTTATATGGTCTAAAGCAATCAGCGCGCAATTGGAACAAAACAATTCATTAATTGCCATTGATTTCGGTTTTTTTCAAAGCAAGAATGATCCATGCTTGTACACCTACAAACATAATGGAAAAATATGCTACGTATTAATCTACGTTGACATTGTGGTCATTGCTGGTTAAAACAACGAGATAATCTCCAAGTACGAAACGTTTTTAAGTTCGAAATTCAAGATTAAGAACTTGGGAGAGATTAAGGATTTCTTGAGTCTTCAAGTCAAGAAGGAAGCAGATGGCTATTACACGTTGGACCAGACTGCTTACATTGGAAAATTACTAAAGGATTTCCAAATGTCTGATGCAAAGGAGTCCTCAGTTCCATTATCAGTTGGATATTGTAAAGGAGGAGATACGGGTTTGTTGTTAGGCAACGGTAAATATCAAAAGTTCCTCGGTTGCTTACGTACATATCAGTCAACACGAGACCTGACATATCGGCAGCAGTTTCAATTTTAGCACAAAAGATATCCAGTCCAAGCCAGGAGGATTGGAAGGAACTAAAACGAGTATTAAAGTATTTCATTGGTACTGCCGGTTTGCAATTGTCACTTGGCAAGAGTGATGGTACGGATCAGTTAATCGGATATGCAGATGCAAGTTGGGCTGATGATCGTGCAAGCAGAAAGTCACAATCTGGTTACCTATTCAAGTATTGTAACGGTATTCTCAGTTGGTGCAGTTGAAGACAGGATTGCATTGCGTTATCATCAACAAAAGCACAATTTATTGCGTTGTCTGAAGCATGTCAAGAGGCGAATTGGAAATGGTCGTTTACTCAATGATTTCCATCAACGCATTGAAAAACCGACAACAATTTTCGAAGACAATCAAAGTTGTTTTAAATTCATTAAGGAGGAGAAATTGTCGTCACGTAACAAACATATTGATGTTCGAGAGGCATTTGTTACATCGACAAATGCATTGTTACATGCCAATATTGCCCTACGGAAACTATGGTGGCAGATTTGTTGACAAAACCATTGGCGGAACCTCGTGTCAATGTTCTTCGGGATGCATGTGGAGTTAACTGATGATTCAAATGAGGAGGAGTATTGGAAATAAGCATTGAACGCATTCGAATTGTTTCATATGTTTCACTGTAATAAACTATTGTAGCTAGCTTCACTTGAGTTAATAATATCTTGTTCGATTGGCACAACCTAAAAGAAGCAAAATAAAAGGTTTTTTTAAATAAAAATTAATCTGGAATCATCCGTGTTTTATTTTCAAGTTTCCGGCTCTGCTTAGTTAAATTTCATTAATTACATATACGAGAACAAACCTGTACCCTGAGAGTCAGGATTAGATTTAGTAGTTTAAATATTTTATCGGTTTTGTCCTAAATATTGTGTTTGTAATTTTAGTTCATATTAACGACAAACTTCACTCCACGAATTTACTTATCCGAAAAATATTTCACTTTTGTATTAAGTGAGGGATGAAGGACAATCATTCTTAGAACAAAATGAGAATAAGTGATTTTCCGATTTTTCGTAAGAAAATCCTAAGAGACAATCACAAAAATGGGGAAGGAGGGAGTTTAAAATGGGGAATGAAGGAGTTTAAATTTGAGTTTAAAATTTTCTTTTAATTGTAATTTTGTGAAAGAAGATAAAATAGTAAATTCTAATTTTGACGCTTATTTCAAGCAAATCAAACAATTTGCCAGCCCAAACTAAAATTTTTGAAATTTTGAAGAAGAGCATCATGGGTCGCATGATAAAAGTAGTTTACCGCAAAACCAATTCCTTAGATAGCACAAATAGAAAAAATTTAGTCCATTGTCTTATTGACCATTACATGGCCAGTAATATAAAGCTACAAAAACATAACTACATAGCTTTTTATCAGAGGATTAGGTAAGCTTGGAAATGTATCAAAACAGATTGATTACAATTTGCCACGACAAGGTAAAAGGAAAGCGTCCGGAAAATTATTTAATAGATGGAGCAATCAATGTGTTGGACAAAATATTTAAAACTAAGTAGCTCAATGGAAGAACACGGTGAGGAGCAAGATGTGCCTTCAGCGATTTCATTAATTATTTGTGATGATAATTATTAACAAGGAATATAAAAATTGTTTAGTTAAGTTCTCTCACAAACCTTCAGATAAATTCGAAGAAAACAAAATTTGGTTGGAACGTTGGTATGATAAACGCCTTTAACAATTTCGCGGAACAAAATATATGTAGAAAGCTTTTTGAATAAGTGGTAAATAACCAAATAATGGGCATTTAATTTAAAATTTACATCATACAATGTATAAGGGTAGGATTAGATGAAATTCATTTTAATGTCTAAATTTACAGTAAAACCTCAATTATTTCAAGAACGATAGGATATAGGGTATATATCGCCACATCATTTTTGATTCAGAATTGTGTCTTTTATTAGCAACAAATGTCAAGTTCAGTTTCACACATACCACACTGTTTTCTACTGCACGCCTCTAATTTGACGTAATTTAATGGTTTTTGTTGTCTTAGGTTGACATTAATTTTAAAATTAAGTATGGAGGGAAAAAAATTATTAATTGATAAATTTGACTCTGAATTCCGCTCTTTAAATTTGCGAATTTTTACATTAATCAAGGTTCGAAGTTCATACATGAATACATACTCGTTGAGCTTTTACTTGCTTGCTAACTGATTTTAATAATTGCAACTATAGATAGAAAATATCTAATTTTATCAATTCAGTAATTCAACCCAGACGAGGTAATCCAAAATTTAAACCAACATGAGGATATGTATAGTAATATTTATTAAACTCACGTTTGTATTTAACTTTAAATATTCAGAAATTAGTCAACAATCGATTGTCATCAAATATTTCAAACCATTTACAAATGCAAAAATCATTTGGAAAAGCATCTAAAAAACATTTGTCGCAATCAAATAATGCACGACCTTTCTTTGCAATAGACTTGCCAAATTTAAGTCTACCGAATGAGTTAACAAAAAATTTTTTGTAGTTCGGAAACTAAATTTAATATTCTCTATTTGGAAAATTCAATACTAAAATTTTCTTAAACCTTCGCGACAAAAAAACGTTTCCAGGGAAAGCTGTATTTTTAATACAAGAGGCAGTTAAAAAGTATGTGGTGAAAGTTTTACAAAATTGTTTGAAGCAGTTTTTTATTGTTTTTTCGGAAGAATACAAATTTGATAATCCTTTTTATAAACCTAATACATATATTCTGAACCAAGGGCATATTTAATTAATAATTTAACGGAAATGTTTGTTAACAACGTTCCAACTTTAGACAACTGTAAGCTTAAGGGCTGACTGTTAAATATTCTTTTCCAAATAAAGAAATATTTTGAATCACTTCATGCCAGTTCACCACAAATCAAAATTAAACAACATTTTTGTCGCGCAGGCTTTATTAAGACTAGGGATATGAAACAATTTGATAACAGATCTTTACGACCCATAATTGATGTAATAATTGAATTTTAACGGTATGGATTACAGATCGAAACTAAAAATTGTAAATTAGAATTTATGTTATGGTAAACACTAGCAGCTACAAACAGATTCATTGGAACTTCCCAATTTACTACAGCGAAACAGGCGGTTATGAAAATTCTATTTTTAATGAAACTGAATCTTTTCATATAATTGACAATATTGCTAATAACTTAGTGCACGACATTCAAGATATATTTTTCTTTAGAAACTTTTTATTATAAAAAACAATTTTCAATTACGGTCATATTCGAGAGATAACATTCGGGAATTAACGGAAATCACAGAAAATATTAAACAACTATATCGATTCATTAACGAAGTAGAAAATATAATCATTATCTGTAAATCCATGTTACCGATAAACACAGACGTACCAGTACCTTCATCAAAGCTATAAGGAACAAAATAAGAGGAAGCGCAAGCGAAGTACTAATAGCACATAACACATCCTCAACGGAGTGGGATGAAATTAAAGAAACTCTAAAAAAACATTACTCTGATCCAAGATCAGAAATAGCCTTGATTCGCGACCTATAGGTACCTATAGACCGCATAGGTTAAAGCAATCAAACATACAGACAGTTTCACAGCAGGATAACAAAAATTCAAACCGCACTCATATCCCATGCTAGCCTTCGTGCTTTGCACAATTTTTGGCAAATTTGTAAAAGTCTTTTGTCACAAACATTCAAAGTCGAGCACCCGAAACACTAACAGGAGCAATAGACACATGCCTAGAAGAATAGGACATGTATTATATAAAATACAGACCAGTGATACAAAGATTCCAGCAGTTGGACATACAAGTAAAGCGACCAACAGTAACATTTAAAAAACAGAAATCAGTAACCCAATACCAACAGAAACCAGGAACATCAACCGGACAACACACAAGAAATTGGTTTCAGAAAGAACAATGGAACGCCAACAGAGGACGATTACCAGCAATCAAAATGGAGAAACATATTAACTGTACAGAAACCACAGAAGAAATTGAGAACAAAGAATCGGAAAATCATAGCCCGGAAGAAAACACCAAGAAGTTTTTTCAAATAGAAGCCTCGGAGGACGAAGAAGAATAAATATCCACAACAAACAAAAATTACCATACATAACCATACATATATAAAATAAACCCAAGCATCTTCTCATTGACACGGGTGCTGAAGAATCTTACCTAGACCCCCAACTAATTAAACCAGAAAAAATCATCGAAATGCAACCAATAAAAATACAAACTATAGGAAACCCTTTGACAGTAAACAAAATCGTAATCCTAAATGGATTAAAGGAATTGAAAACTACTGAAAAACTTAAATTCCACCTACTCAAGTTACACGAAATCTTTAACGGATTAACAGGAACAAATATTATGTCTCAGCTAAACATGATAATATATTTTAAAAGCAAAAATCTCATTTTTCCAACACATACCATAAAAATCAAATTCTATAAAGAAGGAAGCGGAAATATTAATTTCATGCCAAAGGACAATATAATCCAAGAAAGTAAAAGTCCGTGGAACAGGAGAGGTCATAGATTATCGTGAACGCAACACGAAAAAGATCGACGACCGTTTCCCAGTTCCTAACATCAAGGAACTCTTGGACCAACTCCATGGATGCAAATATTTTTCGGTGATTGACTTAAAATCAGGATTCCATCAAGTCGGAATGAGTCCAACTGACATAAAAAAACAGCATTCTCAGTACTAGGCAATCATTACGAATTTAAACGGATGCCGTTTGGAATAAAAAACGCACCCTTAACATTTTTGCGGTTAATGAACTGCACGTTAGGTAAACTCATCGGACATACATACTATAATTATATGCCTTTGCTATATGGACGATATAATCGTTTACAGCAAAACAAAAGATGAACATTTAAAACATCTAGAAGAAATATTTAAAATTTTACAAAAACTAAATATGAGAATCCAAAAAGACAAATGCAAATTTATGCAGAGGGAAATAAAATTTTTAGGACATATAGTTAATGAAAACGGTATTCAACTCGACCCAGACAAAGTAGAAGCAATACAAAAAATTAATATCGCAAAAACAACAAAACAGATTAAACAATTTCTAATATTAATCGGATATTACAGGAAGTTTATCAAAAACTTCGCACAAATAACTAAATCTATGTCAAAACTACTAAAGAAAGGAGCCACAATAAATACCAATGACATCAAATACAAAAGTTGTTTTGAAAAAAGTAAATTAATATTAACTACAAAACCGATATTAGAATATCCTGACTTCAATAAAACATTTAGAATAACAACAAATGCATGCAGAACACTAAACGAGGCAGAAACCAAATACGATGCAACCAACAAAGAATTACTTGCAATCGTCTGGGCTTGTAAACATTTCAGGCCATACCTTTACGGTAAACGATTCGAGATTTATACGGATCACCGTCCACTCGAATGTCTCCTTTTACTGAAAGACATATCATCTAACCTGGTCAGATGGCGAATAAAGCTTTCCGAATTCGATTTCAACATAAATTACGAGAAGGGGACCACAAATAATAATGCAGACGCGTTATCAAGATTAGAAATAAACAATACAGAAACTGAAAAAACAACATTACCAGAAACACAAACACCAATAGAAGATTTCAAGACACAAATAGTTTTCAAAATCGGTAAAGAAAAAAACCAAAATATGATATGAAATCAATACAACCAATAATGAGCAACATATTGATAAAAAGAAAAGGCAACATAGCAATACCAATAACAAGAACAACAACAAGTTTTACCAACAATGGAAATGCAAGAACAAATTATCGAGGAGCAACATGAACCAAACCCCAAAGCACAATCAGAGGGGAACCCAACAATTCAACTTATCCAAAGTCAAGAAACAGAAATTGTACCTAACCCTATAAAACAGTTGGAAATAATAATGGAAACTCATAATACAAACCATATAGGCATTAGAGAAAACCTCGCGTAAATAAAAAGATCATTTAAGTTTGCTAACGTAAAAGAAATGTAAACAGCATACGTAAATAAATGCGACGTGAAATGGAGCAACAACTAACAACAACAGCAAGAAAACCTAACGAGAGAATACATATGGACACCTTCCCGCTAAGAAACCGACAATTCCTAACCATCATCGACGAATTCTCCCGATTTGCTTCAGCATACGAATTACCAACAAGGGAATCAATTAACACAAGATTTAAATTTCTCACAAGAAGGCATCCCAGAAACATTAATATCAGATAGCGCCACCGAATTCACGTCCGAAACACTCAAGAAATTCAAAGAAAAATTTGGATTCACACACCACATACCAACACCAAAAGCCAGTACGGGCAACGCTATCGTCGAAAGACTTCAAACTACACTGACAGAATTAATACGGATAAAGTTCGACAACAATAGACAACTAAAAACTGACGATCTCATGACAGACAACAAATTTTACATCCATAGAATTGCAAAGAGCCCATACGCTAATAAAAAACATACAAAGCGACTTACCACTGAAGAACTCACCAAGACATTACAAACCGAATATGAAACAAGATCAAAAGACATAGCAACCAAAGAAGAAAAACAAAAACAGATAAGAATACAAAAAATTAACATAGGTAAAGAGAAACCTCCTGACTTAAAGGTAAACGACATAATATACAAAGAACTACATATGCGAGGTAAAACAGCGCCAAAGTACATGAAACATACAATAACGGACACAAACAACGGACCCACAACAACCACAAACAAAAGAACCATACACAAACGAAATGTTAAACGACATTCGATAATTACAGGGCCAACAGTTCCATGATCATAGAAGACTACACAAACAACAAGAGTGTACCTCCACTATACACTTAAAAAAATATTGCTTATGTAAAGTAAATTGCATTACATATAGGTCCAGTGGAAGGCTGTATTACAAAATAATACAAAGATTGTATTTAAAAGGATTTAATACAATTAACATTAGTTTGTAATACAGTAATTACATTAAATTTTAGTACAACATTCCATTAGAATATAAAGCAAGTTGTAAAAGAACAGTCAATCAATTGCATTAAACTTTATCAAAGACTGCGTTAATAAAATATTGTAAAAATATTTAATTTTAAATCAAGTTGCATTGCAACTTGCATAAATTTAGCCCTTTTTTCCGGGGTTTGGTCATTTGTCCTTTTATTTTTGGTGCCTTAAGGAGTGAAATCTCAAAGAGCAGTTTACTTTAAAAAACCAAACATTCGCCTATGGTAATAAATTATTAATTAAGAACTGAAAAGCTTACCTTTAAAATAATAGACAATTTGGAATTCAGAAAACCCAATAATTATATTTGTCATTTAGCCGCGGTTTGATTTAGCGAATTTTACATCAGTAAAGCAAAACACGTGCATGAAGTCCGCTTATTTTAGCGAATTTTATGTTGGTATAATTTTTTAATTTGAGCAGGTTGCTTTAAAATGTTTAATAGTTTTATTAAAAATATTTTTTAATGCAAATACTGGTTTAGAAATGTTGATAATTGCGTTAAAATTCATTTTAATGCTATCATTACTTTACAGTTTAATAGTAACTTGTATTTCATAAGTCATAATGCAAGGGTTGCATTAAACATCAAAGTTATTTTTTTTAACTGTGTAGGACAGGCAAAAATACTGCAAGGCAACATACAGTTCTTACATATAATAAACGTAACATCGTATCTCCCAATAGCTACGCAAAACAACGACAATTTCAACAAAATAGAACGACAAATAAAATACCAAAATAATATGAATTTGATATTATTTTTTTCAAGACGAATATGAACATTACGAAAAAAAATAACCACACTAATAGAAATGTAAAAATACTGACCCCAAAATACGGAAAACCCGAAAACAGCTTTAGCCAAACAAGGCTACATATCACATTATATCCTAACAAAGGAGGAAAGTAACGTTCCATACGAAAATCTCGAAAAACAAAACATTCAAATCAACTCAGAACATGAACTATACCAATTTCTAAAAATCAAAACATATTTTAAAGACCCATTGGAAAGTATTCTCGATCCTCATCCCACAATCATACTCCAAAACATCAAATTATTCCCATTAACAATAAAAAATACCTGCACCATAAAAATGCCTTCCAAGTATATCCATACACACAAAAATCTTGCAAAATATTCCGATAAAAACTGCGATAAAATAGATGACACATATAACTAAAACTCATATAACCAAAAAAATCGTCTTATCTTGTTGTAACAATATCCGGGGAGACCATTAATTATCCATAATAATCTATTTAGTATCATGAAAATTAATTTATAATTCATAAAGAAATCTGGTGACCCGTGTAATATAATTAAATAATGGTACATGTAAATATTTGATCTATCGCTGTTTAGAATCTTGCTACAATGTTTAGTTTACAGATACTAACTTGCTCGTCAATGCTAATAAAAATTTACAATGTATCTTCAGTTATTCTAAATTTGGTAAACAGTTCAGTTATTACAGTGAGCAATGAAAAATGGTTGTTCGTTTCTTAGTGTTTGTAATTTTGTTCCTCATATCAATAATTAAATTTGCTGGAACCCAAAGTTTATATAAATACACAATAGTTATCGATCATTTGAAAGCACCGAAAAAAGATTTGCTATTCGATTTTACAACGATGCGAGTAAAAAAATTAATTCGCACTCAAATCATTCTTGATGGCTACTTCGATTTACTTAAACCGTTTTCAGATGAATTTGACGTAAGTTAGTTTGTTCCTGTGATAACTGATGTAACTTAATTTGAATTTTATATAAACAGCTTCATGTCGATATATTTGCCAATCATGGAAATGATTTCAAACAAATTTATCAGTACGATCGTCCTTAAATATGTAGCTATCTAAGAAAAGGTGTTGTTAAACTTGTCAAGGATTTCTTTACTACAACATCACTCGATACTAATGTGTCTTGTCCATGGCCTGCGCAACGAATATATTTGTATAATTCACATTTTCCAACCGATCGACTTCCAGTTGAACCGATAATGATGGAGCGGGGTAAAATAACACTTATTTTTCGAGAGAGGGACATTATTTTATCGAACATCACATTCCACTTTATTTTAGAAAAGCAGAACACATTTTAATGTTTATTTTTATGTTGGCTGACTTGTGGCGTAGTACATGAAATGATTATGTAATTATGAATAACCAATCAATAAAATTAAATCTGAAATATTGTTCAACGATTTTTTTTACCGTCAAAGCAATCAAAAATTTGAAAATTCCAAGAATTTGGTTCATTTGTGTACAATTCAAGCAAAGTTATTTTATAATTTAATCATTTCCAGCTTACATTTTTATGGTTAAAAAATAATTGTAAAATGTTATATTTATAATCAAGCACCATTAAAACAGCTAAGTGGGTGTTAATAAGTGACCTAGGTATAAGGCGGATCACGCTAAATGATGGCAAATGGGCCGGATTAAGGTATAAAGCGACCCGTGCTGACGATTTGCCAGGCTGGGGACCATTTAACAAAGCCCAGTCGTGAACGGAGCCCTCTGGATACCTGGCGAGCTCCGGTTGTAATGAGCCTTACCTGCATATACGGATCTCTGCGCAGGCAGACCTTTATTTCTCCGATACTCGTGGGAATCATAATGGAAAGATCAAACAATAAAAAAAACCAAGGGCACAGGCTCTCCTCAAAAGCCGGTATCAGCGAAGGGAGGTACCTCGAACCAGACGGTTGGGGCCTCTAAGCTTGCAAAGGTGGTTGACTCTAGGGCACTAGTCCCGGGAGTTATCGGTAATAACGCAGCGCACGGCAGAGGGACGAGAGACATTCCTCCGGCGAAAAGGCGGTACAGAAATTGCCGCTCGGCATTTCGAATTCTCGAGAAGTGGGCTTCGATCCCCGAGGAGCAGCTCACGGAAGAACAGAAAACATCAGAAGCTTGGGCAAGGAGCACTGTGGGCTGCAGGAGCTAGGAAAGGGACCATTTGTCGAAAAGACAGCGGTCTCAGGACGAGGTGGAAGTAGTCGACAGCAAGCGGGCCAAGTTGCTGACTGACACGAAGCCGAGCTCTAACTTAGGGACAAAGCTGTTCAGCGACGTCCTGAGGGAGCATGAGTTGATGCTAGCCGTAATTGATGAAAGTCAAGAAGATGGGAGCATCACGGCGGAAAAATGGAAGTTGGTGTATAAAGCACTCAACCTCGTTTTTTTAAAGGTCCTGAGAGAAAATCCAGGACCACAGAGATGCCGGATAGTATGAAGGGCGTGTGAAGAGGACTGCATGCTCAGACTATTGATCTGTGAATCTGTATAAAAAGGCTATAGTCAAAGTAGAGCACGTAGGGCAGGCCCAGAACACGTGTCTGGCTGCGATCCGAAACGGCTAGCCCTGACGAGGCTTTGAAAATCATTCAGGCCAATAATTTGAATCTTCCTACCGGAAATTGGAAGATCGTTAAACCGGAGGAGGCGAAGTGGGGCTCGAAATTATCAATTATGGTAATTAATTCCAAAGTTTATTACCCTCCAACTGATAATTGAAAACAATCGGATTGGATGTTCTATAGAACGACATGATGTTGCATTTATTAATATTGATCAACAATTTATTCGAAGAGCACCAACGAGATAATGAATTAATTTCTGATGATTAATTTCTGAGAAGTATTTCACTTCTGCGTCATTTACAGATTGAATATGTTTAAAAATCTTCAAATCGTCTGCAAATAATTAGCAGTTACAAAATTTAAAAATATTCGGAATATCATTCACAAATAAAAGAAAAATGATTGGGCCCAAATGTGATCCCTGCGGAACCCCAGAATGGAAATATATATAATCCGATTTAGCTTGATTCAATAAAACATATTGACTTCTTCCCACCAGATAAGAACCAATCCATTTTAAAAAATTAGGGGCGACACCAATTTCTGAGAGCTTTTTTATAATGATTGTATGTTGAATTGAATCAAAGGCTTTAGCAAAATCAAAGTAAATCGCATCAACCTGGGCGGCTTGTGACTCAAGTGATTCAATAGCGAATTTAGTAAATTGTAAAAGATTGGTAGTCGTATATTTTCCACTGGTGAAACCGTGCTGAAAATCCGAGAAAATTTCTATTGGATAAAATGAGAGATGTTTTATTACAATTAACTCGAAAAGTTTTGGGATCGATGAAAGAATTGAGATTCCACGATAATTGGATTATTGGAGGAGGTGAGTCATTTTTTGATTATTTGATGAGTACTAACCTTTCAGTGTGTAATATTGGGCGGGAACCCACATTTATTACTAGTAACAGGCAGGAGGTTCTAGATGTGACTCTTGCCTCAAATAATATTCTACATATGGTTAAAAATTGGAGGGTGGATAAGGAACACTCCTTTTCTGATCATCTATATTTAACCTATAGCCTCGATATTCAACCTGCTACCCGGGAAGCCTTCAGAAACCCTAGTAGGACCAACTGGAGAAAATATGGGGAATTATTGAAGGATTTGTTGCTGTCGAGGGCGCTGGAGCCCCTGACGACCGTTGGGGAACTGGAGGACATAGTGGCTAGCGTTACTAGCGCATGCAACCGATACTTTTGTGCTGCCTGCCCACTGGCTAAGCCTAAGGGTAGAAAAAAACCAGTTTGGTGGTCCAAGGAACTGGGAACCTATCGAAAGGCTTGCAGGACAGCCTTTAATAGAGCTAAAAATACAAGGGAGGCTCAGGATTGGATCTCCTATACAGAGAAACTCGGAATTTATAAGAAAGAATTAAGAAAGGCACAAAGGAGGTCTTGGAGAATCTTCTGTGATAAAATGGAAGAGGTATCCTAAACCTTCCGCCTTAGGAAGATTCCTTCAAAAAGTAAAGCAAGTCCCAGTTTTTTGATAAAACCGGATGGATCTTGGACAGCTTTTAGTGGAGAATCTCTGGAGCATTTCTTCGAGACACACTTCCCAGGGAGATTTGAATCACTGTCAGTGTTCACAGAAGATAGCATAACCAGGAAAGGGATCCTATGGGCACTGAGGGGTTTTAAACCATTTAAATCGGCTGGTCCAGATCAAATTATACCAGCGGAACTTCAAAACAACTCAGTAATTATAATTCTCTACCTGGAAGCTATATTCAAAAGGTGTTTGAAGCTGGGCTATATTCCTAGGTACTGGACGGAGGTCAAGGTGGTATTTATACCGAAAGCGGGGAAAGCTCACATGTCTATCCTAAGGACCTAAGACCAATAACTCTATCATTCTTTCTTTTGAAAACCTTGGAAAGGCTGCTGGATGTATACATGAAAGATAAAATAGTTGCCAGGAAGTTGGTATCGTCTCAGCATGCGTACACAATGAATAGATCTGTGGACACTGCTCTGCACGCCTTGGTGTGTAAGATTGATAAATCGATTAATTTGAAGGAATTCTGTTTAGTAGCCTTCCTGGATATAGAGGGCGCGTTTAATAATGTGAAAGCGGAGGTGTCATTTTTGGAGGTAGACGTTCCTATGAGAAGGTTAATCAATTATATGCTGGGAAGCAGGATTGTTAGCTCGAAGTGGGGGACTCCACCATCAAGAGGCGAGTAACTATAAGAACCGCGCAGGGTAGGAGGTTATGCCCCTCTTCTCTGAAACATAGTGGCAAACGGGCTACTGCTAGAATTGGAGTGACAGGTTATTGAATTTATCGCTTACGCAGATTACGTAGCTTTAGCTGTTACCGGGAAATTCCTGGGTACGATTGTAGACGCGCTTACCATCGTTACGAAATGGGCTGGCAAATGTGGACTTTGTAATAACCCGTCCAAGACAGAGCTGGTACTCTTCACAAAGAAATACAGATTCCCGGCAGTTATCCCTCCTACCTTAAATGGCACGAGACTTGATTTTACTGATAGAGCTAGATATCTAGGCATTATCTTAGACAGTGAGCTTAGTTGGAAGCCCAACATGTTGGAGATAATAAACAAAGCTACTATAGCTTTTTACTCTTGTAGGAACGCCATTGGTCATAGACAGGGTCTGAAGCCGGAGCCGGTACACTGGCTCTACACCGCTGTAGTGAGACTTGTACTCATGTACGGGGTGGGTGTTTAGTGGCCAGCTCTGGACAAGGTAACTTATAAAAGTAAGATTGAGAGGATGCAAAGAACGGCCTGTATGCCTTAAAGGTTATGTTGCACTTTCTTCCGGTCGAAATTTTTCGCAAACAGATGGCCACAAATACGGCTGTATGACTTGCAGCCTTCTCTCAGTGGAGGTAGTAAAGATGTCTTAGTACAGGACACTTTACTATCGTTAGATCGTTTAAGGATGAACTGGCGAATCTTGACTACAATAAACTCACTCTACGCTGCACATGATTCGACTCTCCAGCTACAACCGAAAGGACAAGTCTGAGGAGGCCTATCACAGCGCTGAGACAAGAACTTAAGAAGCAGGCGCTATCCTCAGCGGGGAAAAGGTGGTCTAATACCCTCACCTGTAGTGTTGCAAGACAAGTTTGGCCAAAGCTGGACTTAGGGCGCACTAAGGCATTAATATCCTTACGCAGACGTGAATTTAAAACGGTCGTAGAAAATCTCACGGGACACTGCCTTTTTGGAGAACATGCAAGAAGGCTGGGTGGAGGCAAATGACTTCTGAAGAAGCTGCTTGGACGTAGAGGAGAAAGATATGTTGGTCCACTTCCTTTGCTCGTGTCCAGCATTGGCACTCAGAAGGCATAAACACTTAGGTAAGTTCAGGATGGACTGCCTCTCGGATCTTGAAAACATTAAAGTGCGGGACGTCTTGCACTACATGAGTAGTTAGAAATGGTTCCAATAGGGGTAAAGGGGATATATTCTGTAGTATCACAATGGACCGTCACTGGTCCAAGTGTGCCTAAGCAGCCATTCCAGCCTAACCTTACCTAACCTAACTCACTATTACTTTTATTCGATATATTCGTAATAACGAAACTTTTATACAAACACACACAAAAAAATAGGACATACTTAGGACAACTTAATGCAACTTAGATCAAATTTCACGTTCGTTTATTTTAAAGATTATCCACGGCTTCAAATTTCTTGTTGTTATGACAATAGCACACCTAAACCGTTGGCTGGCCTACTGATAGAACTCAAATAATCAAAGAAATTACAAAAAACTTTATCCGTTCAGTTTGAACATAATCTTTAAGGTTTTTGTGATAAGCTCGGAAAATACAAGAACTGTACGCGATAATACAGATGGACGACTAGATAAACACCAAATAGTTAAATCAATTAAATTGCGTTGTAAACAATGAAATCATATAAATAGCACGTAAACATACTAGTAGGATCATTTAAAATACAAACAAAGCCATATGAAGCTAACATTGATTGGTAATGTAAACATACAACATTATTTAATAGATCAATAAAAGATCTCCAAGAAGCTCAAATTTGCTTATTTTTAATGTTAAGAACAAGAATATCAATAAAATCCTAATTGGAATAATGAACTGAAACAAGACCAAAATCATAGTGTTAATTTTAAATCGATCGAGTTCAACTTACACTCAAACTATTTTTAGAACAATCATGATTTTTTCAGTAAGAGTCGAGTGGAATATCAAACAGTTTAACATGGAAAAGTTTTCCTTTAATAAAATTAATTATATTTCCCTAACCTAGACGTCACTACTATTATAGTTTACGCTATAAATTAACTTACTCTATTCGGTTAGGTGTCACCGTATCAGATAATCAAAATACTCGTCAAATCTTGTTGTAACAATATCCGGGGAGACCATTAATTATCCATAATAATCTATTTTAGTATCATAAAAATAAATTTATTATTCATAAAGAAATGTGGTGATCCATGTAATATTATTAAATAATGGTACATGTAAATATTTGATCTATCGCAGTTTAGAATCTTGCTCCAATGCTTTGTTTACAGATACTCACTTGCTTGTCAATGCTAATAAAAAATTACAATCTATCTTCAGTTACTCTAAATTTGGTAAACAGTTCAGTTATTACAGTGATCAATGAAAAATGGTTGTTCGCCTCTTAGTGTTTGGAATTTTGTTCTTCATATCAATAATTAAATTTGCTGGAACCCAAAGTTTATATAAATACGCAATCATTATCGATCATTTGGAGGCACAGAAAACAAAGTTGCTATTCGATTTAACAAAGGTGCGAGTAAAAAAATTTAATCGCACTCAAACCATTCTTGATGGCTACTTCGATTTACTTAAACCGTTTTCAGATGAATTTGACGTAAGTTAGTTTGTTCTTGTGATAGATAAATATAATTATTTTGTATTTAACTTAATTTCAATTTTATATATATATATATAGTTGCATTGTGATATATTTGCCAATCATGGAAATGATTTAAAAAAAATTTATCAGTTCGACCGTCCTAAAACATGTAACTATATAAAAAATACTTCTATTAAGCTCATAAGGGATTTCTTTAACACAACATCACTCGATACTAATGTGTCTTGTCCATGGCCTGCGCAACGAATATATTTGTATAATTCACATTTTCCAACCGATCGACTTCCAGTTGAACCGATAATGATGGAGCGGGGTAAAATAACACTTATTTTTCGAGAGAGGGACATTATTTTATCGAACTTCACATTTCATTATATTTTGGAAAAGCAGAACACATTTTAATCTTTATTTTTGATTTGGCTAACTTGTACTACGCCTAATATGTAATTGTGAATAACCGATCAATAAAATTAAATCTGAAATATTGTTCAACGGTTTTTTTTACCTTATTGAATTTTGATAATTATTATAAAGCATCAAAAATTTGAAAATTAAAAGAATTTGGTTGATTTGCTTAAAATTCAAGCAATGCTATATTTAAAATCACGCACCATTAAAACAGCCAAGACCTTTTATATAATAAAGGACATTTTGATAACCACTGCATAAAAATAAATTTTTTAAACTCCACTATTGCTTTTATTCGATATATTCGTAATAACGAAACTTTTACACCAACACACACAAAAAAACATCACTCTAAAAAATTTGATCAAATTTAAACTAAAGATCAATTAATTTCATTTGAATTATTTTAGCAATTTCCATACAATAAATGTAGTAATGAAAATTTTTGTTATTTATTCAATAAAATGTTGATTTTTTTAAATTATTTGTTTAAATTTCATTTCAAATATGTTGCAAAGTTAATTGTTGTTGGAAATTAAACAATATGTTTGTTGAACTATAAACCATTGATAAATTTTCATTAAAAATGTTAAACAAAATCATTTTGTGATAAATTTTAAACATAAAACTGTTGAATAATCAACAAAATAAAATAAAATTCATTTACAGTGAGGTGAAGTATTGTATAAATTCATTAAACCTGAAGCGGATAAATGCGTTGTCTCTGTTGAAACCGAACCTCTGATAGAACTGCAGAACGAACGTAAAAAGTTAACAATAAGGGTAACAATTAGTTTGAGTGATATTTTTTCTTAAAGGTAAGAGCCAGATCAAATATTACTAAAATACCGATGAAATATTACTAAAATACGAAGTTTGTCCTAAGTTGCCTTAAGTTGTTCTAAGTTGTCCTAAGTATGTCCTAAGTTTTTTTAAATGTGTTGGTGTAAATAAAAATTATGCTTAAGATTATTTACTCTTACAAAAAAAATTTACATTTTTTCTATGGCGCGAAATATTCTGATGGTGAACGTATAAAATCAGATTATTTTCCAGAAACTGAGAAACTGCAATTTTAGAGTGGGTTTTGTGCAATTAAATGACAAAACTTCCGCCGTATTACGCCAAACAATTATTCTTCCATGACTGTGCTTCATTCGAATCATCGATTCGTCGCTCCATAGAATTGGATCCCAATAGTTCATGGGTTTTAATTCATGGTCAGTATAAAACTGCATCTTTTTCTTCAAATTTACTTTGCTAATAAATGGAATTTTTCGTGCAACTCGACCGTGCTTATTATTTTCATAAAGCCGGCGTCGCATTGTATCGGCGGATACATTTAGTTGGGACTCGCTTCGTAACTTAGCCTGGGTTTTCGGTGTAGATATTTTTGGGTCGACAGTAGATATCGATTGAATTTTATTATCCTGTTGTTTTTTAGTTGCTCTTGATCGGCCCTGGCACCTAATTGGTGCCACTCTGCCTTCCATTTTAAACGCTTTAATTACTTTAAACGACCTTTAATACCGGAAAGAGGTTAATTGGTGAGAATTTTGTATTGCAACAGGACAATGCGCCACAATACATAAAGCCAAATCAACCACAAACTATTTTAAGAGTTTAAATGTGAACGTATTAACTTGGCCACCGCAGAGTCAAGACTTGTCGCTGAGGCATATTCAAAGTAGTATATTGAAGAGTATAACTATTTTATATTTATGAACATAATACGGTACATGGCATGAGCGCAGTTAATTTAATCAAAGTGTACATAATTACATTTATGAAAGTATACTAAGAGATGTCAAAATAAGAGGAATAAAACAAAGGCACAAGATTTCTGAATATTGAGGAATACGCTACTAAAATTATTATAATTGGTTAACAATAAATGTATTTAAATGTTGTAGTGTATTTAATTCTATTTCTAATTTGTGTTGTAAATTGCTTTTCATATTCGTGCTCATAAAAACCGCAAGCCGGTAGGATTATAATTAATTCATTATTTATTATCAGGTTAGAGCATAATACCACATGGAGCAGCCAATGGGTCGATTCAATACACTCAAGCCACTTTGTCTTGATGGTAATCTACAAGAGAATTGGAAACAATTGTATATGCAATTTTCTATATATGCAAATGCCACCAAATTAACGGAAAAAATTGAAGAAGTTCAAGTCGCACAATTGTTGCATATCGCAGGTGAGGAGGCTATTGATGTACTCTTAACATTTAAAGTAACCGAGACAGATAAAAAATTATTGAAAAAAGTTGTGACTAAATTCGAAGAATATTGCAACCCTCGTAAAAATGTAGTCTACGAGCGGTATTTGTTTTATACAAGTAGTCAAAAGAATGATGAGCCATTCGACCATTTCTTAACTGATGTTACCAAATTAGTTAAAAGTTGTGACTTTGGTACCACAGAGGATGGCATGTTGCGGGACCGTATAGTGCTTGGTGTAGCAAATAATGACTTACAAGCCAAGTTATTTCGAATAGATGTTCTAACGCTTGATAAAGCAAAAGAGATAAGTCGTATAGCCGAATTAACTTATGTCCAAGCAAAGAAAATCCAACAAGGTGCTAGGTTAGCAACACCACGTGGCATTGATAAAATAACCTCCAAACCGGGTCCGTCCAAATTCAATGCGTATCAAGAAAATTCAAATCAAGTCCAAAGTTATTCGAATACACGAAATTCATACTATCATTCTAAAAATAGTCAAACTCGTACTGCTAGTGCAAATAGAACAACGTTCGACTGCAACAATTGTTCTTACAAAGCATTTATATAGACAATGCTGAGCGTTTGGAAAGCGATGTGAAAAATGCAACAAATTTAACCACTTTGCTGATGCATGTCGTTCGGTGATGCAAATTCAAGCCAAAATGGATGACCTTGCAACAGAAGACAATAACGGTCATTCATTGGATACATTCTTTGTAGATTCGGTTAGTGCTGTGAACTGCAAAGTAGATGTCATAAAAGATATACACGATAAATCATGGTATGAAAATTTAAAACTTGGAAATATTATAATCAAATTCAAATTGGATAGTGGTGCGGATGTCAACCTGAAAGCTTATATGAAGCAATTTCACCTAAACCAATTATTCGAAATTCTTCATTGTCATTGGAAGCTTTTGGTGGTTTCAAGCTTAATTTAATTGGTGAAATTACTGTCAACATTCAGTATAGGGATAAAAAATATTTTACAAAGTTTGAGATTCCGTCTAATTTGGAAGCAAAACCAAAACCGAATTCACAATGTTTATTCGCTGCAACTGTAAGAAGTAAAATCTTTCATTCAAGTTAATAAAGATGTGTTTGAATGCTCATTGAAAATAAAAGATGATAAAACACCGATCTGCAAAGCTCCTCATCGCATACCATTAGGAATTCGTGATAAAGTATTAAAAAAGCTCCAGCAAATGGAGAAGGCCAATATGATAACAAAAGTTAACGGTCCTTCTGAATGGACACATAATGTGGTACTAATTGAGAAACCGGACAAATCCATTCCAATTTGTCTAGATCCACGAGAATTAACCAACTATTTAGAATTCGAACATTATTTAATACCATCTTTGGATGATCTGTTATGACACCTGTAAGGCATGAAATATTTTACAGTCTTAGATTTACGTGAAGAATTTTGGCAAAATATACTACGTTCTCCACACCATTTGGTTGTTACTAATTTAATGTTCTTCCATTTGGCTTGAAAATAGCACCAGATTTTTTTTCAAAAAATAAATTCAAAACATTTCGGTAATTTGCCGGAATGTTTTATATACATTGATGATATCCTAGTATGTGGCTGTACTAAAGAAGAACATAATAACAACTTAACAAATGTACTGAACAAAGCACGTGAAATTAATATAAAATTTAATCCAAATAAAATTCAGTATTGTGTTAAAAGCGTAAAATATCTGGGACATATATTTTTAGCAAATGGTATGCAAGCAGATCCTGAACGAATCCGGACGGTTCAAAATATCAAGGAACCTAAAAATCGCAACGAATTAGAAATAATTCTAGGTACAATCAATTATCTTCGTAATTTTATTCCAGATTATTCACAATTAAATCTATCATTACGTCTCTTATTAAAAACGCATAATTTGTTCTTATGGACGGATAAACAAACTGAAGCACTTAACAAAATTAAATACAAAATAGCTGAAAATACGCTGCTACAAATTTGTAATCCAAAGTTACCTATTACTTTACAAACTGATGCATCAAAAGATGGTCTAGGTGGTTGTTTGATGCAACAAGGTAAGCCAGTTTGTTTTGCATCAAAAAGTTTAAACTAAGCTGAATTCAATTATGCACAAATTGAAAAAGAGATGCTTGCTATAGCGTTTGGATGTAAAAAATTCCACAATTTCATTTATGGGCGAATGGTCAAAGTGGAAACAGATCATAAATCGTTAATATCGATTATGAGACAGTTAATATCTGAAATTCCGTCTAGTAGATTACAGCATATGCAAATAAAATTGATGATTTATGATTTAGATATTCAGTACGTACCGGGTAAATATTTACATGTTGCTGTTGATTTGTTATCTAGAAATTCTAATTTTGATTCAACGGATATAGAAACATCACTGAAAGACGTCGTACATACTATTAATATCTAGATCTAATTCAAGACAACATTACGCATTTATAATTGAAGTACTACAAGGAAGGTTGGCCAAAAACAAAAGCCAAAGTTCCAGATGCATTAAAATTTTATTGGCCTATGAAAGACAAATTATATGTTGAAGACGAATTGCTGTTTTATGAAAATCAAGTATTTATTCCAATTAAATTACGAGATGAAATCTTAAATACTTTGCACGAACAACATTTTGGAATGTCCAAAACAAAAGCAAGGACCAAACAAATTCTGTATGGGGCTAACATTAACGCCAACATTGAAAAAATCATATCGAAGTGCCGCATTTTGTGAAAAGTATCAATCGTCTAATTATTCTCAACCAATGATAAGCCAAAAATCCCAAATTTGCCTTTTGAAAAAGTAGGTTGTGATCTAATGGAATGTTTTGGAACCAATTATTTTGTTATGATGGATTATTATTCCAAAAGGTTAGAAATCCATAAGGTACCTGATAAAACCACTAAGAGTATAATTTTGGCGATGAAAAAACTTTTTTGTAATCATGGAATTCCAAAATATATTCCTGGTATATTTCATATACCTCAACTGGGAGCACATTAGGTATAATAATTTTTATTCTTTATAAATTTATATGTACTATTTAGCTATATAAGCAATGGAAAATCAAATATATTTTTGTTTTAAGTGTTGTGAGAAGTTTAGTGAAATAAACAGTCTATTCTTTCATATAAAGTATACTCATTTCATATTTAATACAAAATCTAGTAAACTAAAGTGTTGTTTAAACAATGATTGCCAGTCGGAATTTTCATCTTTCGACAGTTTAAGAAAGCACTTAAAAATAGGAAAGTGTCTTTCAGGTAATATTGCGAAATATAATAATAACAGCGATTCCAAACAGAAATATTAGAAGGCGACGTCTTAGAGAAACTAGAAGAAACGTTCGGACTAGACGTCGTCCTTCTCAGCGAACAATGTGAAGGTTAAATTAATAAAAGTAATAGTAATGTTGTTGATGAGGTAACTAACTTCTCATGTGGGCAAGATTATGAGTTCGCAAATTTTGTTAAACAATTAAATTCAATGGGCTTACCGGAATCACAAATCACCTCAATAATAAATTTTATATCGGATTACACCAACAATATTTTTCATGCTTTGGTCGAAAGTTTACCAGCCGAGACAAATAGTTCTACGAATGCGAATTTTCTTGCTCTCATTGACACTATTAAGTTATGCGTTGAAAAATACAAAACACCGTACTTAAGAAAAAAAATGTTTCAAGAACTCTTGAATTGAGTGTCGGGGTTCGTTTCGAAAACAATATTAATAGAAGCAGTAACAACTATGAATTATGTGTTATTCAATCGACTTATATGTACGTACCAATAAAGACAACCTTAGAGTGGATTTTTAATGATAAAGAAGTATTTGAAATGTTATTTAGAAAGCAAACACAAAGTGATCCTGGAATCATAATGAACTGTAGTGATGGTGACAACTTTAAAAATTGTTCTCATTTTAAGACTAATAAGTATAATCTGTTTTTACAAATTTATTACGATGATTTTGAGTGCACAAATCCATTAGGATCAAAATCTGGACCACATGCTATTAAAAACCAACATGCTGCCCCATTCATGCTATCAAAAACCAACAATTTATTTTTGCTCTGTTTATTTAATGTGAATGACATAAAGTCTGGTAGTTGTACCTGCAACGACATATTGGTACCTATAATTAATGATGGTTAAAGATTTAGAAACAAATGGAATCACTATCGATGGAAATTTAGTTTTTGGTACTATTGTTTCCATTTGTTATGATAATTTAGGAGCAAATAGCCTTTTGGGATTCGTAGAAAGCTTTTCCAGTCAAAATTGTTGCAGAATTTGTGTTTCTGTGAAAGAAGAATGTCAAAAGATATCAACTGAAATAGAATCAAAACTACGTACCATGAAACATTACGGTAATTGTTGTGAAAAATTAAAATTTATTCAGAAACTTCCCAATAATATTTGTGGAATAAAACAGAAAAGTTCACTTAAAGACTTAACTTATTTTAATCTATTTGATTTAATGACCGTTGATGCAGTGCATGATATATTGGAGGGTGTTGCCCAATTATCAATAAAACAGTTCATGAAGGCGTTAACTTCTTACGACAAACACTTGCTTAAAGTTGTCAATGATCGAATTCATTTGTTTGTTTACGGATTTTTAGAAATTCCTAATAAACCTAGTCCAATAATAATTGACAAAGAAGGACAAAGAATAGGTCAAAAAGCTGCTCAAACTTGGTGCTTAATTCGGGTTCTACCCCTAATCGTCAAAGATTTAATACCTGAAAAATTACAAAGTAAATTTAATGTAATTCTTCTTTTGCTTGATATAATGGATAAAGTGTTTGCGCCTAAGCTTACTTCTTCCCTTATTTTGAAATTAAAATACTTGATAGAAGAATATTTAGAAGCCTCCAAAATTGAATTTCATTTAAATTTAACTTCGAAACAACATATGCTAATCCACTATCCGAGAATTATAACAAAATTAGGACCTTCGGTACATTTCTCATGTATGAGATCTGAATCGAAACACAATTATTTTATCAAATTATCATTAAAACTTAATAATTTTAAAAATATTTGTCAGACGCTGACTATTAGACATCAGCAATTTATGGCAGATCAACAACTTGAATTAAAGACAAAACATCAATTCGGCGTCTTAAGAAAAAAAAATTTGAAATTCATTCCAATTTCAGGTGAAAAAATCGCGAATTTTTTTAAAATTTCAATAAATAATGAAGTTGAAATGGCTTCATGGATGAAATGTAATTACCTGTATAAAAGAAAGATGTTTGTGTGTAATTCATTCGACTATAATGGTAACCCAGTTTTTGAAGAAATTGTTGAAATTTTCGTAATCTCAACAAAAATTTATTTCCTAACTAGAAAATGGTGTACTATTTCATTTAGCTGCAGTCGCCACCGCCTATAGAATAATGCCTACAGAAAATTACAATATTATTATTTTTGAGAAATTGTCAATTAAAATACCTTACGAAAAACATACAGATTATACTGGCAACTCAGATAATTATATTATTGTTAAATATAAATTGTTCTAGTTAAGTTAATAAAAATGAATGTAAATAAATTAATAAATTAAATGTTTCACATAGTAAAACAAAGCCAAATTTTATTACAATGAAGTAAATCGTGTATGAAAATAGTTCTTTGCTTTACAACATTACTAATTGGTCATACAAAACTTCTAAAACTTATAATGTTAGCTATTTATTATTCAGTTCCATTTCAAAACAGTAATCAATCATCAATATTATACAAAATTAAAACTGATGTTTAAATTCAAATAAAACTGGAGGCTAACGATTTTTTCGAAGAAGATTTTAGGGTTTTTCTGTACCAAATGATCTACTCGTACCTAGCCTAGAAATGAAATAACTTAGCTATTTCTAATTATGTTTCAATTCAAGTTTTTAAACAAATATTTCAATTATCATAAATGAGTTTTATACTTTTTTGAATAAAATTGCTTAATATATTTGCATTTTATGCTTTTAAAGTGAAAATATTTGTTTCTAATTTTATTCTTTTTAGGTTGAAAAAATTGTTTTGTTTTTTAATCATCCTTCTCTCTTTTTTATATTATTCTTGTGGAATAGTAAGAGATGGCAATTTTTTTTTTTATATTTGAGTTCTTTTTCCGTTTAATTAAGAAAAACTTAGTTTGTGTTTAGTAATGAGCGTGAATAGTCTTATTGTGTAACTCAAATATAAATTTTGACACGTGCTAAAAAATAATTCTAAAATTGGTTTAACGTAACAGTTCAAAATGGTTAAAAGTGCATAGTTTAATGGAGGACAACATACTGACATTTGATGATTTCGTTTTATGTGGTAAGCTTAATAATGAAAATCAAAACAATTGTCTGTATAAGCCGGGATTGTTGCATTATATACTATAAAAAAATCAATTTTTCAAAACAGGGAACCAATTAGATTTAATAAGTTTGTGGCAACAATCTGGCTTCTTTTGATATTTGTTTGTTTTTGCTGTATAATTGTTTACATTTATTGATATTATATTTATTTTTTATTTAGCCCAAACCAGATTTTGTATTAGCAAACAATTATTAATATCGATATATTTTTAGAATATATACATCAATATAAACATGACGTGAGTTTTAAGCTGCATGTACACACCTCCGATTACTGCACACAGAACCTCCCCGAAGGTTGGTTTATACTTACCTAATATATTTTTATATTAAATATTATTTACCATCAAATATTTTAATTTTTTAGTATTGGAGGTGATGATTACTAAATCAACAGAACCGTCTGCAACAGCTTTTAATACCAAGAAAACAGAAGCTGTTTCTCTCCGCCAGAATATGTTTAAGGAACCTCTTCACCATTTAAACGCAGAGGTATTCATATTATTTTATTAAGTAAAAAATATTATTTTAATATGAATTTAAAATGACACAAAACATAATTTATTTATTTAGAAATTAGAGGATTATATACGAACTCAGGAACACGGAGATTTTATCTTAGATCAATATAAAAAGGACAACTTACTATCGACAAGGGACCGCAACATTTTTAAAAGATATGCTTATCAGCATATTATTTTATTTTGTGGGTATTATCCTAGTTCAGCGCAATATACACAGTATGCTGAATTATGCATACAGTTGCTGCCAGATACAAATTTTAAATTAGAAAACGAATGGGTAATTATTTAAAATACTTTGTGAATTTAAAAGTTTTTCAATAGTAATAAGAAAATTTATTTAACTGTTACGATTTATTTTATGACCCAAAATCACTTTCCGGTTGGCTTCACGACAGGATGAAATATTGCCAAAGCTTGAAACGCAAATTTACAAATAAAGGAAAAAACGGGAAAGATTTGTGTGACGGTCGAAACATAATCCCCGATGTCCGAGAGACAGAACAATGTGAGAAGCCATCCGAAATTTAGGATTTGCGGTGCGTGTGTTTCAACACAGAAACAAATTATTTTAGAAAAATTTAAACATTCTGCTCAACATAGAAGAAATAATAGAAAATCTATCTTGGAGGATTTTCCGGTGATCAAAGCTATGCCAGAATTGGTATTTTTGGAATTTACTCTTATCATGAATCGAATTTAATTATTTTTTTTTTTTCAGATACTCGTGGATTTTGAATTAATTGCGACACAAAAAAAATTCGGTACAGTTCCAAATTTAAAAGAAAATTTAAAAAAATGTTTAGGGAAAATTGATCAAGTTTTTAAAAGTAATTTAAAAAATGAAACTATAAAAACTAAAATACAAGGTATATTTTTATTTATAACTTTTAGACTACATAGTTCTAATTATATAAAAATTTCAGAATGGAGCGAGGATATCCAATTGGTTTTGAAACTTTTAAGCCTCTTACCACCTGTGAAAGCCAGTGGATGTCGTACAAAATCGTCAACATTAGATTCACTAGAGAATTTTATGATTTTTTGCCCTTTGGCTACTCGGGAGGCTGAAATTTACAGTTATTGTAAAAGTCAACCACAAATAATTGCTTTTGGGGCTAATAAAAAAGCAATTTCTTATTTCGAGTCGAAAGTGGACGAAACTATTTTAATTTTCCCGAAAACGATTTCATCTATCGAGAAAGCAATTGACTTTTTCTTCAAGCTATATTTTGTTTTTAATATTCACTACGATCCAGCACATTCACAATTTTTTAATTTTCTGCTAAGTAATTTCTACCAGATACAAGACGCTCACATCACCCATGGAATGATAAGTTTAAAATTATTGATTGGCATATATAAGATAATCGGTTTATTCACTAACTTCCTAACTGAGTTTCTTTTTAAAACTTTAATTTATTAAATTAAAGAGTGTTTTGTTTTGTTATATTTTTCTTATTTATTTTGTGATACTTATTTATTTTTATGGAATTATTTTTTGAATAAGAGAATGTGTAATTAATTATTAAGTACCGTATTTTTGTAATGTTTGTTTAAGAAAATTATATTTGATATAAATACGACTGATTTGATTAGAATTATGGTAAATGACCATTATTTAAAATTGAAAAAATAAATTTATATTAATTTATACAGTAATTATATTATATATATATATATATATATATATATATATATATATATATATATATATATATATATATATATATATATATATATATATATATCATAAAAATTATTAAATATATGTGAACAAAAATCCTTAAAATACATAGTTTTTATTCTTTTTTATTTAAAGTTCATCCTTAAATAATTGTGGCAATAACCAATATTCCCTTAATTTACACCTACACAGAACGAAATGTTATCTGAAAAAGAATAAAATACAATAAACAATAAAGTCTCAATTTCTAACATTCTAAAGGTTAAAATTTATTCTTTGTAACGCAACTTCTTTCTTTTCAAACAGAATAAAAATTATCATAGCAAAAGACGATTTTATTATTTTTTTGTCTAATGTATTTTACTCACTAGAGTATAAATATTATCCTAGTTTAAAATATTAATTTTGTTCTTTCCCAAAAAAATAAAATATATGCCAAAAATGGTTAAATTTTTTTAGTAATCTGAAACACTAAAATTTCTACTTTCGAGAAGTATAATTTTCAGCCTAAAAAAAGGTTTGGACGTATATAGTTATCCCCATAAAGGATAGTAATAAGATGGTTTTTATCCTTTTATTTTTTACCGTGTATGATGTATTTATATAAGTTTTTTGTCTCTTACAGATTTTATTTTCATTCAATTGTACAACCTTTCTACATGAAATCGCTTTAGCCAGGAAAATTTTTTTTTTTCCAAAAATTGTCTAGGCTGTGCGTTTCTATGCAAAATCGGGTTTTAGTAACAAATGTTTGATTGTTTGGAAATAATTTTCATTATGCGAATTGGGATTGGAAGCTCGAGCTTAAAAATGCAAAAATAAAGAGTATCCCCCTATACCAAAAAAATGTTTTTAAAAAATGAATAATAATTGTAAAAATCATTACATTTGTAAATTTGTAAATTTTGGAATTGGACCAGATGGTTCCTCTTTTTGCAGCTAGTGCCTCAAATAAATAAAAATAAAAATTTTAAGA